>JAJHJA010000797.1:0-506925 GCA_021202915.1 Heliconius himera | reverse complement strand
TGATAAAGCGTGATGCACTTAATCTAAAATCATATTGTAACATAATGCTGAACTGATCTGAAATCGACTTTGTTTTAGTATTGTACTAATAACATCACGTAACAAAACGTTACAAAAAAATCAAGTGGATAGCCAAAGGAAGTGGAAAATACACAACATATAACAAAAACATAAATATATGGAATTACAGCCTGGAATGTTTCGCAGCTGGGCCCTGCAAGAACTTGTACAGTGAGTTGTATGTCGTGCGGAACATTAAAACACCCGCAATGGGGAAAGCTCCGTTAGCCAGCCAATACGTTAATCGGTATTATCGCTATATCTTAGGAACTTATTGGCAAGTTAAATAGTAATTTGTATTTAAATCACGTGCCAGAGGCCGTCGTGGCGCATGGCGACAAGCGTGTGCCTGTAACGCGACGGTTGTAGGTTCGTTCTCGGGGGAATGAACTGTTATTGTATTAATTTTTAAATTTATTCTTTCTGATGCTAAGGCAAGGTAATGGCGCGGCGTTCAGTTCCGCCACTCAACTTGCAATATTTCTAAAAGTCGGTGAAAAGTGGGGAACGGAGTATTTTAACACTTCTCTGCCTATCCTCCTATATACGGGATACAAATATAAAATAAAGCTTTTAGCTTTTAGTTTTTTGGATTTTTTCCTGAACTAATACTTAACCTTTAAATGCTAGCTGCATAATTTCATAATTCTAGGTCAATTTTTTAAAGTAAATGTGGAAATACGTTTTTTGTCCCAGGAAATTATGGGGGAAAGGCTCTTGACAGACTGACAGACGGACAAAAAGACAGCCGGACGGACAACAAAGTGATCTTATAAGGATTCCTATTTTTTTCTTAAAAGGTACGGAACCCTAAAATAGAACGACAATCATAGAATAGAATAGAATATACTTTATTGCACCCACAAAAAAAAAGAAATACAAAAATACAGATAACAGAATAATAACAATATATACTTATTTAGAAAACGTATAAAAATTTGAACGCAGCGGGACTCGAACCCGCGCCTCCTGGAAACCGACCAGGCAGACATATAACAATATATGTTTATAAAATGTATGCAATTTACGACCTTTGACTTATACTATTTGACTATTTTTTTATATATTTTTATTTTTTATATATTATATGATTTATAAAATAAAATAAGTTTTATAGTAAACGACAAAGTTAAATCACCTATTTCTATTACATACTTATACAGTTTTTAGCTTACAAAGAAATTTAAAAAATCGCGATCTTAGAAAGATCAGAAGAAACATTGCGTCAGCATTTGGGGTGGCCGAATACTGTAAAATATTCCGGCGAGGCGAATCTTCACGATGAAAATCACAAGAAAGTGGACTGTATTTCGTGAAATTCTGTGTAAAATACGTAGTCTTGCAATCAACCCATCTACATAGTGTCTTGAAGCTCTTCTGACGTAAGAAATGTTCTTGTTTCTCAAAATATTTAATGCATTAATATTTTAAACGTTTTACATCTTTCATCGAAAAAGTAATACGAGGCCGCCGTGGCGCAGGGACTCAATTGTGTGACTGTGGGTCGCAACGCTTCTGGGTTCGATGCCCAATCGGGGGAAAGAATTATTATTTATTAATATTTTCATTTCTTCGCTCTAGCACCAAAGCAAACGCCCGGCGTTGAGTTCCGCCACTCAACACGCAATGCTTTGAAAACTTCGGCGAATAGTGTGAAACGGAGTGTATTAACACTAGCTTCCCTTTGCCTCCTGCTAAGCAAAGTAAAATTAATGTTTAAATTACATTTAAGTAATTAAAGGAACGTGTAATTTTCATCGTATGGTTTTTGTATTGAAATCATTTAAATCTAGCGTAGTAATAAAAAAATTAATATAAATGTATTCAAATAACTATTATAAATAAATATAACTATGCAATTGAAACTATCATTGAGCGAAACAATAAACATTATCATTACTATAGAATACTGTATTGAAATGTTAAAAGATATTAAATTAAAGCTATTTGGTTTTATCGATTATGACAAATAAAATTATTTTAAATGGAAAATGCCATCTTAATAATATTTATCAATATTTATTCAATATAATAGACAGTTCTGGATATTCTGGTTCTGGTTAAGGATTCTGGATATTACAACGCATGACTATGGAGTACATATTTTCATTTACTGACCCCAAAATATGTTTTTTTTTCTTTCATTAAACCTTATAATATTATATGTGATTAAAATTATCCCCACGTATTTCATATAACTTTGTATAGAATCTTCTATATCATTCTTCTATAAAATTCAATTTCACATAAAGTTGTGTATTAGTTATTTCAAAATACAAAAGCTAAAGATAACTTCGACAGAGAGGATTTTGAATTCCGCGTGAAGTTTGTATCTAGACAAGAAATAAGGCGAGAAAAACAAATTAAAGCGCAACAGCAGTTGCTCTACATACTGCAAAGTTAAGTATTGTGTTTACGTTTCAATTTGTCTCATTTATAATGTATATTGCAAAATAATTATGCGTTAAACTATTTAACTTTATATTGAAATTGATATAGTTCAATACTGTCGTTAAAAGTTTTTGTTTTAAATAAATGAATAAACAATAAAATTAATAATTGAATTTTGACTTCAGACCATTACATATATAAAAAATCATCCAACAAATGTTAATGAATTGCAATCGAAGCGAGCAGAGGGCGAGCCCTCTTATTTGAAGTAGTAAATGTCCAGTAAAAAAGCATAAAAAGGAAACAGAATGATACTAAGTGAAATTATAGAGGTATTTTTTAATGTAAATGAAATCGAGAAAAAAGTATAAAATAAGCTGCACATTTCATTGAAAAATAATACGCGGCCATTAATGTTTCCATTGAGTTTTTTATGAACATAAAGTACAAAACATATCATAACAAATAAAAACCGTAAAGCTCAGCAGTAAGGTAAAAATCACAAGCTTTTAGTTTCAAATTTAAATTCGCCATATTCGATTTATTTCCGAGTTCCCGATATAGCGCGCTCCGCACAATGGGGACGAGCATTAGGAAATTGAACAATTTATTTGATATGATCCAACCATTCAGTTCGTAACGTTTACTGAACAAAACTCGGGGCTGATTCATTATTTGTACGGAACTAGTTTTTAATTACTAACTTTTCAGAGCAACTTGTCGGTCCGTCGGACGTGATATGAGTAGATAATACAGTATTCAATGTTTTCAGGTCATATTTGTATTTCCAAGCTATTATATTATATAAGCCATTGTGGTATTGTAAAGATTTATCAGACTATGAATACGTTAGTTAAGAGTTTACATATTTTTAGGGATATATTCATATATTAAGTTTTCTTTTAGGTTATATAAGTGTAACGTTAATATTGAGGCCAGAAGTGCCGCATAGGCATAGGTTGAGGGTTCAACTCCCACTCAAGGAAATAACTAATAATTTATTAGAAGCAAAAGCGCGGCGTTGAGTTCCGCTACTCAACACGCAATGTCCCTAAATTTCGGTGAAAATATAAAAATAATCAAATATCGTGAAGCGAATAAAATATATATTTTTAATGAATACATCTATAATATCTCACCAGCAAAGAAAGTTTCTTACTTTGAGGTATAATTATAGACGCCCTCAAATGAAAACAAAGACTTTTTTAAATGTTACGATTTGATTTGACGGTATTTTATATATTAACATTAGAGGAATTTAGATACAACTTAGTAAGTATAAGCTTGCTAGGATCAATTTAAGAATTTTTCATTCAAACTTCAATTATTAACGATAATTTAAAAAAAAATGCACTAAATCTTCTTGATAAGGAACTTAAATGCCAACATTTATATAGTAATAAATATAAAGGTCAATTCTACATAAATTTAAAGTCTATCACATTAAGAGCTGTGTTTTGACGAATTCCGGTCAGTTAGCCAAATTAAGTAATTATCAACTTGAATGGGTAACGCATACGTCATAGGTTATCGAGGGGAATGTTCTACTGACATTAAAGATAAGTTGTTACAACTTGAAATGACATCATACATTTCACGTTTCGGAGTTTGGAAATTCATAAAAGATCTTTTTCTTTTTCAGCTTTGCGTTGTATCCTGCATGTAGTAGGATAGGCAGAGGGAGCCTATTGTTGAGACACTTCGCTCTCCACTTTCCGCCGAATTCTGGAGGCAGTGCGTACCGAGTGGCCGAAATCAACGCGACACCAGGGTGAAGAAATGATAATATTAAATATTGGTAGGTAGGTTGTGGGTTCGATTCTCATTCGAGAATATCAATTCTCAAATGAGAATCGAACCCACAACCTGTCGCATTTACGGTTACATGCTTGTGCCCCTGCGCCACGACTGGCCTCATAATAATATCTGTAATGTATATAATTTAAATTTCCAAAGACAACGACGAAACAAATTGATTACATAAAAATCAAATAAAAACCAATATAACATTACATTTTAATAAGCATGAAATTTCCACGCCATTGTACAAAGCACGTGGACTTGAAAGCTAATTGTGTTCTAATCGTCTCCCACTCCGTGCTTCTATAGTCATTCATAAATGTGTATTTTTAGGGTTCTGCACCTCAAAATGTAAAATCGGAATGATTTTAGGATCACTTTGTCCGTGCGTGTCCGTGACTCTCTGTCCTTATATCAAGACCATTTACCCTGAGACCGCGAGGAGGTATTGAGCTTAAAATTAATAACGGATATTCAATTTTAAAACATAGAAAAAATCAAGCTTCTAAGGGACCAAAATTAAAAAAAATATTAGTATGATAGGTAAAAAATTACAGGTATTTCACAAAAAAAATCATTACAAGCTTATGATTGTAATTATTATAATTTAAACAAAATGAGTGCTTACACCCATTGCATGCATTCTTAAGTGTTTCAACTTTTATAAATTGTAGTGTCCGTTGGCCTACAATCCTGAAATTGATACGGAACCATCGGTGTGCGATACTCGCACTTGACCAGATTTTTTTAACAAGAGCTCATTGTTTATTATTCAACATTCAATACAACGTTTTAATAAAGCAATTAAATATTCCAGCCGCGATGTCAAAACCGAACGTAATTCACACTCGTATTGACGTATCCTCGCTAATCCTAACAGTTTATGTACGACTTAATTTAATGCATCCTTGGACTGACTGACTGACTCATTGCAACGTCGGACGCTAGCTTTATACGGCGCTAGGATGTTTTATTGATCGACAGTGGAACACCAGTCCTAGATCCGTACTCAGGTATGGAATAATTGTATTATAATATATTAGCATACCTTAACATATCTGGATATGCTAAGAGTGTTTTTATGGCCAGTCCTCCAGACGCTAACGACCCTTCTTCAGACATTCTTTAGATACAAACTTGATAAAATTATTTTAAATATTTAATATTCAATTTACGTCAAATATAACTTACGCCAAATGTTAACGTTAGTTGAATATTCAATGTAACACAATACTAGCACACACATTCAATTATTTATTAACATTGGTGGTAATGTAGCCACGTGAGATATTTTCCATCGATACCACAACGATAAAGGAGTGGTGAAGGAGCGTTTCTTGGACCACTATCCCACCCTCAGAAGAGGTATTTTTTATAACAATTTATATTTAAAAATGTAAAATTCTCTTATATAATTAACGTATATATTGTTTATTAAGTTATTCTTTTTTAGAAAACATATTAATATTATAACATTATTTTAATATTTTCTAGGCAAAACACGGAGTTGAGTTTCGCCACTTAACACACAGTGCCTTCAGTATTCAGAGAATAATAGAAAATGAAGTGACTTAACACTTCACACGTTCCCTTTGGATACCCAGCGTGTAGCCGACAAAATAAATATTAATATTATACAATACATGCTTTTGAATATCTGAGGCTTATGGAACGAATAATTAAAATTGATATTTTTTATATTAATAGTTAAAGCAAACAACAACCCTTTTATTTATGCAATATCATAGCTAAATATTCTCATAAATATAAATAATCGTCACATTAGTGGTTCACAATTCAAATTTATACGTTGTAAATAAATAAATAAATTACACACAACAGTGTATACAAATCATAAAATATTAGTTTCAAATGCGCCTGCAATATGCAACAGCGCGAGTGCAATACGGAACAATGTTAATAATATGCAAAATAAATCATATAGTAATCAAACAATAGTGCTACGGCGGCAGGACTTGGACTATACAAAATCAAATCAAAATATAAATATAAAACAGCTTCATGCTACACAGCAGGGTAGGCAGAGGTAACCTAGTGTTAAGACACTCAGTTCCCCACTTTCTCCCTAATTCTGGAGGCATTGCGTGTTGAGTGGCAGAACACAACGCCGCGCTTTGCCTCGACACCAGAGCGAAGAAATGGAAATATGAATTTAAGTAAATATTTCATCTCCTCGAGTGGGGATCGAATCGAACCCACAACCAGTTGGTTTTACAGTCACACTTTGTGCCTCTGCGCCACGACTGGCCTCTTATCAAAATATGCTTTATTCAATTAGACCTTTACAACCACTTTTGAATCAAGTTACATAGAAATGTCAGTTGTGTCAGTCCTACAGCTAGCTAACGCTTCGAAAGGTAGTTCTGCTGAGAAGAGTCGGCTACAAAACCAACAGTCACTCTTTTCAAAATATAATTAACAATAGACATATAACCGTCATTAACTTCCCGAGTATCAACAGCATTTAATTCCACGTATTATTATCACTATAGAACTCTTGTATTGAACGGTAAGCTTTGCTTAATAATATATTTTTTACTTTTAATTGTCCTTTTGGCAAGTCAAAAGTCACTTGAGAAACTTCATTAAATATACGTACGTTAATATACGTACGTCCCATACCCATATCCCACATACCATCACACTCTACCCTGTACCATACTACATTTTTCATACAAGAAATCATTCCATGGCGGGGAATAGGATTACAAGTACATTACCTTGAGAATTTAGGATAGAAATAAATTACCTTCCTATCAATACGTAAAAAAGCACTAACTTATCCTACCCTACCTAATATTTTTAGTATAATCGACCATTTGTAAATATAAAACATCTTTATATGAGCAGAAAATGGAAAAATTACGTCCTTATTCCATAGCATAATGGAAAAGGAAAAATGTGAAGGTATACGCACGGAAATTTAATTCAGATATACTAACTAAAGACAACTTATGCATGATATACTATATAATATCGTAGTAATCACTATTTTTTTATTTTCATAAAAAAAAAATAAAGAATATGAAAAACAAAAACAATACTTTATAGTTATATTTTTAAGCCTATACAGTATTTTTTTTATTAAGTAAAATATAAAACAGAACGTATTTTAGAACCAACTATATTAATCGTAAAAGTAGATTTAAAAATGAAATCGTTAACAGTAAACGACCATTGTCGCCACCACAGACGTTATTTTAACAGCAGTTTCTCCAGACTATAAACTATAAAATGTTGAAACACTCTTATATTATTATGAATATAATTTAAATGTACTTTGCATTGATCATTAAAAATATAAATGTTCATTGTTATTAACTATTCTCACTGAATTCGTAGCTAGGCTATATATATTTGATAATATATTTTTATTTTATATTTAAACTTCACATATATACAGAAAGGATTTTGCAGTATAATCTGATTCACGATGTCTTAAGGGTTTTTTTTATTGCAAAAAAGGGCAAACGATCCGAAAGACCATCTGATGGCAAACGGAACCTTTGCTCATGGTAACCTGAGATTGACTGACTGGAAAGCTTGAAAGCTCCTAAATCATAGTGCTCGAGAATTACCTCAGGAGAATCAATATTATCATCATTCCATAGCTGGCACGTAAATATACGGCAAGAAAGATCTTGCGCGCACGTGATATTTCCCGCTTTGGTGGGAGGCATGATGGTAGGTAGAGGATGGTGGCACCAAATCAAATAATTCACGGAAGCATTCTGCATAGTAAAGAAAGAAAAAAAGAAAGTAAAAGTAGGGGTACCAAGTGTGACTGTAAACGTGACTGGTTGTAGGTTCAATTCGCTCTACGGATTGCGGCATTGAGTTCCGCGACTCAACACGCTTGCAACACGAATGCTTCCAGAATTCGGTGAAAACTGGGAAACGGAATATCTTAATACTAAGTTTCCTCTGCCTACCCTGCTGTATGTGGGATACAGCGAGAAGCTGATTGGATTTAAAAGTAGAATACCAACCGAATGGTCTAAAATGTAAATGTAACGCCATTATTTCATTTTTGAGTTAAATGATTCAGATTTGTTAGCTTAACGATACCTCACATAACAAGTAAGGCACAATGAAACAAGTACTATAACACTCTGTTCTACCCACTGTGCAAACTATGCGAGTGTATTATCTTTCACGCTGTATCCCACACATAGCAGAGGGAACCTGGGAACCTAGTGTTAAGACACACCATTTCCTTTAACACACTAGCATTCCCCACTTTCTGCCCAATTCTGGAGGCATTTCGTGGCGAGTGGCGGAACTCAACACCGCGATTCGTAACCTTTATGTGAAAAAATAACTAAGCATTCTTATAAGACGTTTTATGAAGACATCCTTTAATATGTTTTTATAACGACGTCTCAAAGATTGCAGCCCGCATATGCCTTGAGACCAGTAATTATATCTTTATTAAGTTGACATAAAGCGGTTGAGAGCATTTTAAATTCTCTCAGACATAGTACTCTCATTGTTCTTAATTCCAAAGAACACACAGCTTCATTTCATTTGACGGTTGACAGACTCTAAGAAGTATTTTAAAGCAGAAGTTAAGTGATTTTGTTTCATGCAAATCTATACCTACTTATATTAAAATCGTAACTGATCAGTGTCATTTATGCCGCACACAGCAGGGTAGACAGAGAGAACCTAGTGTTAAGACACTCCGTTCTTCATTTTCCGCAAAATTCCGGAGGTCCGTCGCATTTACAGTCACTCTCTCTGCCCCTGCACCACGACTGGCTTCAATTACTAACCTAAATATAATTTCTTAATGACGTCATGAAATAATTGTAAGCTATGCCAACTTGTATGGGATACCAAAGCAATTGATCAAATCGACTCCTTGATTGGACATAAATTGAAAGTTGAAAACAGATCGTCAAATAACTATTACAATTTGTATTGAACGAACAATAGATATGAAAATATTATTTTTTTCAGCTTCACACTGTATTCCGCACACAACAGGATAAGCAGAGGGAACTTAGTGTTAAGACACTCTTTACCCCACTTTCCGCCAATTTTCTGGAGGCATTGCGTAGCGGTTGAGTGGCGGAACTCAACGCCGCGCTTTCTCCTCGACACCAGAGCGAAGATGAAAATATAAATGTAAATAAATATTTCATTTCCTCGAGTGGGGATCGAACCCACAACCAGTGGATTTACAGGCACACTTTATGCCCCTGCGCCACGCACTTTAAATGAATACTAATACTAATAACATAATAATATACAAAAAACACGAAATACGACGGAATGATTACATATTTTACTTATTTTTTCAATAAAGTGCATTACCACATTAACCGTATCAGTAAAATTATTTGAATATGTTCAATATAGTTTAATCAAAAACGAGCGAAACGTGGGTATTACAGAAGAAGAATGAAAGAAAGATGAATCTCGTGGAGATGCGAGATCCTCTTCGTAGGATATGCGGAGTCAGCTTAGCTGATCGAATCCACAATGAAGAGATAGATACACAGAATGGCAGGTACTAGCGAGGATGTCACGGTGAGAATGAAGAAGTACGTGCTCAGCTGGTTTGGGCACGTCGAACGAACAAGTGGTGAAAGAATGGCAAAAAAGATTTATGATGGAAAAGTGAATGGTAAGAGAGATAGGGTGAGACCTCGGTTGACCTTTGAAAACACAGTATCAAAGATACTGGAGAAAGATCACGTAAAGCCCCGGAGGGCATGTACGAAGAGGTTGATGACAGTGAACGAGGCAAAAGAGGTATGTAGGGACCGTAGCGTTTGGCGCTCCGTTCTCTCTGACTACCCCGCTAGGGATAAAGCGTGAAGCTAAGTTAAGTTTAAGTTAAAAGTTAAGTTTAATCAGATATTATAAAATCATTATAAAAAATTTAAAATAGCAGCTTTAGACTCTCGGATCATAAATATCAATACAATTTACAACTATTAGTACATATTACGCGATTGCTCTCTTTAAACATTTCTCAGTATAGCGGTCAATAGTTTACTTTACAAATAAATACCACGACCCGTGGCAAGATCGTACGGAACGTGCCTCCGATCTGTTTGTTTCTGTTAACAGTAAAGCGCAGTGTTGTTACGACTTAAATATCAAATTAAACTTGCTAAAATAACAACCATATTGTATTACATTGTTTCGTATTGTTTTAGTGTTATTTTTATATCACATATATATATATATATATATATATATATATATATATATATATATATATATCGCATATGTGACAGGAAACCTAGTGTTGACACACTCCGTTTACTGCGCACCGTCAAACTGTCGAAGCATTGCGTGTAGAGTGATTGGACTCAACACTCTCTCAAACACTCGTAGCGCAACAGGACCATGCCTGAATGTAAGCGTGATGAGTGTAAATTCGATTACAAAATAAAATAAATAAATCAGCTTCACGCTGTATCCCGCACACAGCAGGGTAGGCAGAGGGAACCTAGTGTTAAGACACTCCGTTCCCCACTTTCTGCCGAAATTCTGGAGGCATTGCGTGTTTAATGGCAAAACTCAACGCCGCGCTTTGCCTCGACACCAAAGCGAAGAAATGGAAATATAAATTTAAGTAAATATTACATCTCCTCGAGTGGGGATCGAACCCACAACCAGTCGGTTTTACAGTCACATTTTGTGCCGCTGCGCCACGAATAGCCTAAGTATTCGAATTAATTTGAATTATTTTCTTTCAACATTCGTGTTCATGCGGAGAACAGAGAAGAGCCTTGAATCACTCTGCTTACCGTGCTATTAGAGAAGATAACAGATAAAGCTCACTTAACTGTACCTGTACTAATTTCCCTATGACTCATTTGAATGCTTTAAATAAATGGCTTATCTAATAACGTATTTTGTATCGTATCACAAACAAACGCTACAAACTTAATATAATATAAGGTATATTATATTTCATATAACAAACACATTCTAGGACATCCAATAACAGTCGCTTTGAAACGTTACATCTCCAATATAGAACTATTTCCATCAAAACTAGTCCATAGAAAACTATTTGGTCTAACAATAAACTCAACTAAAGACAGCACTTGTAGCGGAACCAATCATCGATTAACTCGTAACCTGAATACCCGGCCGGTCTCCAGGACCGACGAAATGGGAATTAGCCTTAAGTATCTTAGGTTCTTACATTAGGTTCCCACTGCCTACCGTGCTATATGCAATTAATTAATCAGCTTCACGCTGTATCCCGCACACAGCAGGGAACCTTGTGTTAGGACACTCCGTTCCCCACTTCCTGCCGAAATCTGGAGGCATTGCGTGTTGAGTGGCAGAACTTAACACCGCGCTTAACCTCGACACTAGAGCGAAGAAATGGAAATATAAATTTAAGTAAATATTTCATCTCCTCGAGTGGGGATCGAACCCACAACCAGTCGGTTTTACAGTCACACCTCGTGCCGCTGCGCCACGACCGGCCTCACTATATGCAAAATATCACTTAATACGAACTTCCTCCAAAATAAGCGAGAAGTATAAAATGAAATTTAAACACCAAATAGTAGCTTGTCCTGCATTATTATACGGCAGAAGATACTTAAATTGAAAATGATAATTTAAATAAGCATCTACAAAATGTTCATTATATTTCATAAAGATATGTAAAATAATATAATCTTGTATAAGTGCTGAAAAACAATACACAACCAATAACGTATATTCTCAACAACGCCTTTACTACTGTGTTCAACGAGTCAATAAAAGCTAAGCTAGCCTTCTCGACTTAAAAGCTCCTTACGAGGAACCAAGTAGGTGATACAATGTAAACAACACTAGAAAAGCACACGGAACAGTGTTCGTAGTGGTAATTACATTTGCACAGCGACCGTCACTTTAGTTCAATAGACCTATAGTCACCTATAGTATATCAGCCGTAAAAGTATGTAATACTTAATATATTTACTTATTCAATTGGGTAAAGTCTACTTGTGTTTGCTGTGACAAATTATATATAATTAATTTTAATGTTATTACAACGTTTTTTCCTTTATCTGCAGTTCTGAACAATGTTGGTTTAATTAAATTTATTCGGATATTCGGTAACATTTAAATTTGAAATATAATGTCATTTTTCTAATATTAACTAAAGTATCAAAAAGCGTTCAGAATAATTTGCGAAAGAATCGAAAAATTGAATTTATAACTCAGTTAAAATATATAACCCACTGTATAAACAATAAGGACTTTTATACACTTATTTATTTATTTATTTTATTGTATTTATTTATTTATTTAAAACATATTACATAAAAAATAAAAAATATATATATATTTTACAATTGCGATATATCATTATATTTCTTCTATAAATCTTTCTAAATACTGTCTAAACTGACTCTGGCTAAAATTTATATTTACAAAAGTTGTCATTTTAAATAAATTCTGATATATTTATTTCATTTGAAACTAAATATTGTTATACAATAAGTTAATTTTAAACACGGCAGTCGTTAGCCGAGCCACACTTTTGTAGTTAAACTTGGGCTAATTCTGTTGAGGAAGCGACAGAAAATACCGCAGTTCTGTAACAATGAACACGTATCTTAAATTTTACGTGCCTCTACTTGCCACCGACTGGCCTTTCAAATGCAGAATATAACAGATGAAAAATTTCTAGGAAACTTCATATCGACAATTGTAAGGAAACGTCGACTGGAACTGAGTTATTGGAAAATTGCGGTGTTAAATAAATTTTATTTTCCACTGCATTCATTGTGTTCTAAGACAACATAGCTTGCGTACAAGATTTATGTATATGCACATAAATCTTGAGGCCAGTCGCCTCGAGCTCGAGCTGGGGCACAAGAGTGTGACTGTACCATGGCTGGTTGTGGGTTCGATTTCCATTTGAAGAAATGAAATATTTCATATTTTCATTTCTTCGCTCCGATGTCGAGGCAAAATGCGGCATTAAGTTACGCCACTCAACACGCAACGCCTCCAGTATTCGGTGGAAACCACTTTCGACCGAATTCTGGAGGCTTGGCTTGGATTGGTTCCACACATAACGAAGTGTCTTAACACTAGGCTCCCTCTGCCTATCCTGCTCCATCTACAGCGTGCATGCGGGATACAGCGTGAAGTAAAAATAACATAACTATATGTATATATTAATATAATAATGCGTCATAAGTACACCGACAATATTAATAGGTTGAAGAAAACTACAACATAAGACATTTTCTTAATTTGTTATATAAAGCTCAAATATGGCTTTTGTCTCAACAAACTCTTTTTCTATATAGACGGGATATATGTATACAATGAATAAAATGTTTTGTCATTACATTTTACTTAACTACTCAACAATACAAAATATAATACAAATATAAAGGTGATGGATAATTATGAGTTTATTTCTCCGCTCCATGAAGACGAAGTGTTAGGCACTCAACATATAATGTCTCTTATTCGGGCAGAAACTGGAGAACGAAATTTCTTGGCACTGTGTTCTCTGTCTTCTCTGCTATGTGAAAAAGTGTAGAGGTGTTTTAGGGCTCGCACCCAAAGACTGAAACTAGTCCCTATAACTAAGATTCCGCTGTCTGTCTGTGTGTCCATCTTTCACCAGGTTGTATCTCACAAATTATGATAATTATACAGTTGAAATTCTCACTGATGATCTATTTCATTTACTGCTATAACACCAAATATTTAAAAAATAGAACAAAACAAATGTTAAAGGCATCAAAAGAAAATATTTCTTCAATGGGAGCCCAGTTGAAGATTTTTTTTTCATATTGTGCGCGAATCCGAGTCGCACTTGGACAGTTTTTTTTATATTTACTGGTATAAGTATTATATATGACATCAAACTTGCTACATTTCAAATAAAAAGTTAAAAGCAACAAAACACTAAGGAATCTCCGTCAACGATATCAGATTTCCGTGTTATCTAGATCTACTAATTAAATTCCTGTAGTATGTATTATAGTAAGAGTACCATGTGGCTTATGTAAGCTTCTCTTTTACTTGTTGCTTTTAATCATTATTGAATCAGTCATCGGGGCCAGTGTGGCGCAGTAGGAGTAAATATAATAGTTGTAGATCCGATATCAATTCAGAGAAATTAGTTATTTTCTTTCCTTTTTTTAGAAAAAACAGCGTAGCGTTGAGCTCTACCACTCTGCACACAATTTCTTGAATTCAGGTGAAAAGCAGAGCTTCAAAATGTATCCAGTATGAGGCTAAGTAGGCAAAGGGAACCTACTGCCACGCACCGCTCAAATTTCGAGACATTGCCTGTTGAGTGGCGGAAATCAACGTCACACTTTTGTTTTCTTACCAGAACATACAAATACAAAACGTTAACGTTATACATTCCCCCAAATGGAAATCGAACCCATAATTGTCGCTTTTACAGTCACATACACTGCCGATACGCCACGACGACCAAGTAGAAAAAGGAGTGTCAAAAATAGTGTTTTTTGTGCAGAATATTTCAATAAAAGCCAAGTTAAAGCATAAATAGTCTAACAAAATAAGTTGTATTAAATAAATAATAGAAACTTAAGTTTATATGTATATTCCATTCATTCAGTAGGTCAGACCTAACGAGAATAAATTTTATTTTGTATTTTATGTAGGTATATCTATCTATATATCACTGAAATTATGTAAGGTGCTGTAAGTTAATTCCAACTCTTTAAGACATTTACTAAGGGAAGAAATAAAAATAATAATACATTTCCCCGAGTGGGAATCGAATCCATAGCCTTCGTGTTACAGTCCCACGCTTGTGCCCCTAAGCCACGATGACGTCATATTATTTTATATTTTTTAAATAAAAGATAGTAAATAACATGGAAAGCAGCCTCAAAGCACTAAAAATTAAATCAAACTGAATCTTATGAATACATTAATAATATACTCATAAATATACTTACATAAAGTATTAAAAAAAAAACATATTAAATAAATCTATTTAGACTTTTAACATAAAGTGGCATATTTTTAAAATTCATTTAATATTTTTTAAATTATTGCAGAAATTAATAAAAATCTTCAATTTATGTTAAAATCGTTCAACCAGCTGTCTATATATTAAAACTAGCCTCTAAACGCATAAAATAAAATTTTCAATGTATTAATATTTAATATACATAATTTATCTGATGAGTAAATTGAATTTAATGTGAAAATTATTAAGATAACCTTATAACCATTCAGTCCGATCGCGGCTGCATTTTTAAATTGAATCGATTGAATCTGTGTATAAATTAAAAACCTCAAATGGAATGCCTGGATACATATAGCGTCGAAGTAACGTATACTTCGACGCTACGTTTGAAAACATACCTATTCGTATTAATTGAACTTCACACGTTACTGCCAATCAGGTGAGTTTATGAGGTTTAGGATATGTGCACACTATCAAAATTTCTTCATCAAAAATTGTATTTATTTACACTATTTACAGAGTAGGCAGGGTAGGCAAAACCTGAACCGGTATTAAGACACTACGCCTCCCATTTTTCTCCGAATTTTGGAAGTATTGCGTGTTCAGAGGCGGAACTCAACGCCACGCTTAACGTCGACACAAGCGGCAAGACATAAAAATATGAAATATTTCATTTCCTCGAGTGGAAATGAAACCCACAACCTGTCGCGTTTACGGGCACATGCTTGTACCACTACGCCACGACTGGCCTCAACGTTTAATTTCCGTCTCACATCTAAAGTGAATTAATATTATTTTTTCTCACTTATTTCAATAGTATTAGTACTATAATGTGCAACAAACTTAAAGCTCGAAAAGCTGCACGTGTGCACGGTACTCAAGCACGTGCTGAAAAAAACATCGCTAATATTAGAACGTATGGCGCAATTTCGACTCTACGCGTATAAGCGGAAGATTTGTCGGTTCCTGTTTCACGGTGGCCTTTTGAAACGAGGAAAAGTCAAAGTGGCTGGATTTGAATGAGGAGAAGTGCTTAATGATAGCCTGATCTACGTGGTGGGTCGGGAAATGATGTATTTTTTTATCATTATAAAAAGTAGATATATATAATCCTCCATCGCAAGTTTAATGTTAATATAATGTCAATATAATAACGTTACATAGTTAGTTATTTAGAATTTACTTACTTTGGCCACCACTTCGAAATCTTATTACTATAATAACCGCGTTTCGTTATATGATATACGGTTAATACTATATATTACGAAGCAAAAAGTTAAAATCCAATCGCATTTATAGCTCATGAATTATTTCTTACAAATGGTTTTTTTAGTTAATGAAGGAGGACCGCGTTTGTGCTTAATTTACCTTATTACGTATATTGTGTATATATTATGAATTAGCCGCATATAGTAGGGTAGGCTTAGTAGGGAGCCTTAAGACACTTCGTTTCCTACTTTCCAACGAATTTTTGAGGCATTGCGTGCTGAGTCGCGGAGCTCAAAGCCGCGCTTTGTCTCGGCTCCAGAGCGAAGAAACGAACAAATTAAATATAACATTTTCTCAAATATAACAAATATCAAGAATAAAGCCAAATTGTTATCTAATGTAAAGGTGTTAATTAATATTTCCGCATGTTGAATCCAATAATATGTTGAATGAGCCTACTAATATATGATATATACATGTACATGTACATGTTTGTGGCGTGATTGCAAATTGCTTTGATTAGTATAATATATATTAGCTAATATATATACTTATAAATAAAACAACGGTCAAGTGCGAGTCGGATTCGCCCACCAAGGCTTCCGTACCAATTTTAGGTTTGTAGGTCAACGGGAAGAACAACTTTAAAGTTAATAAACTTAAATTGACGGAGATATATATTCATTTTGTATTAAATTAACTACAAATATGTTTGTAACGATTTTTTTCTATTAAATACCTATAAGTTTTCACTTTTTGCTTATTTTTCTTTATTTGTATTGTAAATTCTCACTTCGTGCTAAACAAAATTTGTAAGTCCACGGGAAGTGAAATCGATACATAAATGCATCTTTTGATTGCGTGGACTTAGTGGATCTTATTTTTTCGGGGTTTTAGGGGTCATAGATCTAAATATAAAAATAAATAAAATTATCTTCACGCTGTATCACGCTGCACACAGCAGAGGGAACCTAGTGTTAAGGCACTCGTCACGTTCCCCACTTCTGGAGTTCTGGAGCCATTGCGTGTTGAGTGGCGGAACTCAACGCCGCGCTTTGCCTCGACACCAGAACAAAAAAATGAAAATATAAATATAAATAAATATTTAATTTCCTCTTTTATTAAGTTGGGATCGAACCCAATCGAAACCAATCGATTTTGCAGCCACATTTTTACGCCACATTTTTTTTTTAAATACTTTGTAAAATCAGATATAAATATTTTCTTTACAGTACAGTACAGTTTACAAATGTATGATGAAAATATTATAAGTATATGTAAATTGGCAATATGGGAAGTTTTGTATTAATAAAATGACATTATTTAAATATTAGATTTGTTTATGTTTTAACGTTATGAAGTATGAGTTATAGATATTGTGATTTTGAAATACCACCCACCCATAATTTTTCTAGTAAAAGATATATATTTTTAATACCTTTTTTTTAATTATTAACATAAAGGAAACAAAGATATTTTGTACACTAAATAGAATCAACGATCTGGAAACTCAATAAAAAAACTTATTGAATTTAAATTAATAAATAAAACTTCACTACCAAAGAATATAAATATTTTGACAATAAAAAACGCTTTAAAGAGCTTTAAAGGAAAACTTACAGCAATATTATTTTGTGGTAGTATATTTTTATATTATATCATAATATAATATACTATAAAAATAGCCAGTGAGGCCAGTCGTGGCGCAGAGGCAAAAAGTGTGACTGTAAAATCGACTGGTTGTGGGTTCGGTCCCCACTCGAAGAAATGAAATATTTACTTAAATTTATATTTCCATTTCTTCGCTCTGGTGTCGTGGCAAAGCGCGGCGTTGAGTTCTGCAACCCAACACGCAATGCCTCCAGAACTTGGCGGAAAGTGGGTAACGGAGTGTCTTAACACTAGGTTCCCTCTGCCTACCTTGCTGTGTGCGGGATACAGCGTGAAGCTGATAAAAAAAATAATATAATATACTATAAAAATAGCCTGGAGTTGGGTAGACCTCGTATATCTTTATCCGCAGGTGCAGCGCGAACAGGTAACAGGTATTACCATAGTAATGTATCGGCTGTTCCCAGTTATTACCAGATTAATGGAAATATACGACGCCATAGCACACAATTAGCAGCAAACATTTCAACAATTACCCGCGATTCAATTAGTTCGAATGTTTTATTTTTAGTATGGAGTTGACTTTTGCATATGGAATGGTCAATTCGATTTTGTTATTCGGATTTGATTTTTGATACGTAGGGGTAGAACTATTGAACTATTTTTTACAACATGTTATAAAATTATATGATATTATAGTGATCTAAATTTAAACCTAAGTAAATTCCGATTAAAATATTTAAAAATATAAGCATTAAAAATGTATTAATTAAAATAAGTAAGAATAATACTTGGTACAACAATTATTATCTTCATGATATATGATGGAAGAAGTGGTGGAACTCCCTGCCGCGGCGCTTTACTTCATTATTAGAACGAGAATATAAAATAAAAAACTTCTAATAACATTCAATATTTTATTTCCTCGAGTGAAAATCGAACCCCAACCTTTCGCGCTTACACTCGCACCCTCTGCCATGAATGGCCTCATTTTATTTAACAGATTTTATATTAATTATAATAATTTCTATAGGTACTATAGAAAACATAAAATAATAATATATGGAACCTATAAAACAGATCCACCAAATGTGAATGTATCGACATTATATAAACCTGTAATCGGTAATCGGCGCTAAGTAATTACTTTATTGTAAACACGACACCAGGACAACATAAATTAGCTATATTTAACATCGAGTAACGGCTTTTACTAAAATTTTTATTTTGATTGATGGGAATTTGAAATATTTGCTATTTACTCCAAGTATAATGTACTCATTAATTCAACTGTTTTTTATATGATGTAAAATATGTTATCTTTCATCAGTATATATTTGTTTTTGGACATACTAAATATTATTTTAATATGATAGCAGTGGCGTAGCTGGGGGGGTGCGAGCGGTGCGGTCGCACCGGGCAACAAATGGAAAGGGGCAACAAAGTCTACGATCAATTCTTCTAATTTTTTTTCAATCAAGAATCAAGGAATGTACAAAAAAAATAAGAGAATGAAAATGAAAAATACAATCTCGCTATCATGTCAATTGAACATGAACTAGTCGATACTATTGATTTTGAAAATGTGATTAATGACTTTGCTAGTCAAAAAGCGCGTAATCTCCGTTTTAAATTTTTGCAATATTTTTTACCAAAATCTAATGTTATAACTTATAACTTAACTTAGCTTCACGCTTTATCCCTAGCGAGGTAGTCAGAGAGAACGGAGCGCCAAATGCCGTAGCGAGACCGTAGTCTCAACATACCTCTTTCGCCTTGTCCACTGTTATCAACCTCTTCATACATGCCCGAGGAGTCCTCATGCTTTTTATATGACTTTCCTCCAGTATCTTTGATACTGTGTTTTCGAAGGTCAACCGAGGTCTCCCTCTATCTCTCTTACCACTCACTTCTTGTCCATCATAAATCTTTTTTGCCATTATTTCATCACTCATTCGTTCGACGTGCCCAAACCAGCTGAGCGTGTTCTTCTTCATTCTCACCGTGACAACCTCGCTAATACCTGCCATTCTGTGTATCGCTTTATTACGGATTCAATCAGCTAAGCTGACTCCGCATATCCTACGAAGAGATTCTCCACGGCATTCATCTTTCTTTCATTCTTCTTCTGTAATACCCACGTTTTGCTGTCGTTTAACAGCGTCGGTACCAACACTGCATTGTGTATGGCCAAACGCGCAGGTGTGCTGACGTTTCGCCGTCACATCAATGCAGCTAAGGCTCCGTTAACCCTGTTACCGGCAGCAATACGCCTTTCCACATCCATCTCGTATTTTTCATCTCTACTGAACAATCTTCCCAAATATATCACTTCATTCACCTATTCTAATATTTTACCATTTACACAGATTTTGCGTCCGTTCTTCATTTCTTTCAAAAATGACCTTGAGATGAATTTCAGAACCTTTGTCTTATTCGCATGGAGGCTTAGACCATTATTTTCACACCCTTCTTTCAGAGTGGTGACCAATGCCTGCAACTCGCATTCTGATGATGCAATAAGGACTGCATCATCTGCGTACAGCAGGCAATTCACATTCAGGTCACCTTTCACTTCAGGCCAACTTTCACTCCCATATTACTTTGTTTCACTCCATGGAGACAGCTTTTTTTTTTATGGAAAAGGACCAGGCAAACGAGCGTTCAGGTCACCTGATGGTAAGTGATTACCGCCGCCCACGGCCCCGTGCAACACCAGAGGAGCTACAGGTGCGTTGCCGGCCTTTAAGGTGGAGATAGACACGCTTTTTGAAGGTACCCATGTCATATCGACCTGGAAACACTGCCGCGGGTAGGCCATTCCACAGTTCCGTGGTGCGTGGAAGGAAGTTCCTACGAAACCGCACAGTAGTGGATTGCCACGTATCCAGGTGGTGTGGATGATATTTCAGCTTATATCGTACTGTGCGGTTAGAAAATTCGGCGGCAGGTAACAGGTCAAACAGTTCCTCAGAACACTCCCCATGATAAATGCGATAGAGAACGCACAGCGAGGAAACGTCTCTACGCAAAGCCAAAGTATCAAGCCTTTCACAGATTATTGGGTCCCCAATAATTCGAATGGCTCTACGTTGTATGCGATCAAATGGTTCAAGCTGATACTGGGGTGCACCAGCCCAGAGATGAGAACAGTACTCCATATGAGGCCGAACTTGGGCCCTATATAGGGCCAAACGGTGTTTTGGCGTGAAGTACCGTCTCGCTCTGTTGATGACCCCCAGTCTCTTCGAGGCCAACTTGGCCTTGCTTTCCAAATGATCGCGATACTGGCAGTCACTCGAAATATTGAGGCCCAATATACTGATACTGGGCGCGGCTGTAAGGGGAATGTTCTGAAAGACTGGTGATACGATAAATGGGATTTTTTTTGTGGTTAACGCGCAAACTTGTGTCTTCAGGGGGTTAAACTGAACTAGGTTCCTTTCACCCCATGAGGAGACATTGTTGAGGGATGCCTCAACGGAAGACACAAGTTTATTTCGGCACTTTCGGCGTTTTCCCGAGAAAGACTTGCTCGGCCGGAGTAACAGCGTCCACCGTGCTATCATCTGTATAGCAATAAATGCTAGAATCCTCTAAAATGTCATTGATATGCAGAAGAAACAGCGTAGGAGACAGCACGCAGTCTTGGGGAACGCCAGCGTTCACGGGCATATGATTAGAGCAAAAACCGTCGACAGCGACCTTGATGCTGCGCCCAGTGAGAAAGCTGGCGATCCACTTGCATAAATTCTCGGGAAGCCCATAGGATGGAAGTTTAGCCAGGAGCGCCTCATGCCACACTCGATCAAGGGCCTTCGCCATGTCCAAACTAACTGCCAGGCCCTCTCCCTTGCTTTCAATAGCCGCAGCCCAGCGATGGGTAAGGTAAACTAGAAGATCACCGGTTGAGCGACCATGGCGAAAACCATATTGTCGGTCACTAATCAATCGGTGATCCTCTAGATAAACCAAAAGCTGGCTATTGATAATGCTCTCCATGACTTTTGAGAGCAGGGAGGTGATAGCAATAGGCCTGTAGTTAGATGGATCGGAACCATCGCCTTTCTTTGAGATCAGGTGGATAAGACCGCTCTTCCATGAGTCTGGGACAACGCCGACTGAGTAAGAGTGCCGAAACAAACGCGTTAGCACCGGTGTCAGCTCAGGAGCACAGGAACGGAGCACTAAGGGAGAGATGCCATCTGGCCCGCTCGACTTGTGGATGTCCAAAGAGGACAGAGCTCGCCTAACAGCTGTTTGGTTAAATTTAACCTCAGGCTATCCAAATACAAATTGAACAACCAAGCTGACATTTTTTTTTTCGTGAGGAAATCCTGGTACGGATACCGGCCCGAGTGGGGACTCGAGCGGGTTATGTGGGACTTGCGGACTGGCAGATGTAGGCCGTCCGAATACCCACTAAAATCTCACGGTGCTCCTCCTCGACCGCCACTGGATGGACTGGGACAATAGTCTTCCGCGAAGCGCGGCGGCGGGAGCCTGCAAGGCACGTCGCGGAGTCAAGGGTGTGTGGTCTCACACTCGACGGCCTGCTCGGAGTAGCGCGCGGGAGGAACCTGCGCGCGACTACTGGGGCCAGGTTAGTAGGCGGCCAGCTTCCCCAAGCTGACCGACCTCTGGCTCATTAGGGCGGAAGGCGGCGATCGTGTGCTGCCCTCCGGAACCAAGCTGACATGGCACAACCTTGTTTAACACCCGATCGGATGTCAAACCAGGGCGACACACCAGCTCCTACTCGCACGCAGGCTGAGTGATCTCTGTAAAGAGACTTTACGGCCTGCAGCAAGGGTCCCGCTCACATTGTACCGGGGTAGTATCTTCCATAATTTCGCTCTTACAACTCTGTCAAACGCCTTTTCCAAGTCTACAAAAGCACAGAAAACTTTTTGGTTAACGGCTATAAATTTTTCCGTGATCAAGCGGAGGGAAAAGATCTGATCGATACACCCTCTTCCAGGTCTAAAGCCTCCTTGGACCTCCTACTACGGCCTTTCAGATCTCTCTTGCACTCTTCTCGCTAATATTTTAGCATAAACTTTACTACTTGAGGCTGGTAGTGGCGCAGCGGCACGAGGTGTGACTGCAAAACCGACTGGTAGTTGGTTCGATCCCCACTCGAGGAGATGAAATATTTACTTAAATTTATACTTCCATTTCTTCGCTCTGGTGTCGAGGTTAAGCGCGGCGTTGAGTTCTGCCACTCAACACGCAATGCCTCCAGAATTCGGCAGAAAGTGGGGAACAGAGTGTCTTAACACTAGGTTCCCTCTGCCTACCCTGCTGTGTGCAGGATACAGCGTGAAGCTAATTTAATTTTATTCATTTTTTAAACTTTACTACCCAAGCTAATCAAACCGATAGCCCTATGGTTTGCGCAGTCTTTCATCGTGCCTTTATACAAAGGCACGATGAACGCACCTCGCCAATCATCTGGGATCTCAACTGATTTCCAGCATAAATTGCACAAAAACCAGAACAAGTCCAAGATGCGTGGCCCACCATATTCGATCATCTCGGCAATAACTCCATCTGCTCTCGCTGCCTTACCACATTTCAGACTTCGTATTGCATTCTCAACTTCTTTTATACTGATTTCGCCATCAGCTACATCAAGATTTAACATTTCGCTGTTACTTGAGACTGAGGACTCCATCACATTCATACATCTCCTTGTAAAATTCCGTCCATCGCTGCAAAATGTGTGGTTCTTTCGTTAAAATTTCACCGTCCTTCGAAAGCAACCTCGCAAGCAACCTCGAGAAACACTAACTTCTCGTCAGAAAAGCTACGTGTTTTCTCTGAAGTTGTTCGTTAACCTTTCGTCTCTTTTATTCTCTGCCTTTTCACGCTTCATCTTCATCAGTACTTTCGTTTGGTGATTTTGTAGCTTATACTGTTTCTTTTTAATTTCTCTCATACTTTTATCCTTAGCTGAGGCTTTATAATCCTGCCATGCTTTCTTTTTTCTTTTTATAGCAGTTTCCACTTCATCATCCCACCATTCGTCGCGGTTTTTGGTAAAGCCTTCCTTCTTTCCCTTTACCACATACCTCTATTGCTGCTTCTTTCATGCAATCCCTAAGGTTCTACCAGCATACTCCAATACTTTCATTTCCAGATTAGCTTCTTGGAAACTCTTTCTTGATATTCCTCTCTAATTGGTGGATCTTGAAGCTTCTAGTTTCTTATGCGATAATTCGACTCCAAGTTTGGACACCTTGTGTAGTTGCGCCAACCTGCAAACAGACCCCTTATTCTAGCAACGACTAGATAATGGTCTGTTCCCAGCGCAGAACCACTAAACACTCGCGTGTCTATAACTTGGCTTCGAATACGCTGATCCACTAGGAATAAATCAATAATACTTTTCCCTTCCGCTCGCTCCCATGTATACATGTGAATTTATTTGTGTTCAAACGTCGTGTTTGCCACAAACAAATTCTATTTCTTGCAAATTTCCAATATACGCTTTCCAGTCTCATTTATTTTCTTGTCACCATACTGACCACTCCCACCCCCTCCCTCGTAACCGCTTCGCGCAGTTCCGATTCAAATCGCCACATATTATTAATTTTTCATTCCCTCTAACGCACCCTGACACTCTCAGAAAACTCAACTCCTCGAGTTCGCCTAATGGAGCTGAGGATACTGGCGCATACGCCGCTAACAAGAATATTCTTGTTATCCCCAGCTTAAAGCGAATCCAAAGCAGTCCCGGGTGGATCGCCTTGTATTCAACCGTTGCACTAACCAATCGAGAGGATAATAGCACATCTACATCTTGACAGCCCCGCTGGCTTTCTGGTACGCCGGCCCAGAAAGCGACTCGACTGCCCGGTAAATCGGTAGTGTTATTGCCCTTCCGCTAGGTCTTAGTCACGCGGACGACATCCAAATCTCTACCATCCATCACATCTAACAGTTCATTCATCTTTTCTTCCATCCCTCCTCTAACATTCCACGTAGCTATTTGTAGCTTCGTCCTCCACCTCGTGGCGTGTTGGGTGGCAGTCTCCAACGCCGCATTCGTCGCCACTTGACACACCATTGTACCCCCATTATAACTTATATATAGTTATTATAGTTTTGAAGCAATAAAAAATTATATATCTACTCTACTGTGGTTTGAAATCTGAAATTATTTTGACCATTTTAAAGGGCACCAAGTCCTAAGCCGCACCAGGCAACAAATACCCTAGCTACGCCACTGTATGATAGTGACGTAGTTTATGCAAGACTGTACTTGAAATGGTCGTTGGTTGGATTCTAATACAACAGAAATTTAATTTGTATAATTGAAATAAATTCTAAAAGACACAATTCTGGGTTTGATTTCAAGAAAGAAATATTTAATATTCATTATCATATCTTCGCTATGGCATAACGCGGCTTTGTGCTCTGCTAATCAATACGCAACGCCTCCAGAATTCGATGGAAAGTGGAGAACGAAATAGTTTAATGGGAACGGAGTGTCTTAACACTAAGTTCTCAGGTTCCTTCTGCCTACCCTGCTATGTCAAGAATTCAACTTGAAACTAAAAAAAACTTAAGAATAAATTAATTAAATTTTATTCGGTGTACGTATCTTGCATATGTCCCAGAAATCACGTAGGCAACAGTTTATCACTATAGAAGTAGTTTGTACAATCTTCATATCTATATATTGAACTAGTACTTACTATACACACGAATATTAGCAAAACAACGGCTTACTCACGTCTGTCTTTACAAATAGATATGACCCAAACTCAAATTTACATACAATTTACGTATAATTTTAGTATGCGGTAAGTAGGTACCTAACTATACGCTATTAGAATTACTCTAGTGTTAATCGACTGACGAAAATGTATATTAAACAGCATTGAACTGGAAGTAACTTTGATATGTTCTCCAAATCAAATCAAGTCAAATCAGCTTTACGCTGTATCCCGCACACAGCAGGGTAGGTGGAACGAACCTTATGTAAGACACTCTGTTCCCCACTTTCTGCCGAATTCTGGAGGCATTGCGAGTTAAGTGGCAGAATTCAACGCCGCGCTTTGCCTCGACACCAAAGCGAAGAAATGGAAATATAAATTTAAGTAAACATTTCATCTCCTCGAGTGGGGTCGAACCCACAACCAGTTGGTTATACAGTCACACTTTGTGCCGCTGCGCCACGACCGGCCTTGATATCTTCTCCAAAAATAATTATCTAGTTCGAGTAATGATGACGAATTATTAATAATTCTTAACGATCATTAAAACGTTGTAGTTGGGACATGCCCAAATGAGCGTGTTTATATTTAAAATATTTTAATATATTTATTTGAGGTCATCGTGGCGCACACAAGAGTGTGACTCTAACGACAGTTGTGGGTTCGATTCCCACTCGGAGAATGAATTACAATTATAAAAATTATAAAACCCGGCTTTGAGTTCCGCCACTCAACGGACAATGTCTCGAAAATTTAGACGAAAAGCGGAGAACGAAGTGTCTTAACTATATGCGGGATACAGCGTGAAGCTGATAAAACGATGACTGCTCATTGGCCGTGAAAGAATTTCGGTATCAAAGTGATTTTTATATATATAATATCATTTATTTCATTCATAAATGCCAAGATCAAAGTGTAAAAATATATCATAATTTATAAAGTTTATTACAAATTCTTTGTGTCGTGCGATCTAAAAACCCATCTCTCAAATAGTGGCCGCTACAAATATTTTTGACATTCATTAAAAGAGATTGTGCAATTATAAAGACACGTATGCGGTCAATGACGTGAGATCGGGACGGTGGTCACAGAACATGTCCAATTCAGCTGACTATCGACGTATAGATTATTCGGGTAACATGTTCCGGATTATTCGCTAACGTAATCTCTATCTGGATAGAGGTAGTTCTTTTATCTTATTTTATTACCTTCGAGTATCTCTTTTATTTGTCTAGAAATAGAAATATACTTAAATTACTAAGAGGACCGAGGCCAGTCGTGGCGCAGGGGCACAAAGTGTGACTGTATAACCAAATGGTTGGGGGTTCGATCCCCACTCGAGGAAATGAAATATTTATTTACTTTTATATTTTTACTTCTTCGCTCTGGTGTCTAGGCAAAACGCGGCGTTGAGTTCCGCTACTCAACACGCAATGCCTCCATCAAAACTCGGCGGCAAGTCGGAGTGTCTTAACACTAGATTTCCTCTGCCTACCCTGCTGTATGGGGGATGCAGAAGCTGATTTAATTTAATTTTAATTTTTACTAAGAGGACTGGAAATTAAGGGATGAAAATAACACAGCTGAATATTTCATTTGTTTTGGATATGAGGTTAATGTTGTTAGCCCTATTGGCTTGTACAGTGGTATCGGTTGGGTAAGGAGGAGGATTTTAGTCGCTGAGAAATTGCAAGCACTTCATTGTTGCTTGAGAGGACGTCATCGATGTCAGGACACTCGGACGCAGGCTTGCGGCTGTCGATCGGGCTGGGAACTAATTCTTCATTTTCTAATCTATTAGAGGATTGTCGAGTAAATAGCGAAATAAATAGTTTACATATAACGTATGGTGATGGTAGTCCATAGAAGAAAAAATATTTAAGCAATTCTCCAATTATAAGAATCCACGATAACTCTATTTTCAATCTTTTTTCAATTACGCATTACGCAACTTGGCCCATAGACCTTTTTCAATGTATCAAATTTACTTTTTATTTTAATATAAAATGGAAAAATTCCAATTTGGGCATGCAAAGCATTTTGCACGATGCCCAATTGTTAAGCGGCATTGTTTTGACCGATCAGTCAAACGAATACACGGGATACTCGACAGTGTTTACTAAACAATAGAGGCCATAATGG
Source organism: Heliconius himera (assembly GCA_021202915.1). Lineage (NCBI taxonomy): Eukaryota > Metazoa > Arthropoda > Insecta > Lepidoptera > Nymphalidae > Heliconius > Heliconius himera. The sequence goes on along the minus strand of JAJHJA010000797.1, from coordinate 479,025 downwards.
CGATCGACAATAACCGTTACTGAAATGTTTGTGTACTTCACTTTGGTAATTTATCGCCTGGACGCGTTCCGAAAATGGTTTGAAAACAAAAGAATAGCCGGTTGGTGTCGGCGGTCCGGTCAGCATTCCACAGAGAGTGTTCGCTAAATTGACTGACGATTAAAATTGTATTGTTATATGTGATGTAAACACAGAAATATGTACATTTCTTTAATTTAAAAAATAGTTACCTCAATTTTTAGGGTAAAAACCTTATATAACTTATATAGCTTTGATATCCGTTTGTCCATCTATGAAGACCATTTATCTCTAGACCACGTAGAAGTATCAAGCTAACAGTTAATATCAAATGCTTAGATCTATGGTCTTTAGCGATAAATTCACAGGTCTATTTAAACAACACGGTGGACGTTAGCATCCCTCGCTCCATGTTTTTTTAGCATTCGGCCAACATTATAGAGCGGAGTGTCTTATTTCTGTGTTTATTCTTCTCACCCTGCAAAACATGAATGATGCGTACTTATAAAAAATGCTAAGAATCTTTATTCTTTTTTCACATGCATAAACCGGCTACTCGGAAACATGGAGATCGGGTTGCATGGTTCTTCTTTCGTATGAAAGCCGATATTATATAATAGAATTGGCCACTATATTGGCGTTTTATTATAGTACTAGAGGGCGCGCGCGGCTTCGCCCGCTTATTAGAAGTGAATTCTAAAAATACCACGAAACACGTGTTCAATAAAATATTTTTAACAGTCTGAATTTAAATTTTTATAAAAATCGGTGGCAATTTAAAGATTTTTCCATATAAACTTTCAACCCCTTATTTGAACCCTTAGGGGATGAATTCTTAAAAATCATGAAACACGTATTCAATGAAATATTTTTAAGAGTCTGAATTTCAAATTTTATAAAAATCGGTGCAGATTAAATTTTTTTTCCATACAAACTTTCAACCCCTATTTCATCCCTTTAGGGTAAAAATTTTTGAAAATCCCTTCTTAGTGGATGTCCAGAATATGAAAATAAACATTTGCCCAAGTTTCACGTTTCTACGCACAGCGGTTACGGCTCTGCGTGCGTCTTACCTCAGTCAGTCAGCACAAGTCCTTTTATATATATAGATAGATATTCAAGATTGTATGGAGGCCGTTGTGGCGCAGGGTACAAGCGTGCAACTCTTAACGCGACGGATTGTGGATTCGATTCCCATCTAAGGAAATAAAATATTTAATATTTTAATTTCTTCGCTCTGATATCAATCACAAGCACGCATTGCCTCCAGAAATCGGCGGAAAGTAGATAACGAATAAAGAGCGAAGCTAAAAAAACAAAAAAATACAGTAAAGATATAAGATTATGTACTAAAAAACTTATCAATACATTTATCGAGCGTATCTTTCCATTTTAATTATAACTGACTAAGATTAATTATAGGCGTGCTTTGTTTGAGGGGGACCGCCGGGCCGCTGCTTAACGATGTGCGACTTGCGGAGCTGGCTGGCTGGCATCTTAAGTCGACGAATCTAATTGATTATTCATATAGATTAAAAATACTTGTAAAAGCGTGTACCTGTAATGATACCTACAAAAATGCGTTTTTTTTATCTGCGTACGCTATACGGTAAAAATGGCAAAATAAAATGGAAGCATGAAGATAAAATAGTTTCTTTTTTATAACTTCATGCTTTATCCTGCGCACAGCAGGACAGGCAGGAAATTTAGTTTTAAGAGACTCCATTCTCCATTTACCGCCGAATTCTGGAGGTATTGCGTGTTGAGTGGCAGAATTGCACTGCCGCACTTGGTCTCGATACCAGAGCGAAGAAATAAAATAATTAAAAAAAAATCATTTCTCGAGTGAGCATCGAACCCACAACCTGTCCCGTTTACAGTCACACTTTATACATCTGCGCCACGACTGGCCACTGGCAATATATATTTGTATCTAGTTTTAATATTTGTAGTCACCGAGCCCGCATAGCTCCTCGGGCCATTCTGACGAAGCGAGGTCGGCTTAAAAGATAACAATAAACAATGCATCTTATACCTTATCCCGTCATCATTCTACCCCGCATACTTGTTGTCTAACTGGTATTACTGGAATGGTTTACTATAAATTTTATTCTATTCTACTATATTTAAGTTCTATATTTTAGACTGCTGTGTTAAAAATTATGTTAAAAAAAAATTATGAGGCCAGTCGTGGCGCAGCGGCAAGAAGTGTGATTGTAAAACCGGCTGGTTGTGGGTTCGATCCCCACTCGAGGAGATGAAATATTTACTTAAATTTATATTTCCATTTCTTCGCTCTAGTGTCGAGGCTAAGCGCGGCGTCGAGTTCTGCCACTCAACACGCAATGCCTCCAGAATTCGGCAGAAAGCGGGGAACGGAGTGTCTTGACACTAGGTTCCCTCTGCCCACCCTGCTGTGTGCGGGATACGCGGAAAGCTGGAATGGAATGTTATATTTTACCATAACGATAAATAACCGTCTACAAAACAAACTACTCAATAAAGCTTAAACTTAATGTGGCATGAAGGTATTCAATCGTGCAAGAAAAATAATATTTTTTTAAAGGCACACAGCCAAATGTACTTTATGTTATTTTGGAGTGCTAAAACATAATAAATATTATACAAATACTACGTTGTGTATAAATTTCTAAAATGTAGACTCCAAATCCTGCAATCCTGCATTTAAAATTGGTTTAAATTTTATAGGTACTACTATACCTAATACAAAATCACAAATTTTCTTAAATTTAATTCTATTATTAAATGGTCTCATGCCACAAGTTTAGAAAATTTCAGAATTTATAAAAATGGATTCGATTCCCAGTTAAAGAAATAAAATATACTCATTTTCTCCCTCTACAACGGTGCCCTTAATACGTAACGTCTCAATAATTGGGTGCAAAGTGGAGATCGAAGTTTATTAACACTAGACTAGATTATCTCACTCTACATGATGTATTCTACGTTATAAGCTTAATTGCTTCGATTTACTCTCACAATAGAAATTAAAACGAATGTCTCATGTGTCACACACAACTCTTTGTTATTTTTATTATATCGTATGGCAAAGCCGTAGGTTAATGCTAGTATAGGAATAATACAATTGGTTAGAAAACAATTGAGGCCAGTCGTGGCGCAGAGACACAAGCATGTGAATCACAACAGGTTGTGGGTTCAATTCCCACTCGAAGAAATTAATTCTATTAACGAGGCAAAGGGCGGCTTGGAATTCCGCCTCTCAACACAAAATGCCTCCAGAATTCGGCGGCGGATAGGAAACGGAGGTGTCTTAATGGGAACAGATTATCTTAACACTGGGTTCTCAAGTTCCCTTAGGCTACCCTGCTATGATAAGGATACAGCACGAAGTAAAAAAATAACTAACAAGTACCGAAATATGTTACAGCGAATTTCTTACATAATATATAACAAAACCGCTGTAACTATACTGTTTAATTGGTCACACACGTCACTAATATAAATAAATCAGCTGTACAAGCAACTATAATACTTTATGTCAATATTAGATTGTCTTTTTGTAACAAGGTCGACAAATGTTTTGTACACAAATTAAAAACTTCGTTCTTGAACTTGATACAGCGTTGGCTTACAATTGACTTTAATTAGGTGATATAAGTTCATATTACATTAAATATACAGATAGTGTCACTTATAAGTTGATATGTATGGGGTATGTTTTATTTTATAATACTTATTTGCATAGTTATTTTTAGGGCTCCGTGCGTTAAAAAGAAATAACGTACGAACCCTTAGGATAGGGTCACTTTTTGTCCATCTGTTCGTCTGTCGAGATTAGGAAAAAGAAAACATTTCTAGTATCACTTTGTTGTCCGCCTGTTATTTATTTATTTTGAGATCGCGTGGAGGTATCAAGATGAAATTAATTTAAAATATTTAGATCTACGGTCCCTTGGAGCACAGAAAAAACTTTTAAGTCAACAAAGATATGGTCAGCAATGTATATGAAATTCGTCACATTATCAAAACCTATAGGAGCGAGCACTTACAATGCAAATAAAGAAAAAACCTATAGGATATTTGACATAGACCTATAATTATTACATTTTTCAAATAGTGACAACTTGCAAATAACGAAAAAAAATAAAAATTATATTACAGAAAACTATTACAAATTTATAACTGTATTTAATAGAAGTAAATGATCGACAACTCAATTTGTTAACTTTTATACGGAAACGGAATCCTAAAATTGGTACGGAATCCTCGTTGGGCAAATCTGACTTGCACTTAACCAGTTTTTTTTTATAAATGAACATAAAAATACAAACTAAACTTAATAAGTTCAGTTAAGTTTGAACATGCCACGATAGTTCGAATCCTTTATCAGCTACCGTTCAAAAAATCTTAAGATAATGCAATGTATGGACAGACAGAACAAAAGAATAAAAAGATAGAGTCCTATTTTTTTGTAGCACAGATTTATAATAAACGTAAAAAATATAAACAAAAACAAAACAATACAATTTATTTATAACTATTACGTTTATCGTTGGGGGTTAATGCTCTGATTGAAATGCAAACCGAAGCCGACCTGTACTTGTAACAATCGATCAAGGGCGTTATTTTATTGATCCAGTAGTTTCGGGCATGCAAGGTGCGCCCGAGACGACCACGATGCACTACATTCCTCCGAGAGGGACGGGAGGGACTATAAACTGACTCTTACCTTTTCCCGTCGTAACACTGAAAAATAGTAAACACTTAACACATATTTCTGTCACAACTTCAACTGTTTTCATACACACACGAACAAGTCTTTTGTTTTACATCCCTTCCGTATTTCACTACCGAAATACACGAGCGTGTTTCTTGAGTTTACCAAGCAAACTGGATCTCAGTGGATTGGCTTGTCCGTCCTACACGGAATGCTATTGTTTTTTGTCTCTTTCACACATATTAGATTATTATTGTTGTCTCGTTCGTTTAGAAAGGCGCCAATGCGCGGGCGCCGACTTCTTCCTCTGGGATGAGATTCAACAAAACAAAAGCTCCATTGAAACAAGTTACTGGTAATGCCTCAGGTGGTATAAGCTGTGATTTTTAGTTCACTACAAATAGGCATTTACAATGAACCTTTAAATATAATAAACAATTCTATTTCGAATATAAAATACTTATTTTATATAATAAAATATACTCCCTATACTTATTAGGCATTAATAACTAAAAGTAAGTTAATAATAATATTTTAATAAAAAAAAAATGTTGCCCAAGAGCTTTTCAAGCTGTCTCTTTAAGCCGTCAACGCGCGGAGGCGTACATCAGTCTACACTTTATATTTATTTTAATAACGACCCGAACTCCGAATTCCTTTCCTCTTAAAATGTTTAACTTGTTATTTAATTCAATCTTCACAGTTTTGAATTTACATTTTTCGTAGTTACAGTTTTGATAATACCAAATATTTTTTTTAACAGCTTCACGATGTATCCCGCACACAGCGTAGAGGGAACCTAGTGTTAAGATGCATTCCATGTTGAGTGGCGGAAGTCAACGCCGCGCTTTGCCTCGACCAGAGCCCATACTATCCAAATATTTAGTAGAAAGAAAATATTTATCATCATGCAAGGGATGCAAGATCTTGGTGATACACTCTACATTCCACCTCGTTGATAAGTTGCTGACACATTTTGCCTCGCTTTTGCCATAAAGAAATTAGAATATTTCAAATATACATATATTTATGAGGCTATCGTGACCCAGGTGTACAAGTGTTATGGGTTCGATTCACTTGGGGAATGAAATGTTTTATATTTTCATTTTCTCGCTCTGATAACAAAGTTCGGCGTTCAGTTCCGCCACTCAACACGCAATATCTCCAGAATTCGTCGGTAAAGTGGGGAAAGGAAGTGTTTTAATGGGCAACGGGATATCTTAACATTATGTTCCCAGGTTCCCTCTGCATACCCTGCTATGTGGGGAATAAAGGTGTGAAGCTACATATATCTATGTACATAAATAAACATTTTAAAGCAATAAATTTTATTATATTTTATGCATCATAAGCACTGAATGAAATTACAATAAAAAACAGCTACATTTATAATAGCAGTCCATCTCAAAACCGGTGTATGTTTCGCGTAATAGCACATATTTGAATCAGAGTTGTTCACTTTTAAAAGAATTTTGATTGCTTTAAATTGAAAACCGAGTGTAATATAAATCATTTCGGTAATGTTTTACATGAGCTGTGTTTTTAAAATCATATTTAAGGAAATGACAGCAATTTATTTCATTAATGTATTATTAAATATTAAAACTTCAAGCGTTTTAATATTTTAAAATACAGTAAGTTATATTCAAAAGGTTTCAAACCTTAAGTTCCTATTTAAGTATAAATTTGGAAATTCCAAGAAAAATTTAGTTCCTTACTTTTTATTTGAACAGTTATAACAAAAAGTTCATGGTAATAGAGAAATATAATATTTTGCAATTTATATATGATGGCAAAAGTTACATGTAATCACAACTATCAGAATTTATGAACTTTTTTTTTTCTCGCTATGGTATACAAAACACGGCGTTGAACTCCGTCATTTAACATGTAGTGCCGCAACTCACACTCAGGTGGAAAGCCGGGAACAGTGTCTTAATAGTAGATTCTTCCTGCTTACCCTGCTATATTCTAAAACTTAAAAGAGTTTCATACCATTACCAATAACAACAAGCAAAAGAAATCACGTTTGCTATATGGGATATATGCCTTAAATATATGCCTATAGGCCTTAAATATTAGTATTTATCGTTACAGGGGCAACAGAAATATATATACGCTTTGCCTCGACACCAGAGTGAAGAAATGAAAATATAAATTTAAATAAATATTTCATCTCCTCGAGTAGGGATCGAACCCACAACCAGTGTGTGTGTGAAGTGTGACTGTAAAAGTCACACTCTGTGCCGATGCGTCACGACTGGCCTCAACAGAAATATATAATCTGTAAAATTTCCGTAGATAATAAAAAAAAGTTTCATGTGATAAAGCCTGATAACAAACGGAGAAATAGACGAACGGACGGAGTGCGGAGTCTTAGTATTAATCCCGTTTTACCCTTTGGTACGGCATCATAAAAAAATAATTTATATTTACATCTCTCTATTCTTTAGTATATGAAAACATAAACATCTATATACAAAATAATATAATAAAATAAATAAAAGCTCAGCTCAGTTCTCATAATAAATCATTATAAAAATTGAAAGCTTAACCTTATCTACCGATTATAAAGCAACAAACGTCGCCATTACGTTGCAAAAAGCAACCGATCATATACTAATGAATAAATATAATGCAATTATTTCCTTCGATTTCCGGAGCTGTTTTTTTAATACGATTTATGACATTCCGCGTATCTTCATTCTTCTTGTAATATCATTTATCTCACATTTAATATAGAATCGAGTTCTCGAGTTACATTCCAGACCCAGGAGAACGGAAACTAGGGTTTATTGCTTCGATAAAACAAAATATATATTATGAATTACGTGGAAAAAACTTTTTACTAACTTTTAATAGCTCCCACGTTATAGATGTCATTATACTAAAGAGATTTTTATCAAAATTTTGTTTTACCGGTTTATGTGTAATTCTTCCACTTAACGAGTGGTTATTCTTTTTTATTTAAAATTCAAGTTTACACTATGATAAGATAGGTACAGGCAGGCAGTTCCTTAAAATTACTGAATTATATAGTAAGTACGTGTACGGGGGATCGAATCAAGCTTTTAAGTTTTATCTTTACAATTTTTTTTTCAGCTTAATTTTTTTTGCAGCAAGATAGAGTGAACCTAGTGTTATGACACTCTGTTTTCCACTTACGACCGAAAAAAGACCGAAAAGAAATGGCAATATTACATTACATAAGCACTATGCGACCTTATGTTTAAAAATAATTTATTATTATGAATTCTATGAGTTATGAAACTTATTTTATGCATTTTATTTTTATGATGTGAGTTTATGGCCTTTATTGTTAAAATATAATAATAAATTGATATGGTTGTGGCAGAATGGGCCACGTCCGACTGTAAACATGATGTTTGTGGGTTCAATACCTTCTCGGGGGGATATAGGCAGAAAATAAAAATATTTCACAAGACATATTAGATTTCGGACTTGACAAGTAATGTCTCATCGTCGTAATCGTCTCTGAGAAGGGAATTTTTACACTTCTATCTATTCATCCTGCTATACTAATATATATGTATTGCGTGTTGAGTGAAGGAACTCAACGTCGCGTTTTGCCTTGTTACTTGAGAGGAAATAAAAATATTAACCATTTCATTACCACGAATGGGAATCGCACCTACAACAGTCGCATTAAAAGTCACACGCTTATGCCCCTGCGCTTCGACGACCTTATCTCATCACTTAGACAGCAATCTAAACTCGTTTTGGTAGGTATTTCGTTTTTTTTCAGACCGGGAAACCTATATTAGAAATACATATAAGTACATTTCTTGAAGTAAAACTAGACCCATTTAAGAGACCCATAAATAAAAAAATAATAGCACTTTCTAAAGGAAATTGGAATACGTGTAACTAATAAAGCTTACCGCACGCAACGATAGTTATGGAATCAAATCAAAGCGTGTTGTTTTTATAGAACATTAGTCCCACTCTATGGGGGCTAGCTGTATTAGATTTCCTATAGGCAGTAGGTACTTATAAAAAAGATTATGAAGGAAAAAAAATGGCTAAGTGCGAGTTCGCCTACCGAGGTTTTTGTACCGATTCGGGTATTGTAGGTCAACAACAAGGTGAAAAATTTTTGTTTTCTGGGCATACCTATATACTTCTTTCGTATGAAATTAACCACAATTATAAGTTTATAATGTTTTTTTCTGTGAAATACCTATATATATTTAAGATTATTTCCTTTATCTGTATTGTAAGGCGAATTTCATACAAAATGCAGCAAAATAAATACGTTCCTAAATGTTCATATCTTTTATTTGCTAGTCAGAAAGCTAGCTGGCTTAGTTATTTATGCGGTTCATGCATGAAACCGTACATTTAAATATTTAATATTAATTTCTTGATACCTCCGTGATACTCCCACGAGATCTTGAGATAAATGATCTTGACAGATGAACAATAAAGTGCCCTATAAGGTTTCCGTTTTTATCTTTTTTAGGTACGGAACCCTAAAAACAGTATCATCTATCACAATAATTCGAAACTGTGTAAATAATTTAATTTACAACTATTAATGTCTTTCCACCAAAAACTGTCACTGTCTTCCTTAGATTAAAATGATTTACACGACGGGCTGCTAAGTTGTGGATTGATTCTCTCTATACTAATTCATTTAAATTAAAAAGAATGAACTCCGCCTTCGCGAGTGTACTCAATATAAATAAAGCGTTTTAGTAAGTAAAATAGAGACATTTTAAGACGAATATTTGCTAATTTGATTAAATCAAATCAAATCAGACCAGCTTCACGCTGTATCCTGCACACAGCAGGGTAGGCAGATGAATCTAGTATTAACTGTTAAGACACTCAGTTCCCCACTTTCCGTCAAATTTTAGAGGCATTGCGAGTTAAATTTAAATAAATATTTATCTCCCTCGAGTGGGAATCGAACCCACAACCAGTCGCGTTTACAGTCACAATTTGTGCCACTACACCACGACTGGCGTCAACGAAAATATTATGTAATAAAATGACGAAAACAATTTCTTGAATACAATTTCATATTATAAATTCAAAAATCAAAATAATATCTGAAAAGGATATATATTAAATTAATAACACCAATTAATCATATAATAATTTATTTCCGTTTCTTTGCGACTGGTTATTGGATATATCTCACATAGAACTTTACATAATACCATAAAGTTTCCCGGTACACATAGCGACATAGTACTTAACGCTAACACGCAAACGTAACAAACATACAAATTAAACATACTCAGGTATTTTTTTTTATTTCATCATCCATCCGTTTTACGTAGTATACAAAGTGACACAACTTAGTGACGCTTCACTCTGATCTCGTCGTGAATACATCATATTTCTAGGCCACAGAAATAATGAAAATTTTGAGTGAAAACGTTATTTTAGATGGAACTTGAACCCACAACCGAATCTCATAAAAATAATATTTTTGTAGTTCAAATGTCGGATTATAGTAAATAATTCATCTGAATAATATATTACGTCAATGGCCAGCAAGTACCAGAACCACCAAACAGACCCTCCATTAGCTACAATATATATCACATAAAATTTCTCAACAAATATTTAGTTATTCAATGAAATAATAATGAACTAGCTTTTATCTGTGGCTTCATTCAGGTCTTCAAATGGAAATAAATAAAATCTTTCCTTAATCCATTCAGGACCACTAACATGTCGGACCAGTAGTTCCTGAGATAAGCTCGGTTAGTCACACAAACTGCAATTCTGCAGCTTAGTAAAAATTTCTTGAGAACAAATTCTTTTCTCCATAATGTATTACGGCAAATTTGATAAAACTCAACGATTAAATGTATATTCTTTATTCTTCTTATTGGGATTGGGTCCCACATCTGTGTGCCTATTACATATTCTTTTTTTTAACTGCCTTCCTTTATTAATTCCTTAATTATTTCATTGATTAGCCAATATTATAATCTCATATGATTTGGGGTCAGAGGATTTTCGAAATAGCCGCGTTCATAACAATCCGATAACAAACTTGAAATATAAAACAAAAAAAAATATTAACAACCAAAAAAACATTTTTGTATACAAGAAACTAATTTGTATTTTTAATTGTTGCCAATAGTCGTTTTGGACTTAGTACTCTGATTTTTTTTCAGGATTTATTAATACTAAATGGACATATACCTATTTTAATTTGAAATGAAAAAAATATAGTTCAATTTTAATTTATAGTTAAAATCCAATTTATTACAACATGTACCCACGTTAAAAATACGAATTGGCTGTATTCTTCTCAATAAGAAATATTCAAATAAAAAAGGAATTGCGGCTAACTGAGATTTTATTAAGAGTTAAAACGACGCGTTCGCTTTTTGCACTAATGTTTTTATTATTATTTCAGTATATGGTATTAAGTATATTAATATTAAATGAGAGCTTTTAAATTCTATATATATCATATATATATATATAAGGGACAATGAAACACATACAAACTTACACTGTAATAACTTAATTGTAGTTAAGCCTCCATTCCATAGGGTATGATATTATTTAAGAAAAAAATATTATGAAAACTTGTATTAAAAATAATCATGACAAATATTTTATAGACCATTTTTTTTTATATAATAGAAACGCTGTATTCAGTGAATAATAGCCAGATTGTCACTATCAGAGACAGCAATTATTATTTAACTGACAGTATGGTCAAACAACTAAGAAACCAATAACATATAACAAATAACAAAAAATACTTGTAAAATTTCAATGAGTTACGCGTTAATTAAAATAAAGTTTCTTAATACTGTCATATCGTGTTTTAAAAACATTAAGAAAATATCGCTAATCACACCCCATAACTCATGATTGAGACATTTTTTTCTTGCTTTACTATTTAAACTTGTGCTTTGAATTCAGTACAAAAAGGGAACACACCTATCTTCAAAGTAAAAAACTAAATTAGACTAAATAAATTAAATTATTCCACACATCACTATTATAATTCGGAATGTTCAACATTTTCTTCTAGCTGTGGTATTTCCGTAGATTCCTCGGCAGCTTCCGCTTGGCCATTTTCTTCTACCTCTTCTGCTTCCTCTGTAACTGGTTTAATATCTTCTTTATCATCTATGGTTTCCGTTTTGTTTTCTTCTTTCTTAACTGGTTTCTTGGGTTTCCAAATTTTCATTTTGTTAAGTAAATATTTCACTTCCCTGTCGAGATTGGTTATTTTTTCTCTAATACTATCTACAGTTAATTTGATGTCATCATTCTTTTTCAAGGCATTCTGTTCCTCAATAGATTTATCCAACCACGATTCGGTCTCTTCAATTTTCTTTTCTAGAACATTTATTTCTACTTCCGTAAATACATCTCTTTCAGAATTTGCTTCTTTTGTTAAATTTTGAGCCATTTTCAAGAACTCCTTTGAGCTATTAATGAGGTTGCGTACAGCATTCACTGCGTCTGGTCTCTCTCTATGTTCCCAGTGCTTGTAGAATATTTGATTTGTCTTTTCTTTCAATGAGTTAAGTTTCTCCTCATACATTTCTGTTTCAGCATCATATCCATCTTCGTATAACCATTCGGAGATCTCAGCACACATCTTTAGTATTTCTTCAATTTGTTCGGGAGTACCGCACTCTGCATACTCATCCATGTTGATTTTCAGCTGAGCGTCGACAACAAAAGCTTCCAGATTATTCAATGCCGTTTCTCGTTCTATACGTTTCTTATCAACATTATTCAACTGATTTATCTTGGTTTTGGAAATTTTAAATTCTTCAGATGTTAGCGGCAATAGGGTAAGTATCTGTTCATCTGTTTGTATGGGCTCCTTCATTACTACGATTTTTGGTTTAGGTTTACTTTCAGCTTCTGTTGCATTTTGTTTTTCTGTAGTAGTCTCATTTACTCTGGCCGTATCATTGCTTGCCTCTTTAGGCTTTTCCTCCTCCTTTTCTTCGGGTTTGTCTGGTAATTCAGAATCTGAACTGAACAATTTGCTAATAGTGCTGCCTATTTTAGACAAAGTACTATCTTTATCATCATCTTCTTCTGTTACAGTTTTCTCCGCAACAAATTCTACGTTAACTAAATTGAGTATACCAGAATCGTCCATATTGAAATGCGCTTTAATACCCTTATGTTCGATGTTTTCTCCCGTATTCTTAGCTAATACATCGCTAACACCAGACAGTACTACTTGTGATAGGTTCAATGACCCGATGCTCATAATTTCAGTCGACGGGATGTGGTCTAACTCTGCATAGTTGACATTAAAACTGAAATCGTCTGTATGTTTGTTGAAAGTGATAACTTTCTTTTGTGGGTAGGGATTCATTGGTCCGAACAATGTTCTCTTTATCTGAAATATAAAAAATATCTTTAATCCTCTAACTCTTGTTAACAATAATGTCGAAAACAGTAATTAAAAGTAAAAAAATATAAATCGATTTAAGGAAACTCAAAGTAAGAATTAAAAAAATAAAGATTTTGTAACAAAGTTTTAAACTTACAGTTTCCTGAAATGAAACAAGACATAAATCAAAATTTAAAAAATATCTACTTTAAACTATTGTTATTTTTATATTTCCGTTCATTATTTTACCAAATGAACTCATTTGTTATGTAATTATTAATATACATCCAGCCAGTCGTGGCGTAGCGGCACGAGGTGTGACTGTAAAACCGACTGGATGTGGGTTCGATCTCCACCACTCGAGGAGATGAAATATTTACTTGAATTTATATTTCCATTTCTTCGCTCTGGTATCAAGGTTAAGCGCGGCGTTGAGTTCTGCCACTCGCACGCAATTCGACAGAATTCGAGAGAAAGTGGGGAACGGAGTGTCTTAACACTAGGTTCCCTCTGCCTACCCTGCTGTGTGCGGGATACAGCGTGAAGCTGAAGCTATTATTATACATACATATCATTGAGACAGAAAGGGTACGCGCGATGGTTGTTGGTTCAATTGTCACTCGGGGGAATGAAATAATTTCATTTCCCCACTTTAGTAACAAATAAGCGAAATATTGCGTAAAATAGAAAATTAAAAAACTAACCAATTTATCATTGCCCTCAACATGTCTGGTGAACACAACTTGTATGGGTAGTACCACTGCATCTCGTACGTTGAGGGGAGCAACCTTGTATCCAGTTGCTAAAGACGCCGCCCTATTAAATATAATAAAAATTATACATTGTTATATCATTATTATTTTTATTATACAAGACCTACATCAGACGCAACCAGGAAACATTACATGTTCTAGTGCACATACATCAAATTTACAAAAAAAAATATAGTCCTAAAAAATTGCTAAGCACAAGCACTATATAATGTGCTCGGAGGGCTCTTCTATAAACTGTATGAATCTAAACTAGAATGGTTTACTAGTAACCTCTGATGAGATTCAATACTCAAGTCCTGGATCCATTACCACATGAGCTTGCTATTACCATGATGTTGTATTGTCACCTAAGCTATATATAACTGCCAAGTTTCATGATTGACAATTATTGCAAATGGTTCAATTTCAGATTCTCAGTCTTCATTACAAAGTTTACTAAAGCTCAACCAAATAATAGCATGTGTAAAACAGTATATACTCGTAAGTAATCACTCTGGTAACAAAGCAAAGCACATCTTGACTTTCGCCACTAAACACACAATGTCTCAAGAATTCGGAGGAAAGTGGGCAATGGAGTGTTTTCACTCTAAGTTCCCTCTGCCTAATGAAACCAAAGAAAATGGTGAGTAAAGAGAGAGATAAGAACCAGCCCAGAGCTGCAGAGCACACACTTCCAAATTCAATAAATGACACACTATATTGAGTTATGCCATCCATCGTCTACATAAGTGATGGGTCATGCCTACCTGTAAACAGCTCCCATAGTAGCAGCTTCATCAGCATTGATAGACCGTGAGAGCTCAAGTCCACTGGTGGACTTTAGCACTTCCTGTACAGCAGGCACTCGGGATGCTCCACCGGCCACTACAAGACGAGCTCCGGTACCCGACCCAGCTGCTGCAGCTACAGCGCGTTGTATTACAGCAGACACTCGTGGGTAGAGATCGGAGCAAAGCGATTCCAAGTCTGCCCGAGATACCTGTTGGTATAATTTTTTTTAAGAATTAAAACAGTAAAAATGAGTTCACCAATTCACATTTTATTTTAACACATATTTTTTTATTTATTAAAGTAAACGTTTCAAAACATAAGTAGTGTTTGGATGTTATTAAGTTCAAATATATTACATTCTTCTTTAATTTTGTTTGTCCTTGTGTATAATTGGATAAAAAAACAGATCATCAATTTGTTATCGACAGAAAAATATTCACCAACAGTAGTTAACAAGATCACAAAATAAATAAAGTTCACAATATTTTTCATCCCAGAAACAACTCTATCGCCGAGCGAGAAACCAACAAAAAATGCTAATCGGAGTCACAGCAACATAAACAACACTAACAAAACCAACATCCATACTCTCAATTAATTTCTCAACTTTTAAGTTGGCTGGTCTCCGTGAGGGTTACGAAGACCAACACCTTTCATCGTCACAGATCTCATCAAAAGAGGAGAACATTATAGCAACCCTAAACATTAAGATTTTTTTATCAGAAAGAAGTTTACTAGAACAGTTCATGTGAAGTGAGAAGATTAGAAGAAAGCATTGAAGATCATGGGTAGTTATGTTCTACCATAAAAATACGGAGTCCTTTATATGAGACCCACTAAAACAATACATTGATGAATAGACAAATTTGATGAACCTCCCTAACTGCGAACACAAGTGGACATTCATTCATTCACCAACTGAGGCAAAAAACAAAAACACCAACAACATTGACCAGTTCTACAGCGATCTAAATAATGCGATAATCAACCATGCTCATAGAAATGAAGTTGTAATGGGTGATTTAACGCATTAATTGGCAAAAGATTAAGCAACGAAAATCTGGCAATGGGAACAGGGAAACGTTTATCAAACGGTAGAAGGGTGGAAAGCTAGTAAACTTAGCATCGGAACACAATTTACAATCTTGGAACATAATGTTTAAGAAACGGATAAACCGCGGAACAGATTTGATGACCACGTCCATTTTTGATGGTAGAGTCCAAAATTTTCACTCATTGTAAAGACTTAAGCTGCGTCATGACCAGTACATAGTCATGGTATATATCAAGCCAAGCTTTATTAGAAAATGGTAAATTAACACCTGTCAAAAATCACAAACAAATGAGTTAATTAATAACTTTACAAGTAACTATTAACAAAATACATATTTTATAATATGAAACAAGATAACTATTCAAATATAGTAAGTTAAACTCACCAACTGTTTAAAATCTTTATCGTCCAGCAAGCTCTCAATTTGGGCATAATGTTCGGTATTCGCAGACAATACAATTTTAACTCTCTCTGCCTCTCTTAGTAGCTTCTCCATAGCGCGAGGTGAAGCTCTGACGTCACCGCCACCATTCGCTTCCCACGCTTTGATGAGATGTTCCCGCAGCCGTAACGTCATTTCTAAGCCTCCGAGGGTTCTAGAAATAAATTACCAATTATTTTTTTTAGCTTTACTTTGTATTCAGCATATAGGAGCATAGGCAAAGGACACTCAGTTCCCCAGTTTCCGCCGAATCTTCGAGACATTGCGTGTTGAAAGCGAGAAAATTTAAATACGAAATATTTAATTCCCTGAATGGGAATCAAACCCACAACCGTTTACAGTCGTTTGCTTCACTACGCGGTGACGCCCTCTGTAAATTCTTTGGAGAAAATCAGACTCTCCATTCTAAAGTTTCTTTTTTTTCTCTAAATTTTCTCAAATTATTAGTAGTCTATTATATCCAATTATATACGAAGATCTTTTGTATTTGCCAGTTACGAGTAAGATAGACAAATAAAGTCAAAATTTTCTTGCAATATTTTAATATTTAAAAAAATTCCATTAAATACGCAATATTTGTTTTAAATTTTTTTTCATAATAAAAAAAATATGAAAAGAATTAGAATTTAGATCATTGTGGTACATTGGACTGTTCCAATGTATGACTGTAAACGCAATGGTTATCAATTCAATCCCCACTCATAGAAATTATTATATTCAAAATTATTTTGATTTCATTTTTCTAAGGACAAAGGGCAGCATAGAGTATCGCCACTCAAGACGCAATGCCTTGAAAATTTGTAGGTGTAAAGAAGAACACATAGTCTCTTAACCTGTTAAAAAATCATACAAAAAGATATTTATATAATTTTTTACCTGTCATATCCAACACCAATAACTTGCAATTGTGGAACAGTCTCAACATAACCCTTGTCCTTTATTTTAACTGTTTTGAATTCAACTAGGGCAGCTTTGGTGGAAACTGCTCCCATGTCAAAGAAGAGTGTGTACCACGCGGTTTCATTAATTTCCTGTACAAATAATTATATTTTATTTATTTTATATTTAAGCTATATAACTTTGGTATTAGTGAATGACATATTAATAAAAAGCATTTTCTGATTAAAAAAAATGGAGACAGTTGTGTCTCAGGGGCACAATGGTGTGATTGTAATGCTGCTTGTAGGTTCAATCCCCATTCAAGAGAATGAATTATTATTAATTAATATTTTCATATCTTTGCTCTGGCACTAAGACAATAGGGTTGAGCTGACTCAGCATGCAATGCCTCAAAAAAAATCGGCGAAAGTGGGGAGCAGACAGAGTGTCTTAACTCTAGGTTCCCTCTGCCTACCCTGCTGTGTGCAGAATGCAGTGTGATGCTGGTTCTAATGTTAACAAAATCTATGTAAGCACCGTAAGAAATTATATAAAAAAAGGATTTGGTAAAATTTAAAAATTGGTTTTAAATTGTAAATTACTTTTAAAATTGTAATTTCATTAGTAAAGAAAGTTACAATTTGTAAAATTAAATATGTGTTGTAAAATAAAATTATATATGTGGAAATTGAAAAATATAAATTTTTCATTGGATATCTCAGTAGTTAGTAAAGTGTAAAATAAACTCACCTTCCTCCTAAATATGCCATAGTTTATGGCAATGGCTGTATAATCATTAATCAACTGCAGCACATTGAGACCTGCAAGTGCCGCTGCCTCCTTCATCGCTCTACGCTCAACTTGGTTGAAGTAACCAGGGATTGTTATGACACACTCAGATATTGGTTGACCTTAAGGAAAAAATATAAATCAAAGAATGAAAACCTTAAATAAAACATATTTTTACACCAAGTACTACTGGTGCTATATAAACCACCTGTAGTTGTAAATTATATGATGCTAAATGCAAAACACAACAAAACATTTATTTTTTTAAATAATTACCAATTAGTAAATGGTCACACTATGTCACAATAGCCTTAATATTTGTTATGGTAACATACATTTAATCACTTGATACATACACATGATAATAAAAGTAACTGTTATAATATCATACCATGGCTGATTTCAGCAAAATCTTTGGCCTTAGCCAACAACTGTGCAACAAGCTCTTCAGGTGTATATTTAGTATTGTCATCATGAACAAACTCTGGTGTCCCTCTGTCTGTTGGTAGTATTTCATAGTATGGGAATCTTTCTCTAAAAAGTGAACAAATAATACAGTAATAAATAATACAGTAATGTCAGTTAAATATTACAACAAAAACTATATTCTCCATACACATACAGCAATTCTGTCTTTAAAAATGGTATTACAAGCATATATTATTAATCTTATTACTTGAAGTATAAAAAGGTAAAAGATTTGAAAGCTCAAAAACTCTATGATCTCTGATAAGAGATTTAAAAAAAATTAAATACTATTTACTTATAAATTGAACTACACTTACTTGTATGCTTGCACCAAAGGATGATCATATGGTTTTCCTAAGAGGTCCATAAGATATTTGTATGAGTTCTTTGGAAACCGCACGCCTACTGTAACAGCGTCTTCTCCAAATGTCCTAACATCATCTCTAAATGCTACGACAGCTGGTGTTTTCCTCTTAGATTCCTTATTGAGGACAATTTCCATAGGGACACCAGGTGACACGATACCAACTTTCATCCATTCTGATCCGAAATCAATGGATATAACTGCTGCTGCATTTACTTCTTGGCTTATAAGGATTGACAATAATGCCAAGCACGTTACACTATACATTTTCTGTGAAGAAGAAGTATAATATACTTTTTACATGATATGCCGAAATATACTAACTAAATAACTTTTAAACTGTCAATGCGGTCTCATGTTTTATAAATATGTATGAACTTACGATAAATAGAGCCATTTCCCCTTGTAAATTCACATCCAGTCACTTAAACTTGAATATTTTCTCTGTTTCAATACTCAAACTATTAGAATGTCTTGTACATTATTATTTTACAAAGTGGGCCAGCTACTTTAGTCCACGTCAAGTTTAACGTGTTTTCTTCTTTTTGGCTGATGACGTTGTTGCCAGAACATTGGTTAAAAAATCTATAAATTATAAAACAATCAACGCAAATATCGTAATACTGTATTAAATTAGTAATAAATAATCACAATAGTCACAATTATGTTTTAAACAGATTACGAAATATTAACTAAGTTTAATTTTTTATCGTCAATTTGTAAATGATATTAAAAGACACTTGAAGAAAGATTATTCTTCAAATTAATTTTATTTTACAAACGAATATAATGCATATCGTACGGTAACTATTTCAAGTACAATTAATAAATTTAAAAAATCATATACATCATACGATATTCAATTTGAAATATGTACCAATAACTATAACTTTTTCGCTTTTTTTTTTCAATATAATAATAGATTTGATATTAAACAATTCTCAAACATTATGCTTCAAATATTTTGTATTTATCCGTTGTTGTAGGGATGTAAAAATGATTAAGAAAACTTATATGATAAATGAAAATTAAATTGTAATTATTTTATTTAATTACTAGATTATTTTTTTAGTATGATTAAATTATTTCTCTTCTTATATCGTAATGGTTAATATATATATTTTTTTATAATAATGCCATGCATGTTCATCCTAGCAATGACCTGTCAACAAAGTCATAGTAAAGACAAGTATAGATCATATGTTTATTTATGTAGGTTACTCTTTAGTTTATGGTTTGATTGGGTGTTTAAGGTGTTTGTTGAGTGTTGATTTCAAGTACGGAGGCCGCGGAATGCTGTTTATTGTTTTTAATTTCTAATTTGTGCGTAAAACATACATCTCATCTTAAAGGTGAGTTTATATTTATTATAATACTCCTGAAATTTTAACTTTTCTTGTTGTAAAAGGTTCCGGAAGAATTGAAAATATAGTAATTTATAAAAAGACGACGCATTCATATCTATGTGCGCATTTTGGTACTGGTTCCTTGAATAACAACTAATGGATATCACGTTGCGACAGCTTAATATACAAAAAGCGTTTGGTGTCGTTTACATGCGGTTCTAAAAATGTGACGGGGCGCATGACGAGCGCAGAGAAGTGGAAGCTGGCGCTCCTTCTAAATATGGAACTAGTGGTACTTGAAGCGAATTAGCAGTACGTTGTACACAGTAGTGGTAGACGAGTGTCCCTCTAATTATGTAATGGTCCTTTGAATTGCGCGTCGGCACGTGCATACGATGTTGCACGCGGCGTTCCACGTAGAAGGTTCAGCGCGCATCGCGCACGCGGCCACACTCAGAAATCCAGTTTCCTAGCAACACGCTGTTGACGCCACTGCTGACCCAATGAATACAAAAACACATGGTAATCATTGTTACATCACACAGACCACGCGTCAGTATTTTCGCGTGTTACGTGCTGATAGGTATTTATAATTATCAAGACTACATTTACTACTCAATCAATTCTATCCTCGACTGCTTTTTATGAACTTTGTGCCTCTCCTTGTAAGTATTTTTATTTATGAATAAAAATATGTTTTGTAACATAATTGTGACCTTCATATTTATTGTCTGTTACACAACTTAGTTTTTCTTTTTGATAAATACAAATCCGACAGAAAGTTATTTGGCCTACATTTTTCATCTCAACCCAAAGAAAAATACTTCATCTAAAAAATATATTTTAATTATGATTTTAAGTTTAAGTATATTTAACTCAAAAATTTTTCTTACACATTATCAATTTGACTTTGTATATTTGACACAAATGAAACAATATACAAAGCTGTATCAATATCAGTGATTCCAAGGCCACATAATCTCACAATGATAACTAGATGCCAAGATACAAATTAAAGTAATTTATGTATGTTTACATGATATAATCAAAACATAAAAAATTGTAATGATATTTTTTATAATAGTAGTTCAATTTTAACTACTTTAAATGCTTTAAGATTAAGAAAATAAATTTTAATAAAAGAAGTTTGAAATAGTTGATATAGCTGCCGCATGTGTCCCTTACCTGCAGCGTTGCTCACATGGCAAAATAGAAATAAAATAAGATTTGCACATAATGCATTCTAGGTGCCTAAGGTAGAGGTAGAATCTAACCGCTGGTACACTGATTTGAATCAGCGTTCCCTCAGGTTCACACATTCAACAAAAAATCTAATATTAATATAGATTATTGCAATATAAAGGAGTTTGAATTTAAAGGTAATTAAACAAAAAAAAAATATGTGAAATTCTCAATAAATCATATGTAAATTTCACTATGTATGAAGAATAATAGGCAATGACATGTTACTACAATTTTGGCATTAATATTGTCTAGTCATTCTAATAATGTAAAATAATTCTAAAATAAATTACGTTATTTTTAAAGATTATAAAAAAAAACTATTTTCCTTAATTATATATCTACATTATTTATTATTATGGAAATTTTACTAATAAAATTATTTATTTCATTTGCATAAGGAAGTGATCGTAAATCACGCGTCGTATCAAACGCATTTTTATTTCTCTGTTGATACTTAGCTCCATATAATATTGGATACACGCCATGTCACTTTCTCTCTAGTGGCACCTCGTACAAGAAAATGACTATAATTTCTTATTGATATACTCTTTCGACTTATTGCTTATAATAAAGTTAAAATGATACAATTATGGGAGAAGTTGAGGCCAGTCATGGCGCAGGGGCACAAAGTGTCACTTTAAACGCGACAAGTTGTGAATTCGATTTCTATTCGAAGAAAATGTAATATTTAACATTTCCATATTCTTTGCTGTATCGAGGCATAGTGCATTGAGTTCCACCACTTGACACAAAACTAATATCTTCGGAATTAAGTGAAAAAAGGGGAACGCAGTGTCTTAACACTAGGTTACCTCCGCCTACCCTTCTTTGTGCGGGATACAGCGTGACGCTTATAAAAATGGAAGAAGCCATTGTACTTATTGAGATTGCCATATTGCCTGTTGACTACACGAATAGTCTATTTTAATGTCATGACGAATAATTCTTGTGTTTATTATACGTCGTAGTTAGGGATACATATTGTGCTCGACTGGTGTTTGACTAAATACGGAACAGGAAAAGGGTCTGTCCTCCTCTATTAGCAGAGTTTCGGCTGGCACGGGAAGCATTACTTAATAACTGTTAAAATATATCACTGACGGCATCGCAGTCTATTTATTTCGTTTCATATTTTGTAATAGAGTATCATATTTAAGTGTCGTAAAATGATATTATTCGGAATCATTTTTTAATGATAATTTATAGTATTAAATGAGTTCCTTCTGAGAGTTGGTTTTGGGTAAGTTGACATATAACAACGGTTACCGTATTTTGAAAATTTTTAGAGTTAATCCACACTTAGGAAAATTTTATACGTTTTCTAAATAAATATTTAACGGTTACCGTACCTTAAATATACTGTTTGTCTGTTAATCTTTCCTTGTCATGGTTTGTGTCACTTGTTCACCTTAAAAGTGACGTAACCATTGTAAATTCTTATGATCCGGGCAGTTTAGATCCGCAAGATTGACGCAATACAATGAGATTAGTACATGCCTGTAACGTTGTACTATATTTTTTGTTCATTAGCTTCACGCTGTATCCCGCACATAGCACCGTAGGCACAGGGAACATGGAAAAGTGTTAAGACACTCCGTTCCTATTAAGACACTTTAGTTCTCCATTTTTTTTACATTTTGAAAAAAATTAAAATTTAGGATTTTTTTTCTTTCCTAAGTGTTATTCCACACTTTTTTTTTATTTCCTAAGTGTTATTCCACACTTAGGAAAGAAAAAAAAATCCTAATTTTTTTGTCAAATTCTGAGTGGCGGAACTCAACGCCGAAACGAGATGATAGCCGATTGTTGGTCAATAATTCATATCTGCCTTACGCTAATTAACGCGTCTCTTATAATTTACTCAAGTATATTGTTGTTTGTTGTTCACGACCAACGATGAGTAATCATTTATGACAAACTACTTGTAGTACTTGTAAATTTTGATATTAATTTTACATTTATAATCTGTCTATGTTGTAGATTAGTTTGTTATCACTTTTTTTCAGCTTTACGCTGTACCCCTCATATATCTGGGTAGGCAGAGGGAACGTGTTGCTAAGACACTCCGTTACCCACTTTCTGACGAATTTTCGAGGCATGTTGAGTGGCAGAACTCAACACCGCGCTTTTTGCCTTGATACCAGTAATTCTTCCCTCAAGTAGGAATCGAAGTCAAAACTGTCACTTTACAGTCACATGTTTATGCCGAGCTATCATAACGTAAGAATATTTTTCTTTCGATTAGATTTAAAGTTTATTTTTTAAAATGAATTGTTACTATGTAATGTAGCGCGACAATTAGGCTCCAACCTATTCCGAGACACGTTTAATTTTATCAAACGCTGCCCACGGGCACTGCAGATCGGAGTGCTGCAATATCTTACATATGCACCGGGCGACTCTTCTTTGTGGCACTCTTGTGTAAATTTTGAAATTGTTTCAAATGTTATACATTTTAATATTTCTATTTTCATCGCGCTGGTGTCGAGGCACAGCGCGGCGTTGAGTTCCGCCAGTCAACACGCAATGCCTCCATTGTCCGGTGGGAAATGGCGAACGGAGTGTCTTAGGACTAGCTTTCCTTTGCCTACTCTGCTGGATAGGGTGTGACGCTAAAAAAAAATATACATCCTTTTTAAAATAACACAGACTATTTATGACTTAAAAGCGACAGTCAGAGTTGTACGATATTACATCATATAAATATAATATTTATTGCATAAGTTGTTGCTGTTCAATAATAGGTAAACGCTAATAGTTGTCTTTTAGCTGCTCTGAAAGAAGCCTATTTAATAGTAAAATAACGGTTAATATTTATTTTCTCATAATATAAAAGTCGAAAAATGTATCCTAATATGTAATTTTTAAAAGCGCGGCGCTAGGTTCCGCCACTCAACATGCAATGCCACAAAAAAATCTGCGGAAAGTGGGGAACGGAATGTCTTAACATTAGGTTCCCTCTGCCTACCATGCTACGTGCGGGATACAACTTCACGAGTTGTTTTTTTTATATAGCTTGTTTTAAATCTTCAATCTTGTGTGTTTCGGGTATGAACGGATACAACCTATGACTACAACACTGTTTTTCATCATCGTATTTAAATTTATTGCGTTATCATAGTAGACTTGTGACAATATCATTTTAACCTAGTTTTTAAAGATTTTTATTGCTTAAAAGAAACAGAGGCACAAGCGTGCGACCGTAAACGAGACAGGTTGTGGGTTCTATTCCCCTCGTCACCAGAACGAGGAAATGAAATATTTAATCTTTTCATTACCTGGCTCTGGTGACGAAACAAAATGCGGCGTCGAGTTCCGCCACTCGCACTGACATACAATGCCGCCAGGATTCAGTGGAAAGTGGGGAAACGGAAATGTCTTAATAGGAACGGAGTTTTTTTTATTTTAGATTCCCAGGTTCCCTCGATCAATTTATGTGCATTATACACCGTGAAACTAAAAAAAGATATTAAACGACAACAGCCCGAGTACATTTTTTTATTGAATAGTAACCTATTTACGATTGCTTCATTACACTTCAATTACATGATGGGGGAAGCAGATACTATAGTCATCATAGGATCAATTGGTCTGACTCCCGTATTGTATGACATGAATATATCTATATTGTTATTATTTATATATAAATAATTATTGTTATTTATACTGGCGTTTTTGAGGCCAGTCGTGCCGCAGGGGCACAAAGTGTGCCTGTAAACGCGATAGGTTATGAGTTCGATTCCCACTCGAAGAAATGTAGCATTTAATGCTTGTCTCTGGTTTTGAGGTAAAGCGTTGTGTTGAGTTCTGCCACTCGCAACGTCTCCGGAATTCGGCGAGGAAATTAAGTATTTAATGTTTTCATTTCTTCGCTCTGGTGTCAGAGCAAACCGCGACGTTGAGTTCTGCCACTTGCAACGTCTCCAGAATTCGGAAAGTGGGAAACGGAGTGTTTTAACAGTAGGTTACCTCTGCCTACCATGCTGTGTGCGGGTTACAGCGTGAAGCTGTATTTATACTTCCATATTGAACAAGCGCTATGATAATTTAAAATCTTACTATTGACGTGAAAAGATAAGTCGAAACTTCATTATTATCAGTATATTATATAACGCAGTAAAATATCTAAGAGATCTCGATTTAAAAATTGTATTATCAAACGTCGCTACAATTTGTGCCAACAACTAGGAATGTCAGTTAGTCGGTCAGTGTGCCGTAAATATAGACAGTTGGAAAATAAATACTAATTCAAAATGCTCATTTGAAAGAGATTTATATTTAGGATTCCATTGATTTATTTCAGTTCTGTAACCCAAGGTGAGGCAATGTGCGCTTTTGTTTAGCAATTTTTTTTTTCAGTTTCGTAAAAACTGCATAAAACACATTTTTTGGATGTAATTTTCGTTGAAGGTTTTTTTGTTTTTTGGATGATTCTTTTCTTAATTTCATACTTTATTAGCAAATCATTTTGTGTGATTCAGTAGTTGCTAACTTTTAAGTGACGATAACGGAAACGGTAGATTCTAGCTCATTTTTCTTCACTCTACATACTCTATTTGGTCTACTTTAATAAAAATAATCTAATAATCTTCGTAGTATTGAATTGGATTTCACAAGTTGATATTATCTAGCTGTTACGTTACATAGATTAACTATAGGTATATTTCCTTAGGAAACTACTTTACCAAAGGCAGAGAGGATGTAGTGTTAAGACACTCCGTTTCCCATTTTCCGCTGAATTTCCGATCTATTGCGAGTTGAGTGGCGGAAACCAACGCCGCACTTTTTGCCTTGGTGCCAAGAACGAAGAAATTAAAATATTTATAAATAATATTTAGTTTTCCCGAATGGGGATCGAACCTAAAACCGTCGCGTTACAGTCATACGTTCGCGCCCCTGCGTTGCGACGTGTGAACGATGAAACACAAAATTTTCGGCAGTGGCGCCTACTGTCGACCGTTTGTTTATAGATATCGCGATACCGCGTCTTCCTACTTTGTGATTGCTCTATCTTCTAATCTAACAGGCATTTACTATCAAATAATTTAATCCAAATCTATTCTGCCTTTACATTTTCGACTTTAAAATATATATATTTTTTAAAAAGTCAATTTACATAGATTTTGGGACGAAGGCGTGTGACTTTATTTATAGACATCGGACGATGTTTCTTTTAACTGCCAATTATTGTCGGTGTCCGGTTTACTCTATTGCTTTTGCTAATAATGTTTCTTCCGTATTTCTGACGACCTACTTTCTAGAGAGAATATTTTTAGAAATATAAAAGATATTTGGTACTATAAACTCTACAATTAAAAGAAGGTAGAGATAATCTCTACGTTCCTACATTTAAGATTTATCGCATCTTAAATAGCGGAACCCAACTCCGTGTATGTTTATTGAAATGTTTAATTTCATTTTAGATGGCGCCGATGCGCGGCGAACGCGGGGGCTCTCCAGCTCGTGGAGCCAGAGCTTCCCTACCTTTGCCCCGTCGTCTCATACGTCAGATCGCGAGGCACGTGGCCTCTAGTGGCCGCTCCCTACGTCGCCTTGAAGTGTCCGGACGGGTTATAGACAACTTCGACGACCTGGACGATGCCTCTGATGACTCTGATATGGATACGTTACAGCCTGCGTAAGTATCGAATCTTAATAAAAAATCTTATTCAAAATTGATACTTATTTAGAAAACGTATAAAAATTTGAAAGTAGCGGGACTCGAACCCGCGCCTCCTACAAAACCGACCAGGCGCTCTGACCACTAAGCCATACGTTCTCATCAAGTTACGTCGAAATTTTTATACGCTTGTTACAACTTATTTATGTTGTTAGCATCTCTGCAGGGAGATTTTTACAAATTTCCGCTACCCAAAGATACTTACTAAAAATTATTGTCTAGTAAAAGAGAATGCTGTTTATTATTCAAATTAAATTGATTTGGAATAATATTCAAAATTGATTTTTCCTTATTTAAAAGATAGACAGATAGATAATAATTGAGCAGGAATTTCTCGCTTCCCTATCTTTATAAATTTAAAAAATAATTGTAAGCCGTTTTATCTAATTTACACGATTCGTCCGCATCACGCCATCAATCAATGACAAGTGGGCAAAATGCGTAGAGATAATATTCCTTATCATATTTTAAGTAACCGAGTAAAGCAGGACCTTGATAAGTTGAAAAATGTGATTGATGATTTGAGTGGTGATTTGTCGAGTGTGAGCGTAGGTTTGTAGGTCATATACGTAGTGACCTATATATTAATTTTAAATGCCAGCCCTTATCTTTTACAGCATTGTTTTTTATGTTTTTGTTTTGTATCATTTCCTACTCGCGTATTATTCTGAACGAGACGGAGAGAATCTATAAATAAATCTTGTTTTCTTCTTTTCTTCTTTTTAGAGATTTCCAAATCACTATTAAACTCCATGCGTTAGTAACTCGTAGCGGCAAAAATATTAAAAAGATTTTTCCTTATGGATTTTAAACTTACTGCCATCTGGTCAAATTTGTTCCACCTGTTCAGTATTCTACGTTAGCGATTCAAATTATAAACTAACCAACGTTTTGAATTATTTCAAATTAAAATAAGGTAACTAACTTAATTACAAATATATTACAATGATTCAAATGTTAAGGAAAATTTTGTTTGTTATTTGTTTTACAAAACGAACGCAGACAAGCAAGTTGTAGTATCTACAATTAAAAATCTAGAGAGCAGGCCTGGCTGACTCAGTTGCCTAGGCGCGCTATATTTAGCTATAAAACTTCAATCTTTTTAACTTTAGTGTCGTTTTTATTATCCGACTCCTGCTAGAACTAAACAGACTAAAATAAATGTATTTTTGAAACATAAAATCGAATGCTTAAAAATAATTAACAACTCAATCTCAAAACTTCGTTTAGAGTTGCTTCAGGTGGGGATAAATAATACTTTATTATCTACGGGCAAGAAAAAAATGGCTCCCAAAAATAAAACAATAATATCTTTTACACAAACATATCTATTCAAAGCTAAAGTCCAAGCCCTTCCCAGAAAATATATCTAGAAACGTCCGTGAGCTCAACCCCCTTTTTTAAGTTAATTAGTTATAAGAAGTCGGGGATTTTTTTTACCTTTATAATAATATTTTTGGTTATTCTTATATATAGAAAAAAACGTATAAATAATTGAACGGTTCTCGTAACATTCTCGCGTTACTATGTAATACTTAAGAGTGAAAGTACTCTTTTCCTTCCGTTTATTGGAAAGTAATTTTTATGACATTTTAAATTCAAGTTTTTTTTATAACAGAGATATTATTCGGTATTAATAGCTGTAGTTTTATAGTTGTATTAATAGCGAGGCCGGTCGTGGCGCAGCGGCACGAGGTGTGACTGCAAAACCGACTGGTTGTGGGTTCGAATCCCACTCGAGGAGATGAAATATTTACTTAAATTTATATTTCCATTTCTTCGCTCTGGTGTCGAGGTTAAGCGCGGCGTTGAGTTCTGCCACTCAACACGCAATGCCTCCAGAATTCGGCAGAAAGTGGGGAACGGAGTGTCTTAACACTAGGTTCCCTCTGCCTACCCTGCTGTGTGCGGGATACAGCGTGAAGCTAAAAAAAAAAAAAAAAAAATAGCTGTAGTTGTAACTTGTATGTATTTTGGATATAACACAAGAAAGTAAACCATATTTGGGAAAACTACAATATTTATGTAACGTCGGCCTATTCGCAATCGTTGTGATTGGAAATTCCAGTTAAGATAATTTTTATTTTGAAATTTAAAATGTGTTTCAGTTTTTCTGGTTTGATTAGATAAATTTTAGCGTTGGGCTCCGCCTCCGCACACGCATTTTCTTTAAAGTGACGGAAGGAGGTAGACAGGAGGATATTACTAAGTTGTTACTGCTCAACCATGATACAAGAGATGTAAAAATAAATAAAAAAAAATACATTTATACCTCTCTCTTTATGTCCTACGTCAAAGAATGGCTTAAAAATTACTTAAAATAAAATAATAAGAATTTTATTCGAAATACGCGCAATAGTTTAGTAAATATATGTTTATCTGTTAGCGTTGCATGCGGCGGCAACGCTGGTAACTTGCCACCGGCGGACCACGACGACGACCTGACCAGCCTCAGTTGGTTGCAAGACAGAAATTTACTTAGAGGTATGTACCTACTATATGGTAGAAAATAAGAAAATTATAGTTAATATATTTATTACATAAGGATTTCAATGTTATATATTTATAGTTTTGTATAATAAATTGTAAAAAAGTAATTAAATAAAATATACCTATAGTTAATCTTTGCAATGTAACAGATATATGTCAATTTGTTAAAAAATATTACGAAGATTATTAAATTAATTTTACTAAAGTAGAGGAAAGATTCAATCGTTTCAGTTATCGTCACTAAATAGTTAGCAACCACTGAATCATACTAAATAATTAAAATAATAAAGGACGAAATTAAGAATAGAATCTTCCAAAAAAAAACAAACAAACCCTACAACGCAAATTAGATCCATAAAATCCTCGTTTTATGCAGTTTTAGCATCACTTATTATCTAATGTATGGCATTAGCCTATTTCCAAGTGGAAATTTGCGCAATTTCACACGGTCACGATTCACAAGTCGCCGGTCACGCGAGCTTTTTATTGTGACACGTTTAATGTCGCCTGTATTGCTATGAAGAAGATATTAGTTGCGAAATAGGCAAATCCTCATATAAATATTACAACGTTAATAGGAATAGCCTCCTTATTCCGAATCCTAATATTGAAATTTGCATATATATACTGTGGTGGTAGTGGTGGCTGACTTAGAACTATCAGTTAGTTGTTCTATATTGTATTTTCATAAGCTATTTACCATTTCAGGTATAAATCTAACAAAAGGCGACATGGAAGACAGTAAAATAATAAGCAGTCATGTTTTAGTAAAGGTAAGTCGTATAATTTTGATGTCGTCGTTCTTTTTTTTTAACTTGTATTATTCTAAATTAAAGTGTTTTAAGAGTGCAATTCTTTTAAGATTCCTATTTGAAAATTATAAAATATTTTAGCAAATAAAAACCTACTGCAATTCGTGTACGCAACTACAATAGACTGCGCTCTCAAGATCAGAGATGGTTCTTGAGATGCCGTTATCATTCATAAATTTATAGTTTATTATAATTTTAATCAGTGTTATTACAAAAAAGTCCCTATTATTTCTTTAAAGTGAACAGAATGAAACATTAAAACGTTGAAGGTTTCTTATTCTATATTTCAACCATACAAGATATTGTGCAATAAAAATTTCATATATTAATAATGCGTACGTATATAAGATTCAACTTAAATATTATGTTAATTAACTTATTAAATCCGTGTAATATTATTCAGAAACAATGGATAACCTCCAACCGAAATTTTAATAATAACTTTATTACTTTTTTTTATATTTTTAAAATGTTATTCCACACTTAGAATTAGGAAATATTTTTTATGAATTTTCTAAAAAAGTATTTAACTCTTCTACTGTAAACATGACATAAATAAGCATTGTTTAGTTCCCTTCGTAATAAATGTCTGTTTCATTTTCTTACTGGTTTTAATATTGTGGTTTTTTTAATTTGATTGTTGACATTGAAATTTAATAAGGGCCTAATTGCTGTATTCTGATATGTGTTATTGCAAGCAAATCTTACTATTATACGAGGTTAATGGACAGTATGTAGCAGAATATGAACCCAGTCACCATTTTCTGCTAATGATATCTTTCTAAGATAAAGATATTTGTTTATCTAATAACCCTATCACCTCGGATTTAAGATAATGTAGGGTAAATTGCAACCGTAAAATAGGGATAAAACGTTTATAAGAAATATTGTTGTTTTCAAAGATTGTACCGTGTAATATGTATGTTATACAATAGAATAAAAATTTTATATAAAAAATAAAAAATATATATTTTTTATTTTTTACTATAATAGCTAATAAGCTATTATAGCTAATAAGCTATTATAGTAAAAAATAAAATTTTTATCGATTTTTGGAGACTGTAAGTTATCTTTTATTACAAGAAAATATATCTCGAGCATCTCTAATCGAAAACTTCAATCGAATCTATTATATTATAACATTTTAAATATGATTTGGGCCTACTAATATTGCCTACATATACCTACACGTATCGATTTGGCAATTTGGGCGAATATGTGGTTAAATAGATAAAATTTCTGTTTGCCCATTATACAAACAAATATCGATAAAACAGCCAAAACTACACCATTGAACTTGACCTTCCCAGTTCATAATAGCATACGTTTTCTGTGTCGTAGTCGTTCGTATAAATTGCAAAGTAACGCAGTAACAATAGTAATATAGCCAGCAGTCTCGACGGCTTGTTGTTAAATCAATATATCTACTTACTGCCAACCGTCCCGCAAAAACATGTGACCGCAACGAGATTAAGCAAGATTTATCGACTTAACTCGATATTTTGGAATTTCTATAGAGAATAATGTTATATAATATGGTGGCAAACTGAAACTACGGCGTTAAGTTCCGACGGTCAACGCGCAATGCCTGAAAGAATTAGGCGGAAAGTGGGGAACTTTTGAATTGGCTTAATGGGAACGGAATGTTTTTAACACTGGGTTCCCAGGTTCCCTGTGCGTAACCTGCCATGTGCAGCAACAGCGTAAAGCAATAAAATATAGATATATAATAATTAGTATGTTACTCTGATAGGTCAGTTGGCTAATTAGCGAGTCCTCGCTGCTGAGAAAAAGATTATAGTTTTATTACACTATGTTATTTATCATATTTATTTAATAATCCATAAAAATTATTATTTTATATATGACTTGAAAAATAATATTATATCTGATTTACGTTTCACAAAAAAATAACGTGATCATTTTTATATTTTATATACCTACCGATACCTTTTAAGTGAAAAGACGTTGTTATTTAAAATTAAATAAATTCAAACAATTTTTGTCCCGTTATGATAAATCTAACGTTTACAAGAGTCCGTTATACGTGTTTAAAGATAATATTATAAAAAAAGTTAAATACGCAATGAATAATTTATTTGCATTACGAAACAAAAGACCGCATCGACGCCTCACCTCTGTTTGTACATATTTATACAACTGATTTACTAGTGCTATACAACTAAGTGTATATTTTTTTAATGAAACTTAAAATTAAAAAGCTTAAACTTTATCCTGCATATATCAGGGTAGGAGCAGAGGAAACATAGTGTTAAAACACTCCGTTCTCCACTTTCCGCCGAATTCTGCAGGCATTGTCTGTCAAGAGGCGGGACTGGACGCCGCGGTGTGCGTCGTTACCAGAGAGAGCGAGGAAATGAAAATAATAAATATTTAATTTCGTCAAGTGGAAATCAAACCTCCTCAACCTCAAAAAAAAAAGCCTGGCCTCAACTAAGCACTAAGTATATATAACTTACATCTATGTAATATTACATAAAATCGTTGTTTTTAACGTAAATCGTCTCCACAAACGTAAAACACTTAAATATATTTTATCAGCTTCCTCTATAATTTATCTTATATTCTTTATCTCGAGTTGTCACTACGCAGTAACGATCAAAACGTTGTTTTATTACTATTGTAATAAAATTAATTATAAATAATTTACATTTTGTTTTATTTTGTTTACTATATATTTATTTTGTTAATATTAGGTAATATAATATTTTATAGTATAAATAACAAAAAAAATACACTTTATTATAATAATTCAAAATAAACAAAAGTGCAATGGCGGCTATACCACTAAAAGCGATTTCTCTCAGGCAACCAAACAGAAAAACAAAGGAATTCATTTATAAATATACAAATAAAAAATAGCCTTTTATTTTTATGTAAATTTTAACTCTTATATTTTATTATATATTGTGGTTATACTATCTATACAACTTGTGTTGTAATATTTCATTATACTAATTTATTTTAGCAGTTATATAAAATAATGATATGTTTATAAAAAAGCAACGTGCGTCAAGGAATCTTAAATATGTTCACGTAAAATCTATGGTTAAATAATAAAATAAATTTTGAAATTGAAACTTTAACTTGAAAAGTGTTTCTTTTTTAACTTCACATATTTTTTTGTATCCCGTACATAGTAGGGTACGCAGAGGGAACCTAGAGAACTACTACTACAACTAAAAATATTGTTAAGTGAATTCGTTTTCCATTACGTTTCCACTTACTTCTGCTTTTGTTTTTGAGGAATTTTAATTTTTGAGGCATTGCGTATTGAGTGGTGGAACCCAACGCCGCGATTTGCCTCGGTACGAGAGCTAGGAATTGACAATATTAAATATTACATTCTGAGTGATCATGGAACCCACAACCGTCGCGTTCCAATTTAGTTTAATTTTAAATCAAAATCATATATTTGTATATATGTAATTTTTAATGCGACAAAATGCGGCAGATATGAAAACATAAAATAAATTTAATTAGTAGTAAGTGGTTGTAGGTCAATAAAATTCGACAGTGTCACAGCCAATTAGATAAGTGAGACCTGACGGCTATCAGTTGTATAACGTATTTGTAAGTGAACGTGTAAGAAACGTGAATAACTCATTATTGCGATATTCCATTTTGAGAATATTACTGAAAAAATTGTTATCAAAAAATAATGTAAAATTTTAAGTTTTTTTTTCATCACATCTTAAATATCCTTCTATAGTTTCCTTTAAATCACAATTAAAAAAATGTTTACTTGCAACCTTAACCTCGTAAACTTTATTATACTCGTAAATTTTCATCTCATGTGTCTATATATTTTTTTTTATATATGTATATATATGAGTTTATGTATATATGTATGTGTATGTATGTATATATATGTATATATATGTATATATATGTATATATATATATATATATATATATATTTTAATTATATATTTACATATAATAATATATTAGGTGTATTTTGTTTTGTTTGTTGTTATAATTATTTAACTAAATGATTTAAGTAATAACATACTTGTACTATGTTCTTACCCGCTACTTGTTACTCATCCACTTCCACTGGTTGGCTGGAAGAGATCTCTTATAGAGATAAGTCCACCTTTGTGAACTAAATGTTTTATTGTTGTTTTCTTATGTATATTTTAGTACAATAAAGAATATTATATAAATTCAATAGGGGTGGATTCGATCGTGCTTTCAAAATTTTTATACAAATGATACATTGATATTTTTTTTATAGATTAATAGCTTTTTTAAATTCGTACTAGTAGTTCCTGAAATTAGCGCGTTCAACCAAAATTTCCAGCTTTACAATATTGGTTATAACGTGTTCATATATGAATTCATTTTTTTCAGAACGAATCCAAAACGCCACCGCCGATATGCCGCGTGCCCTCCCCTCCCCGCACACCATGCAAAGCACCCCCTTCCCCACCCGCGAACACACACACAAAACCCCCTTATTCCTTCTCCTGTCTAATATTTATGGCCATAGAAGCGGCCCCAGCGAGAGCTTTACCTGTTAAGGAAATATATGCTTGGATTGTAAGACACTTCCCGTACTTCAAACACGCACCGCAAGGCTGGAAGAACAGCGTTAGACACAATTTGTCGCTAAATAAATGTTTTCACAAGGTAATGTTTATTAGCTATTTCTTTTTAAATTTTTGTATGGTACAGCCATTTTGTATTAAATTGAGGAATTGTTTTTCTTTTTTTTTTAGGTGGCAGCAGCACCAGGCTTAGGCAAAGGGTCGTTATGGACGGTTGATCCACAACATCGTTCAACGTTATTACAGGTTGGTTTAACGTTATTTTTTCTTAATTTCAACATAATAAAAAAAATCAAATCAGCTTCACGCTGTATCCCGCACACAGCAGGGTAGGCAAAAGGAACCTAGTGTTAAGACACTCCGTTCCCCACTTTCACATGAAAACATAAACGTAAATAAATATTTCATTGCCTCGATTGGGGATTGAACCAACAACCAGTCGCCTTTACAGCCCACACCTTGTGCCCTTGCGCCACGACTGGCCTCATCCTAGCACTTTCATTATAATTATGTTATTAAATACAAAATTTATACAAACAGTAGTAAGGACGTTAGCAAAAATAGAACGAAAGATTGCGATAAGACTCGCTTATGTCAATATGAAACATGAAAATGCAAAACATTAAAATGGTAAGATAACAGACTTATTTCATCGACGCCAAATAAATTATTGCGACTGCGACGATTCCTGTTATATTATCTCTTTTTCTTGATAGTACTAAAAAGGTATTATAGTTATCTATATGTATCTAACCAGGAAATCACGAGGATTGTATAAGTGTACGATTAGTGCTTGGTAAATGAAAATAATATACATTTTTCACAATGGAAATCAAACCTACAACCACCAAGTTTAGTTTGAACAGTCCTCAACCTCTTCGGCACTTGGAAATAACCAAGAATAAATGACATATCGTCTGCTGTGAATGTAAACCTGCTCACAGCCTATTAAACAAATTATCAGGAGAAACAAAAGACATTTTTAAAATAAACTATGAGTATATGTCTATTATGAGAAGATTTTTACCATTTCGATTGTATAAAAATGTACATAACGAAAAAACAAAAAAACTGATTTAGTAGATATGCAAAGTGCCTGAGGTAGCTCTGACCGCACCAGTTCAGTTCGTGGGATCAAATATTAAGAAATGGAATATCTATCACAATAAAAATTTAATTTGAACCAGTACTATCTTAGATTAAAGTAAATAAACTTTTTAGCATAATATTATTAGTATAGAAGTATATATATCATATGTATAATAATTTAACAATAACAATATAACTGTAAAGCGTTGTCCACAGGCGTTTGGCCGACAGCCCGTGCCGCCCGTGGAGGCGGAGACGCCGGAAGTGGCCGAAGTCGGCAAGAACGCGCCCGACCCGCAGCTGTTCCCGTACCTGGCGCGCCGACTGGCCGACACGCGCTCGCCGCCGGGCGCCGCGCCCGGGGCCGACGAGTACCTGGCGGCGGCTACCGTGCTGGCCATGAAGTACGGGCCCGCTGTACTTGACCAGGTTCGTTGTTCTTTCTTTTTTTAATTTTATAACTCTTATAAAGTTACATGAAATACTAGAGTAATAATGATTTAAAGGTGGATTTTGAAATTATGATCATCTGAAACATAGTACTATCAAAAAATATATATTTTATGAAAAAAGTTGTACTATTTATACATATTATTTGTATGTAATGCAAAGGAAATGTTATTTTTTGTATAAAACTATTCAAATTCAAGACTAAAAACTAAGACTTGCAATATTTGTCGAATGAAAATGTACACTTGATTGTTACCTATTAGTACTGCCTCTTCCCAGCTTAATCCCAGCTTTTGCCAGGATGCTTTCCTACTTAATCTACTCCACTTTGCACGGTCTTTAACGCCCTCGGTGGTTTGAACATAGGCTCTTATGTTCTGCATCATGACATCTAACCAGCACCTCCTTAGGCGTCCGGGAAGTCTCACTCTAGGGCACTGTATAGAAAGCACTTCCATCCCACATAGTTCCTATGTGGCCGGCGCATAACGTGGCTGAACCACGTCAGGCGACGCTCTTGGAGCTTATCTGCTATCTCACGGACTTCGAGACTACCTCGAATAAATGTGTTACGTATGCGTTGACATAAAGCTCCTGAGTGTGCCGATATAGTGCTGGCCAATATTTGCTGCCGTATAAAAGAACCAGTCGAATGATTATCTTGTATATCAGCCCCCTTGAGTTTGGGCAGTATTCTGCGTTAGCAGACCACACCAGTGACCAACCCGCCAATATCTTAAACACTGCTCCTTCCCTTGTAAATAAGGGTAAGAACATCTAGCGTCGCTTTATCCCAGGTCAGTTTGTATATGAGCTGAAGACTGTACAGGGGCAGAACCCCTGTACAGTTTCAAGCTATCATATAGTGGTAATAAACTGTCATTGTGAGCTTTGACTACAGCTTTTTCTTTTAATTGCACATTTCGCTACTATGTACTCCACAGTCTGTCTTCAGGAGAGTTAGATTGCTGCCACTCTGTAAAAGCAGCCTGCTTTTCACGAATCACTTGCACTTTGTCATTCCAGCACCGTGTCTCCCTGTCGATGACACGTCCTCACCTAAAACTCTGAGAACTTGCCTGCCCGCCATAATGATTGCCGACTGAGTTCGATTCCAAAATTTTTACTTTTCACCTCTGCCAGGAAAAGTCGGTATGCATCGGTCCATTCAGCAACCACCAGTTGATCTGAGGCCAAAATCCCCGTGAACTTGTTGCAACCTTACTGACGTGGCAATCCTAGTCTTCACCAACTAAGATAACTTTGGTAGCAGTATGAAGAGCTTCTATTTGCTATAAATAGAAGCTCTTCATACTGCTCCCAGAATTACTTATTTCGGCCGCGCTACAGCTCGCCTGGGAACATAGGCATACGTGATGCTGATTGCGCTTGCAATCAGCGCCTTTACCCGCATCAAGCGACCGCAGCGACGATCAACTTTAAAAACGCCATTCTGAAGCTCTCCAGCAAAAAACTCCCGCCACACCGTTTTTCTGATGGCGGCCTAGTGTATATAAGCGGTAACCATGTCCTGCCCTAAAGGTCACGGGACTTATTGCCCTTCCAGCAAGTTTCGTTCTTGAAGGAAAGCACACTGGACCCGACGTCTCATGAGTACATCTGCGAGTCATCTGAGTCGTCCGGTTAGAGAGCCAATATTCCACATTACAAAATAGAGTTCCATCTGGATACGTACTTAACACGGTTGTCCACTTGTCTCAGGTGTAGGGCGATGTGCCTGAGTGTCGTTTGGCGGTGACGCTCTAGCTCTACCAGGTAACTGTTTGTTACTGTTCATTATAGCGGCGGATGGTGGTTTTTAAATGGAGCGACTGCCATCTGACCTCCAAAACCTAATTATGGGGAAAAACTGAGGAGAGTTGAATAGGACAGATATAAAAGCGGGGAGAATATAAAAAAGGGTTCAAAGGAGAGGATGTGGTGTTCTCTTCTTAAATCCTTTATGGGCTGGATGGAAATATAACAAGTGGCAGTTCGAGGATCCGGGGTCGCGTACCCAAGAACAAACAAGAAAGATATTAGTCCGGGCACTCTCTGAATAGTTCCCTATTATAAGGGCTTGTATTGTATGTAACAGCTCCCGCCCGAAGCCCACCTGGTGATATCGCGGTGCGCCCGCGACGAGCACTCGTACGGACGCAGCGGCTGTGAGGAGCGGCGCACGGCCGAGGCGCTACTCAACCTAGCCGGCGTCACGCCCCCGCCGCCCGCCGCCGCGCCCGCGCACAGCTAGCGCGCACAGGTGCGTACTTACAAAGCATTTAGTTAAAAAAGAATAAATATATATATATACGTATATACCATAACAAATAACAAGAAAATAATTCCAAACAGCGCTATAAATGCTAAAATTCAAAACTTTTACATTTCAGGGGGGCATTGGTTGTTGACGTTTCAGACTGTACCCGGTAGTGAAGATCGGGTATGCGCTGAGAAAGGAAACATCAAGTGTAAGTCTTCCCAAGTAATGCTTCTCACCACAAATAAATAACATTATATTATATAATACTACCGACTAGTACTTTATGTACATTTAAAATTTACAACTACCCTCTATTATTTATTCCTATCGAGAAATGCATATTATAGTAAATTAATACAATATAATCTAATAGCATTGTTCTGTGTGTACTGCTCAAATGTTTAATTTTTAATATTTCTAAGTTATGTATGTATATACTTCATAGTGAAAACCAACGGGCAAAGCCCCTTCGACATATGTATGTGCGTTCCTAGAACAAAAAAATTGCTCGACAACGTCTATTTGTGTAGTCATAGACAAAAGTTTACCATTCTCTAGTCCAATAAAGACAACACTAACTTTCAGTACACAGATGTCTATGGTATTTAAATTATATAAATTAATATGAAATATCATGCTATCATAGATTAAGTCTCACTTCTTAGTTAAGAACTGACTATCTCCATTCTGTTTTTTTATATACATCACAATAATATTACTTTTTTCTTAGAGCCCATACATTAATAACGTCACACGATTTTTATGATTCTTTCTTACCTTTTTTTGTGTGATCTACCTAAATTGTAACTTCTCATATTTTGTACAATTACACCAAAAGTTATTAAATTAAAACAGCAATTCCGAGTTTTTAATATTTTTTGTATACAGATATTTATAATTATGCTTATATGTTGTATTATCAAATGACATCACGAAATCTAGTACCTCTTTTCGTTCCCCTTAACACCCCTTTAAGTGTGACGTAATTTATAGATGGTCTTTTTCGCCTAGCCTTGAGTTTTCGTGATATATAAAAAACCTCTATTGAGCAATACTAGCCAAGCAATGGACGGTGTTTCCTCTTCTAAACTAAATATTATAAACATATGTAGTCAAATTCTTAAATATCTTTTAATAAATTAACTAAAGTTAAAAGAAATTAGAAAATATTAGTAATAGATGTGATACATAACCTATTTAAAGAATGGAATAGTTAAATAGATAATACCCCGCATTTAGGTTCCCATTTACTATTTAAAACATTCATTATAATAAGAAAACTATTGAAATAAGCAAAGTTGTTGTATTTCCGTGTTTAAAGTTTAAAAAATGCCAGTGTTGCCAGCGTGCAATGTACGGAAAAGGAAATATAGCATAGGTTTAAGTTAATATAATTTATTTCGCTTACAAAACGACTTTTAAATAGTAATAATATACTAAAGTGAGCAATTCAATGCGTGTTATGTGATCTGAGCGCAATGCATATGCATATTTATGTATACAGGGCAGAAGAAAATAATATATTTTATATATATATTAACAATAACATACCTAAAAGTTCATTTTACCAGTTATCTTGTATTTCATTATTATATGGTTATTTTTCTAAATACGATAAAGTGCTAACTCATTTTTTTTTACTTAAAATAATTATTAAAAGTAATTGACCATCCATTTTGGTAACAAATTTGTTTAAAAACTGCGTAGAAAGAAAGAAAGAACTTGTAAAACAAAAGGAGTTAGCAATTTAGAATGTTTTGTCAATGATATTGCTGTGACATTAAATAGAAATCATATCAATACAAGTTGTACTTCCACTTGCAAAATTTTTTTTAATAAATAATACTACAATACTTAACATTTTATGTTTTTTTTTTATATTTGACCATATATTTAACTTAAACAAAAGTTTATTAATCTACTTAATAATATTTAATGTCACAGTAGAATATAAGAATACTCATCACACATTATAGGAGTGGCTTTGATAATTTAAAGAAAAAATATATATCAGATCTACTTCTATGATACATCTTGCCTAATAACAGAATAAAGCAAATACAGTGTTTATTTCAAAAGTGATATTTCAACCATAATATTAAAATATTATTATAAATTATAAGATATATAATATTAGCTGTAAGCAAGCGGTTTTTGTGTTCATAACTTTGTGATCTATCGATTATCATCGCTTAAAACTAAGAAACTAAAGTTTCCTTTAATGTCTTGCATATGATTAAAAAATATATTTTAAATCAAATCAAAACACCAATTAATATAAATTTATTGGAATTTTTAACTTTAATTCTGTCATAATATAATTTTTAATTTATTTTTTTAATAGGCTTTACTTTATTTAAGACTCAGTCGATATTGAATTTTAATAATGAATATATTACGTATTTTTGAGAACTAAATTTATAAGATGTTCATAAAGTGCCTATTATATGTGTTGCCAGTTTTAATGTGGTTTATTACTTTTAATTGATCAATGTGAAAATTTATTTTAATCGCTCATTTTATTTTTATCAACATTTTAAAATGGAAACAATACATATTAGAGAAATATAGTTAATTAATATTATATCAACAATATTAGACATATTGTAATTGACTTTTAATTTATTATTTGAAAGAAGTGAAGAATATTCTGGAAATTATTCGACTCGTATATCAATCGTGTCGCTATGTTTTGGTGTTTAGTGTAATTGTAGAAAGTTCTCTAGACTGAGCCATGACTGATTTGTAAAGCAATATTATTTATTAGAAAATAAAATTTGCGTTTTATTCTAAATGCAATATGTGAAATTTTATTCTATCTATTCTTTGAAACTCTTCGATTGCAAGACATTATTACGTTGTTTCGTATTTGTATAGTGTCCCACACTAATTTTCGCTGCGTGCCAAATTATAATAAAAAATAGTAAACTTTACCATAAACGAGCAAATCCAAATACAAATATGTGAGCGTATTTATGAAAAGAATATATAACACATAGTTACATTAGGCGATAAGTGATATTATAAGTATATAATTTTATGCTAAATTAAATACATACATTTTTGCTGTATTTAGAAGCGTCTTCCATCTTACTCATGATCTATTAGATAAGTGCGATCGCGGTGACGTCAGTGATGCGATTCGGAATCGATACTGGACACGTGTCGATTGAAAATATCGATACCGATCCGATAGATTTACTTGCTGTGTTTTATTACGGGTTATTGTTTCGACATCATCGCGACCGTCACCTCACTAGCCTTTCTTTTGGTGGTATAAATGTGTAGTTAAAAATTTTACAGCAATAATTAGTACCTAATGTAGGACTTCGCTGGTAGATGCTACGTGTATAATTGTGTGATACATTGCGATTTATTTACTAAGTGCTATATTATAAATTTAATATGGTTTCGAGCAACACCGCGTAGTTTATTTAATAAACAAAAGTTCAAACTGTCGAGCGGCCAGCTCAGTATTGGCGTAGTGGATGTGATCAAAATTACCCGAGTTATATCGATATGATATTAAAATTGTTGCGGCTCATACTTTATCGGATATAATTTATCGATTAATTTATTATAATTAGTTTGTAAGTTGTTATCGATTTTTTTTTGTAATAATCGGATTGTAAAACGATTCTTTCCAACTAGATTTTTTTTGGTATTGGTTTGTTTTGTTTGAGATGATCGTTTTATATATGTTTTTATTTGCGGCGTTGCTCATGTTTATTGCGGTTTAAAGTGAAACTTCTTTCTTATTATGATTGATTTTTCGATTAATAATAATCAAAAATAATGAAATTAATATAAATTATTATTTAAACGTCTTCTTCGTCGTCGTCGTCTTCTTATTAATGTAATAAAATGTAGAACATTTTTGTTTCACGTACAATGACATGAGGGACGTCGTTTTAGCTAAAATTTCAATACCAAATGGTATATATCAAATTGGTAAAATGTAAAATGATTGTTGATTGTTATATTTAGTGCGGCTTGCAAACATTATTATAGCT
The DNA here is from genome assembly GCA_021202915.1 of Heliconius himera. Lineage (NCBI taxonomy): Eukaryota > Metazoa > Arthropoda > Insecta > Lepidoptera > Nymphalidae > Heliconius > Heliconius himera. The sequence goes on along the minus strand of JAJHJA010000797.1, from coordinate 436,441 downwards.
ATTGTTGAGAGTTATGCCAAAATTTTTATTTGTCCTAAAATATTTTGTCTGTACATATCCATTTAATAAATTATGTACTGAAGATCAATGAGATGTTTTATTTATATCCTGATTTATTTGTTAATATTATTTATTAGTGGTACCCAATAGTTTTGGAGGGGCGTAGTTTGTTATTAATGAATAATCAGAATAACAGCCTCTTTATTCAAACATTACATTCATGCTACGGTATTAAAAAAGGTTTACATACACAAAAGCCTATTATGTATTATATATGCGGTATGTTGTAAGGTAGGCAGAGGCAACCTAGTGTTAAGTCACTCCGTTCCACACGTTCCGCCGAGTTCTGGAGGCATTGCGTGTTGAGGAGTTCGTAGTATTTCACTTCCTCGAGGGGGGGTGGAACCCACAACCAGTCGATTTTACAGTCACACTTTGTGCTCCTACGTCAAGACTGTCCTCAAGATTAAAACCATACTTATGTACTAGGTGCTTTCAATAAATAAATATATTAAAAAATATTCGACTTTTTGTTCCTCCGATACCAAACGCAAATTTAATATGTAATGACCTAATATTAAAAAAAATAGAATGCTATAATATATAAACATTAATGAACTATGCAAAACAAAATGTTTTTTTATTTGAACCAGAAGTTTCTGAGATTAGAGCGTTCAACCAAACTCTTTGGCCTTATAATTTATGCAGACACTCCGCGCGTCCGCTACGTTTAATATTAATTCCTTATAAAATTCTCGAGCTATGCATTTACCTTAAATCATACTTTTTAAGTTATCAGTACTAGGAAACAAATAAAAAAAAAACATACTAAAACATATTTTATTTAAAAATTCTATATAAATCACTTAACAATTCTAATTCTACATAAATTTATATTTAAATTTAAAACTATATTGAAAGTAGATTACAAGATTTTTTTAAATTTACTTTGAAGCATTTATTACATAATGTAATAAAATGAAATGATAAACGTATTAAATATATTTAATATACACTTAATAGAGTGCTATTTTAAGAAGACACAAATAAATAAATCTTATTGGCAAGATTTACTTTTTTATTATTGAAACATTCTAAATTATATTTTATATTCTACATCACTATACTAAATATATTATTTAATAACTATCTTACATATAAACATTATTACAGTCCCTAAGAATTTTAATCAATTATAAACAGCATATTGACTTTCAAACTATTTGTCAATAACTTAAATATAGGTTTGGCAGTTAAATATTAGATACTATATTGAAATTAGCTGATTTTTTTGTTACTCTTATATGCCATATGTTTATTTTTGTTTATCTTAGCTTCGCACGCACGTGTTGAATGGCGGAACTTATCGCTTCGCTGTGTCTTCTTAGGAAACAGAGAAAATGAAAAAAAAATCGGACCTACAACTGTATTGTTTACAATCATATATACTAAGTTCTCTCTGTTTATAAACTATGGGGAAAGAGCTAAAGCTGCATCTAATATACAATAATGAAAAAACATATTTAGTAAGTAAATACTTAATATTTTTCATGTTTGTAAGAATCGACGTAGTTGCTTGTATGTTTCTTTTATTTATTTTATAATTTCTATTAAAACTAAAATTTAACACCACACTTTTTCTAATGCACTAGTTTAGGGCACTACAAATAGAATGTTACAGGTTAATTAATATCTTTAAAGTTAAGGTTCTATGCATGTACATTTAGATTAGTGTTAGATTAAGTTAGTAAGTGGCAACTGAAATGGACTTTCCTAAGCAGATATAATATAAATATAGAGATATATGTATGTAATAACATAAGTCTAGTTCTAGGTAATATCTACAGAAAATATTTAAAAGAAATGTAATATAATAAATAATAACAAAAGGTACGGACCATAAGTCTGTCGTGTAAAAAAAGTTAAGGTTCTACATGACTACATGCATTTACATTGCCCTATATTTAGTGTCCTACATTATGTAGTGCACTAGAAGTATTGTAGTAAAATCGCCGATAACATTTTAGCAAGATGGTTCAAATGTTGAAAAATAATTTTTAAATATGTGCATTTAATATAGCTGTAGCTGTGTAACTCGCATAAATATATATATATATATATATATATATATATATATATATATATATATATATTAATCATAATCATATTATTTACTCTTTTGTGAAAGAATTATTTAAAAATCCACAAGTTTGATCGAGAGCCTATCGATTTAGTCGAAAACTTTCTGTATTCCGCACATAGCACGGTAGGCAGTAGAAACGTGGGAACCTAGTGTTAAGACACTCCATTTCCAATTAAAGACATTTCAGTTCCAACCGAATTCTGAAGTGATATTGTGAGTTGAGTTGGAAGTTGGAACTCAACGGCGCAAAAACTAAATTTGATAATAAAATATGTATGCAAGTCAATTACAGTTTTGTATATGTTGTTTATATAGTTGTTGTTAAAATAAAATTTTAACAAAATTTTACTTGTAAACACCTGATACTAATATATTTAGTGATGATTCTGTCTGGTTTAACCATTTGTTATATACCCATGTTATGGCTATATGTGGACATAAAATGGACAACAAAGCAAGAAAATTACTAAATGAAGCGCTTAACAATAAAATATACGAAATAAACAAAAAAATCCCCTGTATTCAAACATATAGTTTTGTTTGCATCAGTTTCATTATAAAAATGACTAAATAATATTAATAGTAGTCTTGGTGTTGAGTATTTTTCTTTTTTTTAGGAAAAGTATATTTGGCGCGCTTCAGAAGGTGACTGCTCCATTGGACAGTATGGACATTTTAATCTGTAAAAAAAAAGTAATATCATCAAAAACAGAGTTGGCAATTAAATAGCAAATTATAATATATAAGTGTGAATTTATTTTTGTTTTTTTTATAATTTTTACTATTAAGATGTTTTATATGCTTTAGAAAACTGGACATTGAAAAAAATACCTTGTTCTTGTTCCATGCCATATATTAAATAAATAAATAAATCAGTTTTATGCTGTATCCCGCACACAGCAGGGTAGGCAGAGGGAACCCAGTATTAAGACACTCCGTTCCCCACTTTCTGCCGAGTTTTGGAGGTATAGCGTGTTGAGTGGCAGAACTCAACGCCGCGCTTTGCTACGACACCAGAGCAAAGAAATGGAAATACAAATTTAAGTAAATATTTCATCTCCTCGAGTTGGAGTCGAACCCACAAGCAGTCGGTTTTACAGTCACACATGTGCCCCTGCGCCACGACTGGTCTCTCATATATATTAAATATGTATTATATTATTAAATTGTCACCAGATCAATATGTAAAAAGAAAAAAAAGGGCAAATTCGTATTCGTAGATTTCATATCATTTCATATATAGCAAGGCCCAATTTTCAAGATGTTTAAATTTTTTAACCAGATCAAAAAAAATAAAATAATTCATAATAGAACTTCTAAAACTGCTGCAAGACCGTAATAGCGTCAATAATATAATATGATAATGAACCGGCGACGCACTTGAGCCCCATGGCGAGCTTGTTGAGCGCGTCGCGCGAGATGACGTGTCCGCAGAGCAGGCGCATGGGCGGGTTGTGGTCGGAGGCCTGCTGGCGCAGGATGGGGCACGCGAACACGGAGTGGTAGGCGCCGCCCTCGTCGCCCAGCTCCACCTCCAGCGGCAGCTCGTCGTCGGCCCACGCGGCCAGCACGTGCGGGTGCGACATCTTCTGGCGCACGTCCAGCAGCGCGGGCAGCACGCGCGCGCCCGCCAGCACGGCGCCCGCCAGCGGCGACGCGGGCGCCAGGCGCAGCAGCGTGCACGCCTCCAGCACGAACAGCTCGGCCGCCTCGGCGCCCAGCGCGCGCTCGTCCAGCAGCGCCGCGTAGTGCGCGGGCGGCGCGGGCGCGGCCGGCGTGAGCCACGCCAGCGCGCACACGGCCGCCTGCAGCGCGCGCTCGTGGCGCGCCGCGTGCGCCGGGAACTGCGCGCGCGCGTACGCGATGGCCGCCGCCACGCCCTGCGTGCGCGCCAGCTGCAATACGACGTGTCTAAACAAGGTGCTCCTTCTGCCCACCCTGCCATGCCAATATGTGGGATTGAGTTAAAAAAAACAGTACCTTAAGCGCTTGCATCCTATGCAATGTGAAAGGCAGCGGCGAATGCACCAACTCGTGTTCCCTGGCATTAGCCCATGCCAGAGCTGGGCCCGGGTCACCTTCAGTCAGAGCTGCGGCACAACGCTGTAACTGGGCAAAGGTACTCCCACGCTCTGCTGTCACACCCGCTTCTGTTACTAACGCATCACCTACTTCATCTAGGCCCTTGAAATGGAAAAAAATATGAGTATATATTCATTGAAGGTGGGCTTAACGCTAAAAAGCATTCTATTCTAAAGCTACCAGCAAATATAATAAATAACAAACTTCTTGTGCAGAACAGAAGCGCCAATATAGATGACATATCTTTATGATTCCTTATAATTTATCTTATGATGATAATGCTATGATTGAACTATATTAAAATTGAATTACCACAGCCTTTAAGGAGTATTAAGACAATAAACAAACATACAGAAGAAATTTATATCAAACACAAGATTAATAAATTGTTAAAGGAAGATGAGCCTGTGACTATTATTCATTGAATAACTTTTTTTTAGGTGTCCCTCAAAGAACCTGGGCACCTAGTATTAAGACACTTCCATTCTCCACTTTCCACCAAATTCTGAAGCAATGACTTCAGAATAGACATAATAGACATATGGAGTGGCCCAAATCAACACTGCAACATTGAATTTAATAGTATAATAGACAGAAATTATACTATTATTATATTATAATAGACTTATAGATAGAAATTATACAGTGACTTGTGGTATTATTGTGTTTACGTCCAGACACTTTGCCACAATGGCCATGGCAATTCAAAAATCTACATTATAATACAGGATATATTATGAATTTAAAAAAAACTACTTAAAAAATTTTCTAATTGTAAGTAAAACAAAATATCATTTTGAATATTTCTAAAAGATCTAATTCACCTGTCTATACAAATGCTGAGCAATAGCTTGTTCCATGATAGGTCTATTTGTGTCAGAACAAAAAGATTCTGCTTTTGGCGCAACAGCTGCATAGTCAGCTATGAAGTGCCTGTCAATGGATTTACCTACTCTTGATACTGTTGCATGTAGCTCACGGTGCTCTGAAAATAGTAATATTTATAAAAATTTAATTTTGGGTAAATGACGAATAGCAATGGGCTCCACCCTCCAACACATAAAGTCTCTTAATGATTACTGGGTAAGTGGAACATAGAGACTTATAATTAAATACCTTCAGTCTATCCTGCTGTTTCTGATACAGTGTAAAGCTTAAATAATAATTATAATTAGTGAATTTTGTTTTTTATTACTATTGTAATTATTAAGTTGTAAGAATATTTGATAAGACATCATACCTGTAGACAATTGAAAAACTGTTTGTTTAACAGAAGCAGCCAGGTCATTCACAATTTTTGTTTGGCCTTGTGATAGTGGTATATTTGGAGTTTCTGAAAATAATAATAATCAATTAACAAAATTTTATTTAATAGGTCAGTTGTGGCACAGGGGCACAAAGTGTAACTGTAAAATCAACTTATTATGGGTTCAATCCCCACTCAAGGAAGTGAAAAATTTATGTACATTTATATTTTCATTTATTTGCTCTGGTGTTGAGGCAAGCGCCGTGTTGAATTCTGCCTCAGGATGCAATGCCTCCAGAATTTAGCAGATAGTGGGGAATTAAGATTCTTAACACTAGGTTCCCTCTGCCTACCCTGCTGTGTGCGGGATACACCATGAAGCTGATTTAATTCTTAATTTAATTTAATATTTCCTCATTGTGTTTTATATAGTTTATGTATTAATAAAATATGAGTTGCATTAAGTATGTTCTAAAAAATAGAATAAAAAAGGCTTATCAAAGTGACACACAATTCATTGTCAAGCAAATCCACAAGCTATAATGAAAATAGCTAATGCAATGATTTTGCATTTTTATTGTACATTATTTAAACTAGTAGTTTTGAATTAATTTTACTACCTTTAGAGATTTCATTTCTTAATTCTTCTACTTGAGTTATTAAATCTTCCAATATTTTGTTAGCATGGTCATTAAGAGTGGTGAATTTAGAAGTGGCTTTGTCCAAGTCTTGTTCTACTCCCATACAAGAATCCATTGCTATATAATTATAAAATTTTTGAATATAGTAGGTAAGGTACTATTTACATAAACAAAACATTTAATAAATAATTTATGAAGACTAAATACTAAGAAGCTAGTGCTTACGTTCAAGCAATTTTTTCCTTGACAAATCACAAGTCAAATTCACAAAACAATGGTAATTTCTTGCGTTTTCGCAGTGCTGTTGACAGGACACGACAGAGACAGCGTATGTATATTGTTATCTAATCTATTTATTTATATATTTTTTTAATTTACATGTTTTATTTATTACGCTGCCATTTTAACGAGTGTTTAATAAATAAAAAAATATAATATTTTTAAACTAAAAATTAAACTCTTACTTTATATTATAAGAAATGATAACAATTATCATTCAATCATTCACTCTATGCTTAGTAACAAAAACGATATTTTAGTTTTTCTTATATTTTTTAAATAAGTAAATATAATATGACCTTTAAAAGTACAATATATATATTATTATATTTGGTATTCTCATATAAAAATTGTTTGGTACGGTATTTTATGTTTGGGAATTTAAATTATATAATTATTTTTAATAGATTTAAGTTTTATCTGTAATCTGTATAGACTTTGATGTCGTTCATTCATCATTGCACAATTCGTAGTGTTCGCCGGATAGGTTAGAAAATTTGTCCTTTTTTAATTCTTTGATATTTTCAAAGCGTTTTGGTCGAAAGATGGCCCAAAGTAAATTAAATGATATGGCGGGCAAGTTTGCTAAAGGGGGCCCGCCTGGACTTGGTATTGGATTAAAAGTAGCTGCTGTACTAGGCGCAGGGGTCTACGGTATTTCACAGTCCTTATTTACTGTCGAGGGTGGTCATCGTGCAATTATGTTTAACAGAATAGGAGGAGTGCAACAGCATGTTATGTCTGAAGGTCTTCATTTTCGCGTTCCATGGTTCCAGTATCCTATCATTTATGATATCAGGTCACGACCTCGTAAAATATCTTCTCCAACCGGTTCAAAAGATTTACAAATGGTAAACATTTCGTTGAGAGTGTTATCTCGTCCTGATTCTAGCAATTTATCTACTATGTACAGACAATTGGGTACTGATTATGATGAAAAAGTCCTTCCGTCAATTTGTAATGAAGTGTTGAAATCAGTCGTAGCCAAGTTTAATGCATCCCAACTTATCACTCAACGTCAGCAAGTGTCATTATTAATAAGAAGAGAATTGGTTGAGAGGGCAGCAGATTTTAACATAATCTTAGATGATGTATCTCTAACAGAATTGAGTTTTGGTAAAGAATATACAGCTGCAGTTGAAGCTAAACAAGTAGCCCAACAAGAAGCTCAGCGTGCTGCTTTCGTTGTTGAAAGGGCTAAGCAAGAGCGCCAGCAGAAAATTGTACAAGCTGAAGGAGAAGCTGAAGCAGCAGAGATGTTAGGTAAATCTATGGGAATGAATCCTGGGTACTTAAAGCTGCGCAAAATCCGTGCAGCTCAAAGTATTTCTAGGATGATTGCTCAGTCACAAAACAGAGTCTTCTTGCCTGGTAATAGTTTGATGATTAACCTGCAAGACCCATCCTTTGACGACTTATCAGAGAAACTCACAAAGAAGAAGTAACATACGGTAGAGGAAGAGTATGAAAGAAGCCTGGAGCTGGTGACTACTCTTTCTGAAAATAATGAAACTGCAGTTATTTTTAGTGGCGCTGCTTCAGTTGCTTTATAATTATTTCTTTAGGCATATTGTGGTGTTTCATATACACTTAACATTAGAAATTCTATATTATGCATTTTATGTTAAATAGTTTGTAGGTTTAGTATGTATGGAGATCAGTTGGAATAAAGATTTTGAAACATTATAAGACCTTTGGTTTTAATGATTATTATACATTTTAAATGTAAAACTTGTAACTGAATTATCTGCATACATTTAGTTTTATAAAACCTGACATTTCAATTTCAACATATTATTTATTTTTATTTCTTTGCACTAGCACCAACACAAAAACCTGGTGTTCATTTCCCACAATCAACACACAATGCCTCAATAAATTCAGAGGAAAATTGGAAACAGTACCTTAACACTAGAATACAGCACAAAGCTAGTAAACAAAATTTAAACACTGCAGTAGTTTTTGTTCACAGATGAGTCCACCTATGGCCACCCAGGCTACTGCAAGGTGTTAAAACATTGATTTTCCCATTATCATTTCTACATTAGCTTCAAATTAATAAAATAAACAATAGACATACTTATTATAGGGAGATATTTAATATTTTTTTATTTATATATAGTTTTTTTTTTGTATTCACTCCATGTTTGATGCATAAGTGGAAACTTTATTGGCTAATGTAATGTAGATATGTATTAGCTTTAAGTATTCTAAGCGCTGTTTATTTCCCAATATAAAATAAATAAATAAAATAATCTATTATGCAAATAAATAAATGTGATCAATTTATTTTTATACCAATTTAACTGTTTCAAACTTAGCATTAATAAAATATATCTTCTTTATAAATAACATATTCAATTCTGCATGTGCCAAGTTGAGTCATTATAATATTATATTAGAATTCAGGCAGGACTATTCATGGTTAAAGGATTTTGTTGCCTTGATTTTTCAGAAAAATACAAATAAGGTTTGAAATTATAATTTATTAACATATATTTATAAGTTTCCTAACACAAATAACATGGGTACATTTTCTATTATTTTACTTCTTCACAGCAGAAGGTTGTGGTAATCTAAATTTCGCCATTTCTATTTCTGCTTCAAAGTAACTCATATTGTCGTAACAAAAATATTCCGGGACCTTATATGGGCCACTTTTATTGGGATCTACACCTGGGCCTAATGGTTCAGAGGCCTGATGGATGACTGCAGTGCTAAGACCAGGAACATTGGCGTTAACTTTAGCCTGTTGTGGTGGTGCCGACGGTGAACTGGCACTTGGATTTTGGCCAGAGATTTCGCTAAGAAATCTCGGACAAATTTTGAGGATATTTCCCCTTAAAATCGTTCTTGGTAACATTACAATCATATTACACAATCTTGAATCGAAAATACAAAGACTAGAATATCTGTCAAAAATAAGATTAACACTTGAAATTACCAGTGTTGTGATTTTTAAACTTTAGCATTGCATTGACCTTCAATAAATTAAAAAATATTTTATAAACATATTTTTCGTAAAAAAATATTTTTATATTAAAATATAATATATATTTAAAATCGTAAAGACATATAAACAAAGAGATATTTAAAACTCATGCAGCTTTTATAAAAATAATTCAAAGAGTAGGTAAAATAACTATTTATATTTAAAAATATTTTAATTTCAATAAACGTGTATTATTTGTGAAAGTAATTTTTTTATTGATTTCGTGATTTTAATAATTCAAGCGAATCGTTACATGGAGGCTTACCTTCCGTCTCTGTTTATACTGCAATCTCGCTTTCGCACAGTGCGTCTACATTCTCTATGGACCTTTTTCACGACTGTTTTGGATAGTTTACCTACCTTGCTTATTTCGCCGATTTTTCAGAATAAGAGTGAAATATGTGTATGATTTAACATTTGTTATGTACTATGAAGTACAATAATGTGTTCAGATTATAGTTAAGTTTTCTCATTTGGATATATCACCGTAAAACGCTAGATCAGCCATTTACATGAAAGGTAAGTATAAAAAATTGGTATCGCACGATTTTTTGTTTTGGTATATAGGGATAGTTTTACCTTTACGGCTCGAATGCCAAGATTTGTTAACCTTACTTTCAAATTTGTGCTTATAAAAGTTTATGTTATGAGAAAACCGTGCGAAATTATGCACAACTTATAGTATATTATATTATTCTTATATATTACATTGCCGCTATTTTGTAGTATATTTGTATATAGTTATACGTATAACCCGACCAAGTTGAATAGGGCTTGTGCAAGCTTACGTTCCTATTCACGCAGCATACGTTTACAATAAGTGATTGTTTCATCAGATTTCACGGTAACTTAGCTCTTATACCTCTATTTAGTGTCTTGAAGATTAACTGTGGGTCGAAAATCAATACATTAGTACTATAATATTGAAGTTTATCTTTCCCGGATTTTAATATTTACATGATGTAAATAAAGAACAGTCTGCATAGACTGGAAAAAAATGTGTCAATGCTAGCCATAGTTATAAAAAAATCCTTTTTACTCTGTGGGTATATTTCTATTTTTGACTACTACTGGCGTGAATTTATTATTCTGGAAAAGAATTTTTAAAGTCTTATGAGACGCTTTTTTTTATAATACTCTAAACAAATTTCTTATGACTACAATACAGAAATACAATAGTAAACTTACAAATTATTTTATGTGAACTAACTGATAGTGAAAATGGCGGAAGCGGTGCCTGTTTGCGACGCCTTGTGTGAAGCGATAGAGTATTTGTCTAGACTTGGATCGAATTTACGAGTACGGTCCGAAAATTTTAAACAGAAAAAATTACGAAAAGATAGACTTCGAAATACTCATGCAGTGCAAAAAGCCGCTAATAAAGTACTACTGATTTGTGAACTGTCCAAGAAGTCCATATTAAATGTTGAAGACGGTGTAAAGCAAATACTTACTCAAATTGACGCTGCCCAGGGATCTAATAAGTTTAAGAAAAATGTACAAGAAAGCACTAGAGAAATTGTATATGAATATTTTGAGTATGATTCACAGAGGTTAAAAATACGCAATAAAATTAATTTAAAACATTTTACATCAGTTAAAGTACTTACTAAAGCTATGCCTCTTTCAATGCTAAATGATTATCCCTTATATTACGCTTGTAACTTACATCACTTAAGAGAGGAGCGAGATAAACAGAAAAGTGATGATCATCAGTTAACCGAAATCGAGAAGTTAAACAACAGTAATGATGAAGACCATAGTGAAGTTACCGATAAATCGAATAACATCGAAAAAAGTGATTCTACACCTACAAAACAAAAGGACCATGTAGAAAATACGGAAATAAAGAAGAAATCTCTAACAACAAAACATAAGAAATATAAACATATTAAGGTTGTGGATGATGATAGTGCAGATAGTAATTATAATGTAGATAATTTACAAACAAATGAAAATATTGTACATGATAATGATACTGGAAACACTGAAATAGTTAATGCGAGTAGCACAAATAAAGAAATTAATATGGAGGAAGAAAATATACAACAAAGTTCCAATGTGGAAGATACTGTGTTGAGTGAGTCTGTCCATGTTTCTGGAGAACAAAATACTAGTGAATGTTCAAGTGCTAGAAGAGACACTAAAGGTGATAAAAAAAATGCCGAAGATACATCTCTAGATACAATGGAAAAATTGGATACTGATATGATAGACACAACTAAAATTAATAGAGAAGACCAAATGTCAAGCCATTCTGATAAAGATACAAATGATTCCAAAATTGAAATTAATAATATTAACATGGATGTAGAAAAATGTGTGAACACTAGTTTACTTAATGATTTACATACTGTTAGTTATGATGTGCCTAATAAAAATATAGCTAAAGAGTCAAACAGTGAAACTAAATCAAATTCAGATGATAATAGTCATTGTTCTACAGATTCAAAACCTTTAATAAAATGTGTTAATATAAATAAATTACTCAGAAAAGATAAAATCCCAAAAACAAAGGAATCTGTTATTGAAATACTTGATAGTGATACTGATGATGAAATTACTGTAAAAAATAAAAAACATAGACATCATGAAAATAGTAAAAAATATAAATTAAGAAGAAAATCAAAATTATCACTAATAAAATGTACCAAAGACTCAATTACACATAGAGACTCTTATCCTCAAATAAGTGATGATGAAGATTTTTGGAAGAATAAACGAAAAGAGGTAAAAAAGTTTAAGCCAAAACAGTTTACAGTAAACATTGTTAGAATGCCTAAATTAACAGAGCATTTTTTATACAAATATAATTTGAACAAAATAATTCAGAATGGTTCTATAGTATGTGAAATACCTGTTGAAAATGGAAACACAGGGCTTAAACAACACAAATCTAATACACAGCTTACTATAGAATCAAAGAGCTCAGAAAATAAATCAATAAAAGAAGTAAATGTGGTTAAACATACATTACTTAATGATTCTGGATCTGATTGTGAAAAAGAAACAGGAAATTGTAATGAACTAAAGAAAGCCCTTTTAAATGAATCTGACATTCTCGATGAACAAGAAAAAGCTAAATCTGAAGAGTCTGGAGATGATAAAAATAGTGATAAGAGTATGCATAAAGATAATCAAAAGAGTGCAACACTAAGTGAACAAGAATCGCAAAATACTAATGATTCCTCTGATACAAATAGCAAATCAAAGAAAAGAAAAAGAAAAAGCATATCTCCATTAGTCTCTAAAAGAAAACGCATTATGAAAAGTGTGCATGCGAAAAAGATGTTATTAAACTGTTCGACAAGTTCAGACACAGAAGATGAAGTAGTTAAAGATGTGTTAAAAAATATAAAAGATTCCTTACTTAGAGGGGAATCAGATGAGGATATTGAAATGAAACAAAATTCTGGTTCTGATGGAGAAGTAACTAAGTCAAATCTCAACCAGATTAATTCAGAGAGTGATATATCCTCTAAAGACACTAATAGCCAAAAAAATACAGAAGTAAATTCAGAAATGGTTAGAAACATTGAAAGAGCAAAATCTGAAGGATCTGAAGATGATGAAAACAGTGAAAAGAGTATTAATAAGGACAAGATACAGAGTAAAACATCAAGTGAACAAGAATCAGAGAATAATAATGATTCTTCTAAATATCCTTCACTATCTAAGCAAAAACACATTAAGAGAAGCGTACATGCAAAAAAGAATTTATTGAACTATTCCTCAAGTTCAGACACAGAAGATGAAGGAGTCAGAAATGCATTAAAAAACATAAAAGATTGCTTACTTAAAGGAGAATCCGATGAGGATATTGAAAAAAAATCTGGTTCTGATGGAGAAGTAACTAAGTCAAATACACGCTCAAGTCAAGGCAGAAGCAATTCAGAGTGTGATATATCAATTAAGGGCACTAATAGCCAGGGAAATGAAGTTGATACAAATAGCAGTTCTGAAAAGGTTAGGCATTAGTAAGTTATTTCCGTTAAAAACATGTATGTTGTAATTTATATTTGATATATATTTGCAATGTTAAGATTTTCATTACATAAAAAAGAAATCTTAATAAATTCTTTTTAAAATACACTTATAAACATATTTATTGATAAGGCTTTGTTGTTGGCTATTAGATATTACCATATATATATATATATATATATATATATATATATATATATATATATATATATATATATATATATATATATATATGTATATATATAAAAATTCTGCTAAGTGAATGAATATATTAAGAAGCTGAAGGAGTTAGTTGGGATAAAGATTCATTAGAAATTTAATTTTCAGGACTAGTCAATGCGCTCAAGCTGCGCTCAATTGCGCATAAAACATTATTTGGAAAATCTAGTATTCAAATTCAAAATATTCTTTACTCAAATAGACTTTTTCAAACTCTTTTTAATAGTCAAATGAACATAAAACTACTATATTTATAAAGAAAAAGAAACTGGGCTCAAATTTTGAAATAAAATTTAGTATAAGTATATATTTTCAAATATTTTATAATATTCCTTATTTCTTGAAAATTTGTGTTTTAACTAAATGTCATATGTTGGTGTAGTGGATAATACTAAATTTGTATAATTTAGGGTGAATGTTGATTGTGATTTATAAATTACAAATATCATTAGACATTTTATCATTAAAATCCAAACATTATAATAATATAGTTCCAGTATGTCTATGGGTGTATTTTATTATATATAATATATATAGTAAATTATTGTTATTCCATATAATAACAGATATTAAAATAAATGCAAACATTTGTCTTTCATTTTTATGTTGCAAAACAGAATATAGTAGGAAACTATCAAAAAAATATTCAACAAACATTCAAACAGAAGTTACAATGATTACAGATGGGCCGCTCTAAATCTAAACCAGACGGTAGCAGCAGTCAAAGCTCAGATACACAAGAGTCGTATGACAAAGACATAGATGGGTAAATATTTTAATGGGAAAGGGATAATAAAACTTCTTATATTTATATAAAAAATATAAATATTTAATAGAGAAAATTAATTATGAATTTGACTTGTTCATCTGTGATTATTACATATATTGTTTGTATGCTTCTAGCATGGTGTGTTATGTAGCTTAACAGTAAATGTGAAAAGGGTTTTTACATATATGAAAATTTCAAAATAATTGTGTTTGAATGCTGTGCAAATTGTAAAAAAATGTTTTCCATAATTTTCCTAGTTATTTTATTGTAAACAGATAGCAGTAGATATTTGAAACTAAAAGAAGATAAAAATAATATAGTTACAAAAAACAAAGATGCATTATAGATATATAAAAACACCATAACATATTTTTAAGTGGTTTTTTTACCAAAAGGAGAAAAAATATTTTATATTATATATTGAGATATTGCAATATTAAGTCAATGTAACAAAAAAAGAATGACCGAATGTTCAAGCTGTATTCCGTATCGTATATCAGGATATGCAGTGGGAACCTGGGAAACTAGTGTTAAAATACCACTTTTCTATTAAGACACTTCAGTATCCCACTTTCTTCCGAATTCTGGAAGCATTACGAGTTGAGTGGCGGTACTTAACGTGGCGATTTGCCTTGTTACCATAAGGAGAAACTGGAATAATTAAATATTTCAATTGTCTAACTATCACGGTTCATGAGATACAGCCAGGTGACAAATAGACATACAACGGAGTCTTAGTAATAGCGTCCCGTTTTAAGATTTATTATTAGATAAATGTTAAAACGGGACAGGGATTAAATAAAGACAAACATGGAGGAGATATAAGGCGATGCTCTGCATCTTAAAGGCAAATCCGTCGAATCAGTTATTAATAATACCTAATATTAAAGACCGGATGGCATTTATCAACATTTCCCTGTGAGTATGGCCAAAATGAAATTGACCTGAAATTATTTGAATGTAAAAGAAAGATACATAAGTGAATATGATATGATATTCCTACCAATATCTATAGAAAATCTGGGCACATTTAAAAAATCCTGATATCGGCTTGATTAGGAAGTTACTACAACTCCTCAGAATAAATCCGATGCTTAACCAACATAGAAATAAATATTTAAAATATAACTTTTTTTTGTTTTACATAATCTTTGACAAATCCCGTTTTTTTTATTTTAAAATTGATAATATTTGCAGTAGCACTGTAAAACACCCTCGGAGTATCAGTCCGAGTATGTCTATTGGGAAGAAAACGCCCTTTTGGGCGTAGTAAAATGTGATAGGCCATGTTACTGCTACCATATTTTCCTTTAACGAAATTTCATCACAGAAAAAGCGTGTACGAAAAGCATATGCAAAAATTTTAAGAGAGCAGTCGCTGTAATGATCGATGACTTATTATATCTATTATTATTTGCGATATTGTTACGAATATGGCAAATATATAGAACATAATTTTTTTACTGATTTTTAAGATCATATATATGTCATAATATTTTTCACATGTATAGTACAGGATCCGATGATGCTAAATCGGGATTTATTCAAGCGTCATA
The DNA here is from genome assembly GCA_021202915.1 of Heliconius himera. NCBI lineage: Eukaryota > Metazoa > Arthropoda > Insecta > Lepidoptera > Nymphalidae > Heliconius > Heliconius himera. The sequence continues at coordinate 420,530 of JAJHJA010000797.1, read as the reverse complement.
TAGACCTATTGAGTTGCTAAGCTTAGATGGTAGTAAAGAAAAGTCATAATATATATTCTTTGATCGGTCTATCTATCGGTCTAAATTCTATAGCCACTACACACGGCTATAGATTTTCAAAAATGTAAAAAAAAAATTGCATGGACATACTCTAGTGTGCTAAGTATTCATAAAAATGTAAGTAAGTAAGCTAATCTGATTGTTTCCATGATGGAGGTGGTCGTACGTAAGAGTTAAAATTATAAAAAAAAATGATTGAGCGCATCTGATTTTCTTAGGGGATGTTAAGTGAACCTGAAAAAAAGCTCATATAATAATTTGACGATTTGGATGTGACGCAAACACGCAGCCATTGTTAGAATGTGCTAAAACAATTTCGTCACTTTGAAATACTCAAGTGCGTCAGATTAAGATATACATATATGCTTCATATTCATGCCCTAGACGTGCTATCTCATAATCTGACGATTATCTGAAGGGAATTGCCTAATATGAGATTTTTTTTTAAAATCATTGATCGTAATAAATTAAGAAGCTCAAGAAATAGCATGTAAATAAAAAAGTGTATGTTTGAAGTAGAATACTTGTATTTATAAGAAAATGTTTTTTTAAAAAAAACATCTTTGAGTATTTTTTTTAAATTATTATCTTTGTCGATGAGTGAGAGTAATAGATACAGAAAGAGTGAGAGTAATAGATACAGAAAGAGTGAGAGAGGAATAGAAACACGGAAAGAGGAATATAGGCAATCTGTAGCTGTATAAAAAAACTCTATCATCAATTTTTATTACTTCGGCTTGTGGAATTCGTCAGATTACATATTTTTCGTAATCCTTGAGTTATTCCCCTCGAAATAAAAAAAATAGCCACGATCGAGAATGTCATCCCAAATCTGATCCCGTCTAGAATAAAGAATTAGATTTTATGTTTTATATTTTGAAATGACCAAACAATAAAGAACCAGTGCAGAAGAGAAGAATGATAATAACATTTATGAATATATAATGGAAAATAAATCTAGCATTTTTTTTTAGCTCTACGCTGTAATCTGGGAGCGTAGTTTTAAGTCACTTCTGTTTCTCACTTTCCTTCTAATTCTAGAGGCATTGCGTATTGAGTGGCTGAACTCACCTTTGCCGCGACACCAGAGCGAGGAAATGAAAATATTAAATATTTCATTTCCTTGAAAAGGAAATTGGGTAACCACACCTGGGTAACCACAGGTAATTGCCCAGAGATGGTCGCTGGTTAAGGCGTAGGAACTACGACTATATAGCGCTTGCGCTCCACTCTGCCGGCCAATAAGAGCAAGCCAGATGCGGTTAATAGATTACAATTCCCCTCCAGAGGACTCTGATTCGGGGGGTCGCCACTTACCAACTGCTTGCCACAAGATGCCCTGCTTCTTTTCAAATAATTTAGAAACGTAAAACGTTAATCACTTCCGAGATCTAACAATACAATATATTAGAAATAAGACCCACAGAATAAAAATATGTTAGCCTTACCTACTTCTAACTTGAAAGAGGACGCAAAATCTTAATTTTCATTTTCCTTTTTAAATAAATAAGTTGATTAATATCGCAGCGGCCCAATAATTTAGCGGCATATTTAACTCCATTTATTTCTGTTAACATACATATTTAATATATTTGATTATTTTAGATATTAAATAAAATCTAAACATGTAATATGAAGTTAAATGGTTCCGGCAAAATTGTCTTGGGATTAAAAGCGAAGGAAGTAAAAGCTACAATTACATTTTTAGCTTTACACAACTCTCACATGTTATAGCAAAGCAGCAAAGGGTGAGAAAATCTAAGGTTTGATTAACGATATATTGAGTGGTGGAACCCAACGCCGCGTTCTACAATGCCACCGCCAATAAATAATTCAAATCGAATTATTCTTTTGGGTGTAAATCAAACCCACAATGATCGAGCTACCATATATAACCATATCCTATCTCGACGTTAATAATAACATGATTTCCTGATTACTTTGTTCTAGGCTAACAAATTTGAAAACTCTAAGTAAAAAGCGTCTGCGGCGACGACGGCGGCGGCGTTCCACCTCAACCGACAACACTCAGAGTACCAGCTCGACCAGCGTAAGAAAAATGCCGAAGGCGCCCCGTATAAGTGAAGAAGGCTTTTTGAAAGCCGAAAGCAGTTCTGATGCAGCATCGCTTGCTGATAGCGACGTTGGTGAAGGTAGATTTTTAATTATTTTAACGACATTAGGAATCAAATAAAATAAAACGTTATACGTGCTGTATGTAGCTATAAATCAAGAGTAAATACTATCCTTTGTATAGTCGCCGTTGCCGTGTGATCCCGGCCTAGAATAGGATCATCCTGGTATTGCTGGTGCCGTAAGAGGCGACTAAGTACGTGTGGTAGAGTCACGTAGCCAGCAATGTCAACACGCATGGGCAGACTTGATCATCACCACCCCGGCATTTAAGACCGGCGTTAAGTAGTGGCTTTATGCCACTGCATCAGGTAATGCCGGGCTCCGGCGCCTAACCCACTTTGTCGGCCGGCAACGCACCTGTAGCTCCTCTGGTGGTGCACGGTGTCGTGGGCGGCGGTAATCACTTACCGTCAGGTGACCCGAACGCTCGGTTGCCTTGTCTTTTCCATAAAAAAAAAATGAAAAAACAGTAATGTGAGTAAATAGACGAAACCATGATCATTAGACAAATCGAATTTTATTTTTACATGTAAATGTCTTTATTTTTTTTAGCTTCACGCTGTGTCTCGCACATGACATGTGCGAGTGAGTAGGCAGAGGGAAATTGGGAACCTAGTGTTAAGTCACTCTGTTTCCATTATTACAATACTGTTCCCTACTTTTCTTCGAATTTTAGAGACATTGCTTGCTGAGTGGCGGAACTAAACGCCGAGCTTTGCCTTGTTATCAGAGCGCGGAAATGAAAATATTAAATATTTCACTTCCTCGAATGAGAATCGTACTCAAACTCGGTCTGTCGCTAACAGTCACACGTCGGACTCAATTAATCTGATTCTTATTTTTTAAAATGAAATCTTTATCTTAAAAATGAAAACGATGATAAACAATCTAATGTCCGCTAATTATATGCGTGTATGTATTTTTTTATATGAATATGTATGTAATATTCAATAATTTTTCTTGTTTTCCAGAGGTAGAAATACCAGCAGTTAGTATGTCGGGGCTCAACGGCGACTCCATAGACCATCTCGCTAAAGCAGATCTATTAGAAGAGAGCAATTCATCCGATTCACATGAAAAAAGTTCTAATGTAAGAATTATTAAGATGTTTTTGATTTTTTTATCTGGATAGTTATTGTTTGCTAAATTAAACAAAAATAGATCTTTCGTTATGATTTGTAACATTATTTTCTATGTTTTTAATATCTACTACAAAAATATAATATATACTTAATTGGTATAAAAATATTATCTGCTAAGCTATTTTTGTTTGTATTTCAGGATATTAAAAAAGAGGATGAATCAGAGGAAGAAAAGTAAGTTAATCAACTTATGTTTGATCAAATTACGTCACATATAAATAAATATCAAGTGCTTTGATTTCATTTTCCTTTTTATCACGCATGCAGTAGGGTGGATAGACATAAGATAATTTAAAAAAATCCGTTCTACGCCTTCCGGCCAAATTCGTGGCACTGTTTGTTTAGTGGCGTGACTCAACGCCGCACTTTGTTTTATTAGAGCAAATATATATAAATATTTCATTCCCCTGTGTTTGACTCGAATCCATAACCACCGTGCTTACAGTCAGACGCTGTCATGGCCATAGTCTCTAATTTCCATTTAAATCGTTTTACAGATTACAAAGACTTACAATATTCCGGTGTATTTGATATGTTTCAATTTCTTATTGTTTAAAATTTCAGTGTAAAATCAAAACGCCGCAAAGCAAACGCGATATCATCCGACTCGGAGGCGGGCGGATCTCGTAGAAAAAATCGCGGCGGTAAACTCAGCGACTTTGAAGATTCGGAGGACGATTTCGAACCTGCTAAGAAGTCTAAGAGGAAGAAGAAGAATAATGATAGTGATGCCTCAGTCTCCTCGTCTATAGATGGAAGGTATATATAATTTTTTGGAATATTGTATTATGAGACTATTGGCGCATTGTTTTTGGATTTTGAATGATGGATTTCGTTTGATCTCTGTGTATATTCATTATTTTACTTTATCTGCTCTGGCAAGACAAAGGGCGGTGTTAATTTTCGCCACTTAATAAACGAACGAAGAACAGAGTGTCGTTAACTCTGTGAACTCTCTGCCTAACCTGCAATATGTGTAATAGTTGAAAGATTTTTGTTGAATGGCAAAAAAAAAGGTACAACATGTACAACTGTGGCAGCATACCCAACTATTTGCGTCTCGCTTATAGCAGGAAAGGCACAGGGAATTTAATGTTAAGACACTTCCCCACGCATCACCCAATTTTCGAGACATTCTGTGTTCAGTAAATTGATTGTCGAAACTCTTAAGAACTATTACTATTAGAACGATAAAATAAAAATAATTTATTCCCACTAGTGGGAATCGAACCCATAATCGTATTATGTAAATGCACTTTCCGCCGAATTCTTCCCCCAAAAATTAGTATTTTTTTTTTCAAACAAAATAAATAATACAATTATAATTGTAAAATAAAACACCATTTGTTAAGAATGACGTACACAGTCACAACGTCACAACAGCCTATCAAAGCGACAACATCACATACGCCTCATCCACGAAATCGAGTCGTATGTATCGGCAAGTTTTGATATCCTATTGGTTTATGGTTGAAATCTAACTAATAATGTGTAACTTTTTTATATTAACAGTAAAAAGAAACGACGTCGAATAAAACATATAGACGACAGCGAAGAGGCGTCCGGCTCCGAATCTGAAACGGAGGGTAGAAATAAACACGGCAGGAAGAATATACGGAAGGTATTTTTTTTTTACTTATAAAAAAATATGTTTTTAGGTTTAATTTGAATGTGACTATCAACTTTTGAAGATTATGTGTGACATAAATATAGATATTCCATTATATTTTTGGTTAAAAATGAAAATCCTGAATTATAGTAAACTATTAAATTATAGTAAAATGCGCTTTTTTATTATGAAAACTTTTTTCTCTACAAGGTTATGGGCAAAAATCAATTAGAAGAGGCAACCAAAAAAGCGGCACGTGAAGAAAAAGAGAGAATTGCTCGTATCGCTGAACGACAGAAACTGGTAAGGTTTTTACATTAATTTAACTATCTTATAATAAATTAACAAATAGTATTATTTTATTAAAACATGCAAATTATCAAATTTCATGCGTTTTTTTTTACATTTTTTTAGTACTTAAAGAACATATCCCTATTAATTAAGATATCTTCTACAAAAAATCTATTTTGCTAATGTGCAATATTATTAAAATTGAAAACTTTAAATGCTCATAATACAAAATTTTAGTTTTTCTAAAAATTTTACTTTTTTTTACTTTATTGATTTGAATAACTTTTAATACTTACAGTACAACAATCTACAATTCGACGAATCTGGCAAACCCGACGAAGTGGTTCTCGACAAAGTGGTACTGGACTTTGATCCCGAGACAAAGGAACCGTTGATAGAAGTCGATAAGGGATTGGTGAAGAAGTTGAAACCTCATCAGGTATTTCTTTTTGTAGAGAAACAAAAATAAATCTTTCATGTATTTCATGTAGGCATAAAGTGTGACTGTAAAACCGACTGGTTGTGGGTTCGATTCCCACTCGAGGCGATGAAATATTTACTTAAATTTATATTTCAATTTTCTCGCCCTGGTTTCAAGGTAAAGCGCGGCATTGAGTTCTGCCATTAAACATTTAATGCCTCTAAAATTTGGCGGTAAGTGGGGAATGGAGTGTCTTAATACTAGGTTCTCTCTGCCTACTCTACTGTGCGTGGAATACAGCATAAAGCTGATTTCATTTTTTAATTTTATATGGCCTTTTTTTTTTAAATCATCTTGCCTAAAATGAAATTGAAACATAAGTGGTCGAAATTGAAATTTACTTTTTATTTTCATTTATTTTTTTTTCACTTTTTTTCACGACTTAAGGTGAGACCGTCGTATAGCACAGTGGGATAGCATTGGGCTGTAAATGTTATTAGTTCGATCACAGTGAGGAGGAATTCATTGTATTCTTATTTCCGCACTAGCAAGACACGCTGTGTTTCAAATATAGGCAAAAAGTAGAACACGAAGTGTTTTGTCAATAGGTCCTCACGCTTTTTTCCTCATTGAACATGAAATAATAAAAAAAACTAATTTCAGGCCAATGGTATTAAATTCATGTGGGATGCCTGTTTCGAGAGCGTGAAGCGGATCAAGAAGGATAAAGGCTCAGGATGTATATTGGCGCATTGTATGGGTCTCGGGAAGACGTTACAGGTGAAATACTTTAATAGTTGATATTATTCTTTTTTCTTCTATAATATATTATAATTTATTGTTTTAGTTTGTCATCTTACAATTTCTTTATTTCAATCATACGAAAAGTTAATGTTACTTGCGATGTTTTTAAATAGACGTAGTATCGACTTTGCAATAGCATATATTTCGAATTTAGGAACTTAATTCCATGTTTTGTTTCGATGTTTACTCCTTGGGGATGTGTCGGCAGGTGGTGTCGCTGACGCACACGCTGCTGACGCACTCTGCGCTGACGGGCGTGCGGCGCGTGCTGGTGGTGTGCCCGCTGTCCACGGTGCTCAACTGGGTCAACGAGTTCGGCATCTGGCTCAAGCACTCGCACGCCGACTACGACGTCGACGTGTACGAGCTCTCGAGGTCGGTCCTGCTGCTCATTTAAATATGATCATGTTCATGTGGAAATATTTACTATTTTTTACTATTACATAGATACTTTGAAAAATATTTCAAACGTTTAAGTTCTTTTCCTTAATATTCAGACTAAAATATATTTTAAAATTAAAATGGGTAACTTTATTTGCGACATTCTCATTAAAATCTATAATTTTCGATAGGTTGCGTATTCAGTGATGGAATGACATGTCGCATTTTTTTGCGTTTACAAGTGTGAGAATACGAAAATAATTTCATCTCCTGCGTGCAAATCTAACCTACATTCTTCGTGTTTACAATCATATGCCGTGCCACTCCGCTACGACGATCTCATTAAAAAACAATACATTTCACTACAGGCATAAACAAAACTCAGAACGCGCCTGGCAACTCCAGCAATGGTTCAGTGGCGGCGGTGTGTGTGTCCTCGGTTACGAGATGTTCCGGAACCTCTCAGCTGACAACTCAAAGAAGTTCAAGAAGAAAATGCTTAAGAGCTTCCAGGAGAGCCTCGTTGATCCTGGTGGGTTTGAATTTTTGATATGGAAAATTTTTTTTTTGCTTCACGCTATATCCCGTATATGATAGGATCGGCAAAAAATAACCTATTGTAAAAACACATCATTGTCCGCTGTCCAAAGTTACGTTACGTTGTTGTTAAGTGACAAAGGAATAATTTAGTTTTTTGTTCATTATAATATACAGGGTGGAAGAGGCAGCGCTCCATTTACGGAAACAGCATATAGAGTAAAATATTTCAAACCTATACCTAAAGAAATTAATCAAGATACCTCAACAGTTTGGACGTAGGATTTTTTTTTCATTTCACGATTTTTATCCATACCTGTATTTCGTGTAACGCGATTACGTATAGATCCCAATAACATAAACACTTACTACTACAAAAATACTACTAAAGGTTAAACAACTTTGAACTTTATCGCCAATACATACGACTCGATTTCGAAATGAGGCGTGTGCGGCGGTGTTCCTTTGATAGGTTTATGTGTGCGTGCGTCATCCTTACAAATGGCGTTTTGTTTTAAAATGTCAATTTTATTATTTATTTTGTTTGAAAAAAAAACTTTTTCATTTTTGGGAATTTATTTTTTTCTGAATTATATTAGGCTTTTATAGAGTAGTTAAAACTGTGGTTTCATTTAATGTGGTGCTGACACTTCCACCCTGTATATAGACTAAAAGAGTATATGGATAGCCAAAGAGTGATTTAGTTGAATCAAAACTATATATCGTTATTAAAATCCAGTTTTAATTTTTATATTTACACCTAATTTGTATTTCATATTTGATTAATTAATAGAGATAAAGTTCTAGAAGTATATTTTAAAAAATATATATATCTTGCAATATATTGTGCTTTTTTAGAGTATTTTATAATATTTCTACAATTATTATTTCATCAGGTCCAGATTTAGTAGTGTGTGATGAAGGCCATTTACTAAAGAATGAAAAGACGAGCCTCTCGCAAGCAATGAACCGCGTGAAGACATTGCGTCGCATCGTACTTACCGGCACACCGTTGCAGAATAATCTCAAAGAATGTAAGTTAATGTTTTTTTATATTAATAAACTTTTTATTAATATTGATCGTATTTTTTTTTAAATGTATTGTCTTTTTTAATTTAATAAAGTAATAATAAACTAAAATTTATAGTTGAGTTGAATTGTTATCAAATGGTTAAAATATAAAATTTAATATTTTATAATGTTATTCCATGTTTAGAAGAGAAATATACTCTTTAGAAAACATATAAAAATTTTAACACAGCTGGAAGCTGAAACCGTCCAATTACTCTAACCAGTAAGCTACCATACGTTATTATCAAATTTACTTTTGCTAACAATATAAACGAGCGTATAAGAATTTTTCTTATAAGAATTTTAAAGAGAACATATGGCTTAGTGGTCAACACGGTTGCACGGTTTCCAAATGGCGTAGGTCTAAATCCGACTTCGTTCATTTTTTTTACGTTGTTTAAAAAAATATTAGTCTTAAGATATTTTGTTCTTTATTGTTCACCTAAATTCACGAAACTAACTAATTATATAAATATGAAACCAATATAATTTTCAATAAAACCTTACTACTAATATTATGTTTGCCATCAGATTACTGCATGGTACAATTCGTGAAGCCGAACCTCCTTGGTAAATACAACGAGTATCTGAACCGGTTCGTGAACCCCATAACCAACGGACAGTACACGGATTCAACGGAACACGATATTAGAGTTATGAAACGACGCTCTCATGTCTTGCATAAAATGCTTGATGGGGCAGTGCAGGTTAGTGTACTTTTTTGGTTTCTTTTCTTCCCCATATTGCAAGGTAGACCGGAACTCAACGCCGTGTTTTTTCTTGTTACCAGAGCAAGGAAATGAAAATAATGCATTTCCAGCGAGTGGGAACGTCAAACTAACCTCCATTGCGCTTATAGTCAGATGCCGTGCGGCCGTGATACTTTGTTGTTCTATAAGAAAAAAATATATTTATCGAATTGAATCCTATAATTAAAAAAAATATGCATAATTTACAGAGGAGGGACTATGGAGTGCTGGCGCCCTTTTTACCTCCGAAACATGAATATGTACTCTTCATTACTCTCAGTGAAGTTCAGATTAAACTTTACGAACATTATTTAGACAACTATTCTAGAAGGTAACTTTTGAAACTACTATTATTAATTATTTATATTTATATACTTTTCTGTATTTTTTTGTTGTTTAACTTGACATTATAAATGTACAAATTCTTAGAACAAAAAATTAAAATGTAAGAAATGCATATTTTGTTTATTTTTTATTTGATTTTGGAACTGGCTACAAAAAATATATATTGTGTATATCATATTAATATTATACATGTTTTAGGCCCTTGCCAGGAAAGTCGTCAGGTTTCCTATTCCCGGACTTCCAGTCGTTGCAGCGAATATGGACACATCCACTTGTATTGAAATACAATTCTGAAAGATATGAAATTATGCAACAGAAGAAAGTAAGTTTTATGTTGTTTTAAATGATTATATTGTAACTGAATGAGTCCCATATATTTTAGAAAATTCGGCGTTTGGAGCATTTTACAGTAGGTTGACCATGAAGTATTATTTGTCAACAAAATAGCTTCATTTAAAAATATATAAAAAAATTGTAATCGTAAAAGTAAGATATTTAAATTAGATTTTGTAATAAAAGAAAAAACTTATTAGATTACCTAATAATTCGCTTGTTACTGCAACTTTCTGTATATATTGTATAGTAGAATGCTTTATATAATAACTTATGTTTTTTATATTTGTTTTTTTAGCGCGAGAGAGAAGAAGAAGATTCCGAAGGTTCGATAGCTGATTTCATTGATGATGACTCTACACCTGATGTAAGTAAATTTTATTCACAAAACTTTAACGTTCATAAATACTATAAATTTCAATTTAAGTAATTTTGAAAGCTATAAATATAAAAAAATATTTGTAGAATTTCTAATATAAATTGCTGTTTTTACATGGAAGATGTACGAGAAAAACTATTACTTAAGACATGTATCTATGTAACAAAATCCAAAACAAATCTTTTATAAACTGACAGCACTTCTTAGCAGAACTGCTTTCCGAGCTGGTGGTGGTTTCCTATGGGACTGACACTACTGAAATTTCTATGTAACTTGACCAAAGTGCTTGTAATGGCCTAATAAAATAAATGATGTCTATTTGATGGTTTATCTGTTTGTCTATAGGCTTGCGCACTCTAATTTCAGTAAAAGCTGAAACTAATTAACCTCCGGCTGGAACGCCTAACCTTTAAATGTTCCTTGTTTTTCCTTTTTCGTAAATTAGTTTCACGCTGTATATCTAGCGGGGTAGGTGTATACCAGGAAGAATGGAGCGCCAAGGCTGCAATCTTTGCTTACAATCCTTTTTTGTTATTTTATTAAAATAAAACAAATGTCAAGATTTAATTGTGAAACTGTAAATTGGAACCCACAAAACAGATATACATACCATCAGATGTAAAAAAAAATATAAATGCTGTTTTATTAATAAATATATTTCATTTTTTTTTAAATATATTTTTTTACAGGAATCCTCAACAGAAGAATCATCGGATAGTTTATCGGACATGAGCGACGACAGTCGAAAGAAAAGCAAGAAAAAGAAATCGACTAAAAAGAGTAAAGCAAAAGATACTAAAGTGACGACCAGAAGAGGAACCAGAGCTAATCCAAGTAAATAAGATTTTATATAAAGTTTTATTCTTTGTAGGTTCAATTCCAAATTGGAGTATGAAGTGTTTTCATTGGAGATAGGAGATAAAATGCGAAGTTGAATTAGGGCTGAACACGCGCGTATACTGTATATACTAAATATACAAATAATAAAAAAAAATACAATTCTATACATAAAATAAAACTGTAACTTATCGCTGTTTGCCATACGTTCTCATCGAACTACGTCGACGTCGCCTCTTTGGAAACCGTCCAAACCGTCCGTCCAAAATTCTTATACACTTGTTTTAACCTATTTATGTTGTTAGAATCTCTAAGGAGATTTTCCCCAATTTCCGCTACCCAAAGATATAATATAAGTTGTAACAAGCGTATAAGAATTTTGGACGGACGGTTTGGACGGTTTCCAAAGAGGCGCGGGTTCAAATCCCGCTACCTTCAATTTCTTATAGGTTTTCTTAATAAGAGATTGTATCGTACTGCAACATAAATATTATTTTGTTAGTTAATAAAATTACTTTACTTTGGCTTTATTAATGTTTAATTTGAAATCAGTTGAAGCAGACGACGATGACGTCATACTAGAGGAAGATGTTCAAGTGAAATCAGATAACCCAACAGAATGGTGGATGTCACTTGTCACAGAGGATGAACTGGACGACTTGAGACATTCACACAAATTAGTACTGTTATTTGATATATTGAGACAGTGCGAAACTATTGGGGATAAACTGTGAGTATTGTAGTTTGTATAATATACATATAAAACATCTGTTATGGTTATTTATTATCTATTTTTAATAATAATAAAGAAATGAAAATATGTAGATCTACATGGGTTTACCTATTGTTTAAAGATTTAAAGGAAGAAAGTAACTATTATCACGTTTACACTATTTGTAGATGTCAATACTGTCTCAAAATAATTTCAAGCATAATTGGTATTTTAATTTACAAGTAAATCTTTCATATTTTTTTTATAGTAAATTATTTATTATTAAATTAGGCCAGTCGTGGCGCAGGAGCACAAGTGTGTGACTGCAAATGCGACTGGTTGTGGGTTCGATGCCCACTCGAGGAAATTAATTATTTATTAAATTTATATTTTCATTTCTTTGCTCTAGTGTTTTAATAAAGCGCGGCGTTGAGTTTCGGCACTCAGCACTCAATGCCTCCTAATAGGTTTCCTCTGCCTACCCTGCCACAGCATGAGGTGAAAAAAAAAATGTAAAAAAATTATAAAATGTATGCACGTTTATTCAAGCATTCAAATATTTTCAGATTGGTGTTCTCACAGTCGCTATACTCTTTAGATCTTATAGAGCATTTCCTTGGCAAAGTCGATGAAGCGACGCAAGAGGCTCGCGTCGATGAGAAGTTGAATGGACACGTTGGTAAGTCTGTTTTTTTGTTTTATTATTTTTATACTATTAATGTGCTACACATTTCACACTTTACTGTGCTATGTGTCGCAGAGTAGGCAGAAGGAACCTAGTGTTAAGTCATTCTGCTCTCCACTGCCTGTCTAATTTTCGAGACATTGCGTGTTGAGTACCGAAACTCAACGCCACACTTTGCCTACCAGAGTGGATGAAAAAATTATTCGCCCGAATGGTACTTGAACCCACAGCCATCGCGTTTACTATCAGATTGTCCCACTGCACCACGACACCCTCTAATCAAACAATTGGTTGCAATAATTTACTTTTTTTAAGTAAATAAATATAAATATTGGATATATTTAGGCCAGTAGTGGCGCAAGGGTAAAAAGTGTGACTGCAAAATCTACTGGTTGTGGGCTCGATCCCCACCCGAGGAAATGATATATTTATTTAAATGTATATTTCCAATTGTTCGCTCTGGTTTCGACGCAAAGCGCGGCGTTGATTTCCGCCACTCAACACTCAATGCCTCCAGAACGCGGCGGAAAGTGGGAAACGAAGTGAGTTAACACTAGGTTCCCTCTGCCTACACTGCAGTGTGCGGGATACAGTCTGAAACTGATGTTTTTTAAATAATTATTTTTCCACATTAGGTTCGTGGTCGCCGGGTGTGGATTATTTTAGACTGGATGGGTCGACGTCATGTGAAAACCGCTCTATTTGGTGCAAAAACTTTAATAAAGAGGATAATCCTCGGGCAAGGTGAAATAATTGTTAAATTTTTTTCAATCATTAATATTTCTTATGTAGTCAAACTTTTTATAATTTTTTGTTTGAAAAGACATTGTGTATGTATGTATTGATAACTATTTCTTCTATGGATATGCAGTTAGGTTTCACTACAATATTGTAAATATATTGTTCAATCGTTACTTATTCTGATATACATAAAAAAATGCTAAATATTAAAATAAATATAGTTATTAAACACTAGGTTTTCCTTTGGCATCTTTTATTTGCCTGAAGTAACTGGCTACAACAATATGATTATTATAATGTAATATAGCCTTTACACTACATTAAGCCTTTTCCGCAAAACATTTTTTAATTTGAACCGGTAGTTTTTGAGATTAGTACATTTAACAAAATAAATGCTTCAACTTAGGTGTATATTCCAGGTTGTTCCTAATATCAACGCGTGCTGGAGGTCTCGGCATCAACTTGGTAGCGGCCAACCGAGTGGTCATATTCGACGTATCCTGGAACCCTTCACATGATGTTCAGAGTATATTTAGAGTGTATCGCTTTGGACAGAAGAAACCATGTTATATTTATAGGTTTTTGGCTATGGTAGGTTGGAAGTAATTTGATTTATTAGTTGTTAGGAAATTTTTAATATTTATGTGTGATAAATTACATTTGCTAGTCTTGGTGACATTTAAGGTAGCGTTGTCTACAGTTGTACAGTCTTTTTTTGTTGAAATTTGTAGATTTATTGTTATTTTATTAGATTTGTTATCTAATAAATTGAAAGGCTAGTCATAGCGCATGGGTACAAAGTATGACTAAACGTGATTGGTTGTGGGCTCGATCTCCACTCGAGGAGATGAAATGTTTATATTTGTATTTTTTCGCTGTTGTGTCGAGGAGCAAAATGTCTTAACACTAGGTTCGCTCTGTCTACAATGCTGGGTGCGAGATACAGCGTGAAGTTGATTTGATTTGATATATTTTAAGAAACTTTACTACGTCTGTAATATTTTAAAAATAGAATGGCAATGTTAGATGCATATTGAAATGATAATATTTTTAAATCATCATATAACATTATAATCGACAGGGCACAATGGAGGAGAAGATCTACGAGCGCCAAGTGACGAAGCAGGCGATCTCCAAGCGCGTGATCGACGAGCAGCAGATCGACCGCCACTACGCCGAGAACGACCTGGCCGAGCTGTACAAGTTCGAGCCGCGCCCGCCCGCGCCGCGCGCGCTGCCGCCGCTGCCCCGCGACCGCCTCTTCGCAGAGATGCTGCGCGAGCACGAGGCGCAGGTGCGTCGAGTGGCCTACCAAACCACACTAATCGTTAATAAGTAGGGATTGAGCCTACAACCATCGAATTTACAATCATAGCTTTTTATTAATCTGATGCTTTACCACTAGCTAGAAGGATTTGTTTTTTTTATTCTAAATAGTTTATTTCTTTGATTCATAATTTGTCCCTATATTTTGCATAGAAAAATAAAATTGAGTCAACATTCTAATCAATACTTACGATTTTTTCTAACACAACAGATCTACAAATATCATGAGCATGATTCACTTCTTGAAAATAAAGAAGAAGAGACTCTTACGGAGGAGGAGCGCAAAGCGGCATGGGAGGACTTTGAGAACGAGAAAACTCGCCCACCACCCGCACCCTTCTCCGCCTATATGCATAATGGGATGAGTATGTTTGGAAATTATGTTTTTTATTTTATTTTCAAACTTCACGTCGTATCTCTTATATAGAATGTCGTGGAGAGATCCTAATAGTGTTAAAACACTTCGTTCCCCACGCAATGTCGGTAAAGGAAAGTGACAGTACCTGTTACCAGAGTGAGAAAAGAAAGCTTATAATAAATAAAACGTAATTTTCACTCCCATCTAATGTATCATTAATAATCAATCGTTCCATTATATCATTAAGAACAACGTTGTATTCACGTTTTTATTTTCTTTATATACTAATTGTCAATGCATTTTTCCATTTTTCAACAATCTTAAACTGCCAGCAATATATTTCACTTTTAATAAATTGAATACACAAATAAATTATTAAAAATTAAACATGTGACGCTGCTATCTGTACAAAAGGTGCAAGCCAGTTGTCCAAAAACAATATATACTTTAAGAATTTGTTGAACTCCGTCAATTCATCTAAGTTTTGAACTGCCTCGGTTTCTTCGTCGATCATGCTTAACTCAATACAGTAAATTCAGTCCATTCTCTCCTCATGTCCAGCCAATCTTTTTTTTATCAGCTTCACGCTGTATAGACATAGGGAGAATAGTGATAAGACCCTCCACTATCCACTTAGCGCCGATTTCTGAAGGCATTGAGTGTAAATTAGTTGTAAATTTTAGTATTAAGTTAAGTTTAGTATTACGTTAGTATATTTGGTTCTTTTTTTGATTTAATAATTTATCTCCGAATCGTTTTGCCCAGTGCCAGGTCTACTGCAGCAGCAGCAGCAACTAGCGTACGCGACGTTTGCTGCATTACTACATAAGGAAATGCCGAACGCGAGCGACGCTCAGATACGAGAAGCTCTGTATAGATCTAATCCAGCGGTGAGTTTCTTACGTTATATTTGTTTTAGAGATCAAATTAATGTGCGAATTAAATATCTATACATTTACATAAAATTGTATGATTGGTTGTGGGTTCGATCCCCGCTCTGGTGACGAAGCAAAGCATGGGTTGAGTTCCGCCATTCAAGACGCAATGCCTCCAGAATTCGGTAGAAAATGGAGTATCTAACACTACTCTGCTGTGTGCGGGATATAGTGAAGCTCATTCAAAATAAAATGAATTTCTAAAATATTTTAATTGCGATTTATTAAATTCAAAATAGTTTACAGATAGTTAATAATTTAAAGAAAAAAAATTAACATATTGATAAATTTTCCGTACATATACTTATATCGTGTTAAATAAGTATTCGTTAAGTAAAAGCGGGAAAAGCCGCGTGGGGGGACCGGTAGTAATAAATAAACTCAATTTATTATTATTTATAGTTTTAGAAATACAGGTAAAGTTAGTTTTATTTTACTCGTAATATCAGGCATAGGCATATTTTTTTCTTTATTTATGTCATAATTGTGGTATTTTAGTTTTTTATACTTAAAAATTAATACGAATATTTGTAGAGCCATTCGGTACATTTCATACCCTTATTCACCATTTTTTGTTTATTTTAAAATTTAAGTATTTACTCTAAATCTAAGACTAAGTGATGTCCTGCCTAAACGAGTTTTTTACATGAAATCTTTAAGTTTTTTAAATTTCTTAATGTTAATAAAATATAATGTTATATTGTTAGAATTTGTATGGTTCTTTTTTAATTCATTTATGTCGAATTAGTTGATTTTTTATAACATGCACTAATTTTTATACATTTGTTTGGTTGTTATGATTCAATTAAATTTACATTATTATAAATTAACAAATCAAATAACATCTTAAAGAAAACTCAAAGTAATTTTCTTTTCAATAATATACAATATTAATATTTATTATCATTTACAAATACAAAATTTAATAAATAGAAATAAAAAAATTAAGTTTCATATAAAATAATGAAACATTTGTCTGTTCAGATGTTCGGTGGATACGACTACGGCGTAAGTTTATAAAGATACTATTTAGAAATTATGTTTTACGTTTATTTACGCCATGTCCAAAATTTTTTTTAGCGCATGTCGTTATTTTTTTTTGTATAAATCGAAAATTATAATATTTTTAAATTATATATATAAAATGGTTGATTTTCTTTACAGCTTTTACAGAAAATGGGTGAATTATATAAATATGCGCAGCCAGGTATGATGAATCCTGCAATGATGAATCCCGCTATGAATGCAGGTAAATAAAAATATATAAAATTCCATTTAGTGTAGTGTTACTTCACTATTAAAAAGTAAAAAATTACTAAAGTACTTAAAATTATAAATGTCAATACGTTTTGCCTTTCTATTACTTATAAATTATAACAAGGTATTGATTAACATTTTTGTATATATAAAACAGGATATAATACAAATGTTAAAGTTCCTTACATAAAATCATGAAATATTGTAAAAAAATTAATAAGGTAATTTTTATAATTTTTCTATATAAAATCGTATAACCGAATATAGAATAGGTCGTAGAAATCAGCGCTCAGTTCTCTTCGTTACCCCGCTAAGAAAAAAGCAAAAATCTAAGATCGTATTAATTTAAATAAATTTTTAATAATTTAAGTAATAATTTGTTTTAGCGGGCGGCATGGCTCTGGGCGGCAGCAGCGGGCTGCAGTACGAGCCGCCGTGGCAGCGCCAGCAGCAGATGCGAATGCAGCAACTGTTGCAACAAAATGTAATACATTTTATTATAATCACGTATATGGGTAGTTCTACAAAAGTTGGGCGGCTTTTACCTTTATTTTACTTATACACTTTTTGAAGAAAAGTAGAAGTTTTTTTATATGAAGAGGGGAGGTGATATAATACTTAAACTATTTAAAATCGGGTCAGTAACTTTTTCAAAAAGTCCTCAATAACATGGTTACACGTCAGTCCCTTGTCGGAGTATCGGACATAGTACTGTTGACATGGTACTGATGCATTAGACAAAATTTCTAGGTTATAAAACCAAACAATGTTTGTACTGGTCAATTTCCTGAGTGGGATGCATTATTTAAATAACTAAATGTAGTTATAATGAAATTATAGGAAAATATGTTACAATAAAGAAAATATGTTAAAATATACTCACTAAGGTACTGAACTATTGACCACCCGCATTCCCACCGCTGCCGGTCCGCTAACATTGTTTTTACGCTAGTGGCTTAACAAATTTGCTGTCCGAAGATAATCACACCACATAGCACCATAGATAGATCGAAGATTTGATTTATGATCTTAGATAATTTGCGAGAATTTCGAATTTTGATATTGCACATAGTACAGAAATGATTTTTTAACTATTAATAATTGAATTAATTTGGAATTATGAGAAATACATTACAAAATGTTTCTTAGTTACAATAGTAGAAGTAAACTTTATAATAGACGATAAGCATCTCGAGAAAAATACGATGTATTGAGTTATTGTTATTTGGGAGTTGTGATACGCCATAGTACTCATGATTTGAACATTGATTACATTATTTCGATAACTTAAATAGAAATAAAACGCATTTTAGTGGACAGCTAAAGGTAACTTATATATTTATATAA
The DNA here is from genome assembly GCA_021202915.1 of Heliconius himera. Lineage (NCBI taxonomy): Eukaryota > Metazoa > Arthropoda > Insecta > Lepidoptera > Nymphalidae > Heliconius > Heliconius himera. The sequence goes on along the minus strand of JAJHJA010000797.1, from coordinate 402,074 downwards.
TAAAAAAATGTGTTTTACCGATGATCAAGTCGCCTAACTTTTATATAAGTACCCATATTATATTGAAACATTAAGAAAACAATGAGACATTCATTATTTTTTAATTTATTATACTAAAAAGCTAAAAGGATCGCCTAGAACTTTAATAGGATTGATGCTCGTAGGGCCCTTTACATATTCGAAATACTGAATACAGAATTTATTTATTTAATTCATTCAAAATACAGAATTAATCTCGCATACATTTATAAAATATATTCATATAGTTACTTATTAATGTTTGTATGTATGTTCTTTAGTAAAATGTTGTGCCTGAGCTCCTGAAGTTTTCTGAGTTGGTACGACCTATATTTTAACACGAAATGAATTGAATATTTGTGTAATGTCTTTCCTTCAAATTTATTGTTGGTGGCGTAGCAACGTGCGCAAAATACAGCTAGTATCATATAAATTAAAGCAAGTACATACATTAACAGCAGCAAATGGGTGCCAAGTTCTACGCAGGAGGGCTGGGCAGCCGCGACCCGGTGGCCATGGCGCTGCAGCAGCAGCGCGCGCGCGAGATGATGCTGGGCGAGCGCGGGCGCGCGCGCGGCCGGCCCCGCCACGACGCGCCCGCCGCGCCCGCCGACGTCGTCAACCTGGACTCCGACTAGGACCGAACAGGTGACTGTTGAGTAGTGCAACTTAACGCCGCATCAAAATACACATTTTACAATTCACATTTATTTTTCACTATGTTCTTATTATCCTCATTTCCATTATTTCATCTAAATATTAACTCCGATATATTCCGTGTATATAATTAAGATGATATGAAATAGAATTAGTAATCATTTTATAATTTACTTTTCAACTTCCCTCATTGGCGTATCTAGAGATATTTTCCTGATCTTTTAAAAATGATGATCATTTTGCCAAAGTTGAGCTATTGCCTACTGTACGAAATGTTTTTAGGGGTCACAATACCGGGCCATTCTTGCAAAACCTACTTTTTTAATATTATCCAAATTTTAATAGCTAGCCAAATAAGATTTCCTCGCACAAAATTGGAAAAAATCTACTATCATTCAACTCACGTTATTAAGAAAAATAAATGTTCGGTTAAAATATAAAATACAAAAAAATTACACTGTGAAAATAAGGAAATACTTATTTACTCCAAAGAAATGTCAACAAGAAAATATTAATCAAAATTCAAAAAAAGAGACAAAATAAATATATTTATAAGTCCAGCGAGCCGAATGGAATCTGTTTCATAGTTCATGTAATCTTTAACTAAGACAAATGCCAGCACGTTTTTTTCGACACCTTAGCCAATCGGAGTAGTCCCAGACTCGTTGAAAAGCGATGTTATCCACTAAATTCCGAAGAAAGGCAACGGTTCCGCTGGGTTGCGACTATACGGTTGCGACACGAAAATTAGATTGATTTAAGCCAGACGGAAAGTCATGTGAATATTAGAACATTATTTTTTATCTAATTATAGATAATATATAGATAGTTCATACGAGTAATCGATTTTAAAGTTTACCATTGGCACAATGCATGAATTCCTTTTGGTCGCCGAAAAAGCAAGGAATTTCTACAAAGCTATAAAGAAGCTTTGGAGATCGATGAGGTATTGCTACTAGGGAGCGTAAATTACCATTTCGGAATTCAAAAATATTTTGTTACTGGGCCAAATATAGGTTTTAAAATTATTAATTTAAATGTATAATAATTGGGATTTTTGGTTTAAAAAATTTAATTGAATGAATCGGGATTTTTGGTTTAAAAAATTTAATTGAAATCGTGGCGCGATCTGAGCATAGACTTACACATACATTCGAGCTGGTCGTAGGGTCCGTCCGAGTCGTATTGACGCGTTAAGAGCGTCGCCTTAGATGAAACGGCCACATTGCACACCGGCAATTGTCTATCCATGAAGTGAGACCACGAACGCTCAAGGAAGCGATGGCTGGATATCGTGTTGCAAGACATGAGTCAATGAACCCACCATCGAAGATATTGAAGACCAAAGCAAAGAACTCCTCGTAGAACAGAAAATCTTTATTACATAAGTGCGCGGAGAGAGTAGAATTAAAGTCATCTTTAAAAAAGTTGGTTTAAGTGAAATAAAAACCTAATTTAATTAAACACTACATACTTATTATATTTTATTATATTAAGTCTCAAAAATATCTCCGGTATTTTACGGAATTCAGGAATTTATTTCAAGTCAGTATCAAAAATCCTAGTTTTGCTAGAATGGTCCGCTATTGCGACGCCTAAAACATGTTTCTAACATTAACTCAACTTCGATAAAACTATCATCGCTTCTAAAAGGCCACTGATGCCAGGCCCCCCCATTGAAAATATCTCTAGATACACCCATGTTCAAATTGACTTGAATTTAGCATCAGTAATAATAAATAAGTAATAGCGCGTCTATCTCCACCTTGTCGGCCGGCAACGCACCTGTAGCTCCTCTGGTGTTGCACGGCGTCGTGGGCAGTGGTAGTCACTTACCATCAGGTGACCCGAACGCTTGTTTGCCTTGTCCTTTTCCATAAAAAAAAAATAAAAACAAAAAGCAATCAGACCGGGCCTGGAACTGACACGGATATTTATATCTGAACGCTTTTCACCTGTTGCGCTAATAAGAGAGTACTGACCAGTATGAGAGGTTTTAGCAACAAATAAAATTCGAATGATCTTAATTTTTTTATTTTATTAAACTTCTAGGTAATAAAGCAATGTTATCATAAGCTTGCAATAATTCATCTCGTACGGCACACGTGTAACAGATAATACAATACCACTCATTACACCAGCCGCTATTTAATGTAATGATATTCTGTCTTATACTTCAATATGATATGATTGAATTAACAATAATAATTTATGAGGATAATTATAATACACATAATAATTATTTAATAAAGTATAATTAATAATAATATAAAGTATACTACTTTTATAATTTTTAAGTATAATTATTTGATATCGAGTAAAGGAACGTGTTGAAATATAAATTGTAAAAGTGGGTAATTGTATTTTAAAAAAGAGTATAAAATAGCATGTATCGATTGTACGACACACAATTTTGTAGACCTCTGAGTAAATAACATTGTTGCACAACTCTGGTTTTACTTCCGCCCCACTGAAGAACTCTCGCCATCCACCTTCGTCATACACGGATATTAAGGTTCGAGATACTTGTAAAAAATTGCACCAGACCATTCTGGAGCACCGATCTGTCTCTACACCTCCCCACTTCCTACGCGCATGACTTCCTACTAATAATAAAATCATCTGTTTCAGACGTTCCATGAAAAATAGACAGATGTGTACAGTGAAAGTTTTAAGGTGCTACGTACCAGCGAAGTGGGCTGGAACTGTGTGACGCAGGGGACGGCTTCAATACTAGACAAGACCTTACCTGTCGCATTATATGAAAGGGCCTTCTTACCTTCTTTATTTACGACATTTTTGAATCTCATTTTCATTATTTCATTTATATTTGTCATTTTATATTGTGCTGTCGAACATGTTTATCGAGTAAGCAATATATATTATGTAGATGATATCATCAGAATGTTGAACAAAGTGATTGGACTTAAGGATAATTTGTTTTGATTAGATATTTAAGGTTTATTGCAGAAAAAACGATTCATTTATAACATTTCTAAGTGTTATTCCACACTAAGAACACGTAAAAATGAATGAACACTATGGACGGTTTGCAAGAGCCGCGAGTTGGAGTCACGCTACGATAAAAAAAGTTATACTTTTTCTGAGATATTCATAAAACAACATTATTTTAAAAAAACATAAGCCGCGGGCGGTCGTTAATAATAAACTTTTCCGACTTTTGAAATGTACGTACAAATACTTTGTTTTTTTTTTATTTCGTATCGAGGTGGTTGCAAGCACATATCAAAAAAATCTCCTCCAGCCTCTGTGAGACAGTTTTATCTGCACAAAAAATATATTATTATATGAAATAAAAATGAGAAAATTTTGTTTAAATCATAAATATATAGTGGCACTGTAATCAGTGCTATCAGGTTTAGTGCTATTAAGGCGATATAACTAATTTAGATGAACATTAGGCAATTGTAAACCATACATGTGTGGATGACACACAAACCCATGAGAAATTATTTCAGAACAATAGATGTAAATACATTATCAAGTAAGGATATCTTGTTTAATTTTTTTAAAATTCTAAATGGATATGTACAGACAGCATTGGAACATGTGGGTAGTGTGTTGTTTACACACTTAGAAGCTCCTCACTGGCATCGAGTGGAATATAAACAATCCATAGAAATTATGTCGTTGAGAGGCTTTAGTGTCGGGCTTGACAATTTTAACTATATCTCTCAGTACAGGAAATTAGTATTAAGCTATATTATATAATATCAGTAGGTTGTAACTGTGTGGTGACCATCTCAATGTTGACATAACATAATGCGTGGAACTGAATTGTATCACAATGGTACAGAAGCCTTGATCTGGCATTGGCTATATGTGAAAGCTTATAAAATATATACATAAATAAAAATACTATAATTATGTATAAATGTGTAACAAAATTGCTAAATTCGTTATTTTTCACCATTGAATGAATGATATTTTTGTGGTTGTTTTTTTAAATTTAATTATCCAAAATTACTCTCAATCAAATGCAAAATAATGCTTTAGTGCATCCCTTCCTGGCTTTAAGTGTCTTAATATAATCATAATCTTTTTAATTAAAAAAATTGTTAGTTTCTGTGCAAAATTTGTGTGGATATTAATAACATTTTCCCAATTTTTTTTTCCATATCAATTTAGCTCTCTTTATTTATATATTACTTACTGTCACAATCTACTTATTATAAGAACTTATCATAATTTTTTTTAACTTATCATCATAACCACAATATTTTTTTTCTTTATATAAAATTTCCAGATAAAGGAATAATCATTTATCAAAAATATCCTTGCAAAAAATATGTTAAGTGAGCATTCCAAATTTATAATAATATTGCGCTATAATATTCCTTATTAATACTTATATAATTTAGAATTTATTATATAGGTATGTTCATTTCGCACAATATCTACTATATGCTTTTTATCATATGTAATATAGTGATCCTAAATTTTTCTAGTATATTTTTTTATATATATACTAAACCAATCTTTTCTTGGACATTTTAATATAAAGTATTTAATTAAAAAAAATATATTATTGTCTTTTTATCAATCATTTCTCAATTTAACAATTACTTATCATTTAGAAAATAAAATGATTATTATACATACATATATAATAACATATTTTAACACAAATATAAAGAAAAATCAATACACTAGGATCAGATTATTTGTTGAATGAATTATATATGTAAAATTCACATACTTCACTCATATTCATTATTGATGAAAATAAGTACTTTATTTATTGTTTTGTAACATTTTTAAAGAAAAATATTTTTTTAGAAAATTTTAAGTGACGGAACTTGAACCACAGTGTACAATCCAGTTTTTTTGTTTTTTAAAAAAATATTTTACTTTATTTATTGGCCTGAATTTCAGGTGTTTTAGTTGTGATATTGCCTAATCTTAAAATTTTTGTATACGTTTATTTTAATGGTCACCATTGTGACGCTAATATTAGAATCAGCAATTTATTATAATTATATTTTAGATGGGTAAATACCACAATAACAGATAAAAGTGTAGCATTTAATTTTAAGTGATGTTATAAGATTTTTTTAACTTGGAACATTTTGAATGTTGATTTTTTTTACATATTTCTTAAATTTTATGCTTAATCTATGTTATTTATAGTTTTACACAAAGTATAATAAATAAACAGTATTTCATCTAGAATTTAAGATAATTTTCTATCTGATACATTAAAGTGAACTATGGACATTGTGAGATTTCTACTTCTACGTGAGGACTGGTATATGATAATGTAATGATTTTCTTATTTATGTAAAATATAATTGTAACTGTAGAAAACTTCCTATTATTTTGTAGTACAATTGAAGTATAAATAAATGATTTGGAAATGTGTAATTGAAGTATTTATTTTTAATAAAAAAAAATGTTTACAATTAAAAAAAATGCCTAATTATTATTCTTAACATATTAATATAAACTCTCAATCAAATATTTATATTTGGAATACCCGTTTTTAAACCTATAGACACTTCAATATATTTAAGTATTCTATTAGACACAAATTGGGCATCTTCAGTCTTGGATACATTTGAATTTAACATGTCTATTCTATTTTCTGAACAAAATGTTAATAAATCACTTGCATTAACAGCCATTGCGTTTACTGGTAATCCACTTGCGTTTACTATTATTACACGACGAATTCTGAGATCAGGATGCACTTGTTCTAATACTTTTCTTGCCCATTCTAAACAAAATATTCTGCTAGTATCTATAGCAATTACTACGAAGTCTATAGCTAGTTTTCCTGTTAAGTCTGATTGTCTTGCGATGTCTTCTAAGCTGTGGGACCGTAATACGATTAATTTCCATCTAACATCCCTTTTAGCGTGAACATCTATAAGGGCCTCTGAAAGGTTTTCAATAAAATCACCATTGGTTGAAAGAACCGCAATAGTTAAACTGTTTTTATGAGTTGTTAAGCCGACCCATGGCACTATAATAAAATCTTCTTCAATTATGGACATAGTTATGAGTTAATCTAAATAAAATTTTAAACGTACTAGCAAGCTACTATTAAAAAGATAATTTAAATAATAAACATGGCAGTTGTATTTTATTTAAATTTGATTACTAGTGACAAATGTCATCTAGAGTGTAGACCATAGATCAGCAATATATTTAAAAGACTACCAAGGAACATATAATATATTCTATACACTCAGTTCCATTTCAAACAGAGCAAGCTACGGTACCGTATCGTATGTAAATTATAAAGAAATAATATTATTTTGTTTTATAATTTACAAAAACGTGTGTAAATTCTAAAATATCATAAGGTACTTTTGTGTACATTATCTTTATTGGTTATAATCATTTTTATATTAAAATTATTCAAAGGATTTGTAATTTTAAAAATATCTCTTTTAACCAACAAGAAAGGTTAGGAGCAACTACATATTATATATAGCAATTATACCGTAGGATATAAAAAAAAAAACATACAGAAAGAAAAATTGTGATAGATATCTTATCTGTTACCTATGATTTACTTGTCAAAGGCGATGTGGGACAAAATTCGAATTTCGAAAAAAAAACTTACTAACTTCCTATTTAGTATACTAAATAGGTAAATATTTCACGGCCCTAGGACATTTAAATATTTTACAATGCGACGTCGAGATGAACAATTTCCGGATAATGGTTTTGAAGCTTGGGGTGGATACATGCAAGCGAAAATTGCAAAACTCGAAGAACAGTTTTCTTCTGGAGCACAAAACGAAGGAAAATTGTCAGATATCTTTAACGGAGTTAGTATTTTTGTTAATGGCTTTACTATCCCTTCAGCGGAGGAATTAAAAGAGTTGATGGCGAAACATGGTGGGGTTTATCATACTTACCAAAGAAGCGAGGACTTTATAATAGCTTCAAATTTACCTGACACTAAAGTGAAAAATATGTCATTAGTAAAAGTAGTGAAGCCTGAATGGATTACTGATTGTATAGCAGCTAAACAACTGCTAGATTATAAAGATTATTTATTATATAGACACTCAAAATCTCAAGGAGTACTTAAATTTGAAAAGAAATTAAAAAATGAAGTAGTAAGTAAGTCTGAATATAAATGTCCTGAGTTTGACGACATTATCAAAACATTGGAATACTCTGATGCAAACAACACCAATCAAAACAACAAAAAGGAGATATCTGTGAGTCCTAGTGATCCTTCCTCCACAAATGGCTCAAAAAGGGATAATCAAATCGCGAAAACGGCAAATGATCCTAACTTTATTACAGAATTTTATAATAATTCTAGATTACATCACATTTCACAACTAGGAGCTTGCTTCAAGCAACATGTCAATGATCTACGAGAAACAGGCAATTTTAAATACCCAGCCCGGGTTGACTTAAAAAATAGAATATTAAGGTCAAAGGATATAAATAAGAGTATGTCTCAGATAAATTTCAGTAATGGCAAAACTATTATGCATATAGACATGGATTGCTTTTTTGTTTCAGTAGGTTTACGTAAACAGCCTGAACTTAGAGGCAAGCCTGTTGCTGTAACACATTCAAAAGGTGGGCAAAGTAGGGCAAAAAGATCTGGTGTTGATAGAGAAATAGAATTTAACTTATACAAACAAAAACAAGTAAAAAAATTTTGTAAAGCCACTGGGATAACTGAGAATGACATTGAAATTGAAACTAAAGTAGATAACATTGCTGATGAAGATGATAAATTTGGATCTATGAGTGAAATTGCTTCATGTTCATATGAGGCCAGGGCTAAGGGTATTAGTAATGGTATGTTTATGGGTGCTGCTTTAAGACTATGTCCAAATTTAGCAACTATACCATATGACTTTGAAGGATATAAAGAAGTGGCTTATACATTATACAACACAATTGCACAGTATACATTAGATATAGAGGCTGTTTCTTGTGATGAGATGTATGTAGATTGCACTGGGCTACTGCAAGAAATAAATGTAAGTGTTGATGATTTTGCTACTGCTCTAAGAGAAGAAATAAAATATAAAACTGGATGTCCCTGTTCAACAGGTTTTGGTGGAAACCGCCTACAAGCCAGGTTAGCAACCAAAAAAGCCAAGCCTGATGGACAATTCTTCCTAACATCTGATTTAATTGAAGATTTTATGTTTAATATTAAACTTAGTGATCTTCCTGGGGTTGGAAGGCAGACTGCTCAGAAATTAGAATCACTTGGACACACAACATGTGGGTCTCTTCAAAATCTATCATTATTTAATCTCCAACAACAATTGGGCAATAAAACTGGTGAACAATTGTACAACCAGTGTCGTGGGCGCGATCCTAACCCATTAACATACCACACAATAAGAAAATCGGTTTCAGCAGAAGTTAACTATGGAATTCGTTTTGAAAACCAAATACAATGTGAAGACTTTTTGAAGCAATTATCAGCTGAAGTGTCTTCCAGAATGTCCCAATTTAAAGTAATAGGAAAGTGTGTGACATTAAAATTAATGATAAGAGCAAAAGAGGCACCTGTGGAAACTGCAAAATTTATGGGGCATGGTTTTTGTGATGTTGTCAATAAATCAATTAACTTACCGACTGCTACTAGGGATGTTAATATAATAACAAGGGAAACAATTTCACTGTGTAAAAAATTAAATATAAATCCGGTAGAAATGAGAGGAGTTGGAATTCAAGTAACCAAATTAGAATCTATCCATACAAAGCCCGGTATTGGATCTATAAATAAATTTCTGAAAGCAAAAAATGCTGTGAAATCAGAAAATGTTAAACTTCAGAGACCTGATAATGTTCAAGCTATATTTGAATCAAGAACTGTTTCTACTACGCCTATTAAAGAAAAAATCGGGAGAATAGATAAAAAGTCTCCTATTATAGGTACCGTTAAATCTCCTACAGGAAAAAAGAGAGGCAGACCATCTAAAATCAAAACCCATGCTTCCACTCAAAACTTAATGAACAAGTTTCTACAAGGGCAGCACACGTCAAAAGAAGTTTATATTAAAAAGGAAGTGATACAAAAAGAAAAAACGGAAGAAACAAAGCTAAAAGTAACAGAGAAAGTAGTTAAAAATGATGGTTTATTAGCTCTTCCATGGGATAAAGTACGAGAATTATTACGCGCCTGGTTCGACAGCGGTCAGACACCAAAGCAATGTGACGTCGATCTAATCTCACAATACATGCGTGAAATGGTAGCTGAAAAAAATATTGATAAATTAAATATTTTACTCAACTTTATGAGGCGGAGAATACATGAACTGAATAATGGAATGTGGAATGAAGTTCAAGATAACATTATGGAAGAAATACAAAACGCAATGCTGGCAGTATATGGAAAGAAGTTGTGGATATCTGAAGAATATTGAAATAATTAAAATATATAGAAAGTTAAAATGATAAAGAATTAAATAATTTATATTATATTATTAATTTTCATCTCTAATTTTAATTTGCAACAACTCTTATTAGATTTTAATCTTGCTAGGATAAGTTAAAATATAAATTACAGGTACCTTTGTTGCAGATCTTTATCTATTCAATATAAATAATTTCAAGTGATTTACTACAGAACCATAAAGGCAGCAGCTTTTTTAGTGTGTATAAAGGATAAGGGTACAAAATTAAAACAACAAATTTATAATCCCATTGATTTATTTTTTTAATTTGCTTCTATTAGATCTAAAAGTTGTGTCAAATTATAAAATACCATTCGAACGTTTAGCGAACTGCCCAAATCGAAATGCTATTTGTAAACTATAACTACTTACATCGCTTGGCAGATTTCTCGTTCGTATTATTAAAATTAAAATAATATTAATAAAACACAACAGCGCAAAGTCCACGTCCCACTGAAATACGAAAAAAAAACAAATGAAAAGACCACCTAAAATCGTGGCAAATAATCTTATTGTATTTATGACTAATTTTGCAAAATGGCAGTTAGTATCACTTTTGTTAATAAGCATTAATTGTATTTAATGGCCGATGATTCGTTCACAATAAATAACACGCATTAGATACATCGACATGCGAACATTTATCGATATTTGATCTTGGATTTAGTCATTTTATCTATACTTTACTATCACAGATGCTTATTGCAAAAAAAAACATTTCATTTTCAAATTGTGTTGAATATTAATTCGTACTGAATTTTAAAGTTGCAAAAATAATCTTATAAAGCTTTTAGCTTAGAAAATAACTTAAAAGAACTAAATGTTTTGCGACAACCATTTATTTGTTACAATACATTTAACAAGAGTTAAAACAGTACGATTTGTCGTACAAAAAAAATGGCTAAAATACTATTAGGTTAGTAGGTACAAGGTTTATATTATAATAATTCATTCATTATTTCAGACAAAATTTGCAACTACCGTCAAATGTCTGGAGTATTTTTTGGGTAAAACATATTGTAAAGTTTGTCCAGTATTTTTTGTCCTTTAAATAATTTTGGCCAATTTACATATATTTTGGCACAATTGATATAAAAATTCAATTTAATATCATTACAATTTTAAGACAATCAATTTTTTTTAAAGTTTTAAAGATGTAAACTCTAATAAATATTATTTTGATTAGTCCAAATGATTTAATTTATAATTTTAAATTATTTTAATTTCTCCTACAACAGGTTTCATTGTATCTTTAGCCAGCGGTAAGAACATAACAGGGTTGCCCCAACACCAAAAAATACTAAAAAAAAGCAACAAAATAAAAGACTAACGAGATAGAGAGGATTTTGTATCCTCCAATAACAAAAGACGGTAGTTTCACATATAATGTATATTTATATTACACGTAAAATAATCTACGCGGTAGATCCGACCGAAATGGAGTGTTTCAGCTTTGAATCTATGATGATCTCGTCGCCGGAGCGTATGTTGTATGAGTAGAGCTGCTTCGTGGGGTACTTCATCTCCTCGGGCCCCTGGAAGAACTCCATTAGTACGGTTTTTAGTTAATATTGTTTGTTTTCGTTTATTTTTGGTTTTGGAATAAACATGATATATTGTGGGGAACCGAGAGTCTTAACAATAGGTTCCCACTGCCTACCCTGAAGTTGCAGCGTAAAGCTGATTTAATTTGATTTTAATTTAATTTAAATATGATATTTTTTCCATATATGGTTTAAGAAATGATGTTAATAAATACTCTTCTTTGGAGCCGTCGGTAACGCAGCGAGCACATCGTCTAACTGCAGACACGACAGTTCTGGGTTCGTTTCCTACTCAGAAGAATTAATTGTTCATTCATTTCCTCCCTCTGGTAAGGGTAAAGGACGGTGTGTGGGGAACGGAGTGACTTAACACTTGGTTTTATTTGCCAATATTGCGATAAAAAAATCGGTCAGTCTATTTGAGATATTTCTTTTATTTTTGAATCTGTCTCGCTGCGAACCAACCCAATTTATAGGTATAATTAATAACAATAATTGAAATAATGAATATAACAATCACCTGTGTGTCTCTCAATTCTTGGTCAACGTAGAAGAGACGCATCTTGGACGCGGGGAATCCCGCGAGACGTTCCAGTCGGGACTTCAAATCTGACACAGTCCTATATTAAATAAAATGTATTCAATTAATAGATAAATAATTATTACCATATATATATGCATTACAATTGCGACACCTAACACCTGTAGGACATACTTAGATGTTAAAAAAAATACCAACTTATTTCTTAGTAAGGGGTTGTGAAAATAAATATCTACGTTTTTTTTATATTGAACTCGCGCCTCTTAATTTACTTCGGTAATAAATATGGAATACTTGAAAATTATATACAAATATCGTATATATTTTTCTCGTATTTCTCTATAAATCTTACAAAAATATAACTTTCTACGTTTTAGTTCAACCCTCTTACTACACAAATACTTATATATATTTTTTATTACATTAATATAAATAGTATTATTTTAAAATAAGTAATATATAATATGAAAGTTAATAATTACCTAGTTTTAAAATAGAAATCGACAAATATGGCATCTAGAGTATTAATAAAGCAGGAAGGTTTGATTTGGTTATAATGACTAGATTGATTTATTTTATCCAATTCCTAGAAAATATATTATGATTATATAACTCCATTTAATATATAAAACTCAGCTTCACGCTGTATCCCGCACATAGTAGGGTGGGCAGAGGGAAACCAGTGTTCAGACACTCCATACCCCACTTTCCGCCGAGTTCCAGAGGCATTTAATATATAAATTTAACAAATGCCTAATTTTAAAATAAGTTCTATACTTGTATTTATTTTCAGACTTTAATATTTTTATTTTCTTACAGTAATAATCTCCAGCCACACACTCGTATCTAATAATAATTATTATTCACAAAATGTTATATAAGTAATAATTAACAAATATAACCTACAAGTCCTTTTATATACATAGATGGTACGGTACGGTAGTCTTACTTTAAATGCGTAATTGTGGATTCGTATGATTATATTTCTATTATTTACATATTTTCTCTACGGCAAGACAGAGCGCGGCGTCTTACGTCTGGGTTGAGACATTCAACTCACAATGTCTCAATGTAAAATAGAGTGGAAAACGAAGTGTCTTAATTAACATGTAAATATATTAAAAAATACCTGTAAACATCGACGGTGCGCACTTCGCTGTTATCGCCGCAAGTGAAGGTGATCTGGACGCGCTTCTCGGGACGCAAGTCCACCGACACCAGAGGATCAAGTTTGCCGTGGACGCCCACCAGCTCCCAGTATCTGTAGTTAAAAAATATGCAATCTTAACAAATTAAATTATCTTGGAGCCATACTTAAGTAAGAAAACTTTCATTCTTATTTATATTTTTGTCACACTTTTTTCAGGATTTTAGGTTATAGGCATATACCATTTTTAAATGAGTAAATTATTCTTTAGCGGCTTTCTCTTATTAGTCAACGTTAAATCTTAAAAGTTAAAGTTAACCGTCGACATTTTGCTTAAAATAAAAGGCGATTGTTCCCTGTATAAAATGATCTTGTCATTTGTAAGAAAGCAACGTAGACAATGCGAAGTAGTTGAAAAAAATATAAATAAAATGCAAATTTTTTAGACTGTACAAAATAGCCAAAAGAGTAAAAAACAGTATCACTAAGTTAAAAACTAAGTTTATTTATAATATATACTTAAGAATAATTGATCAATAACTACTATAAAATAGATAATCTATACATTTCACACAGAATAAGACAATGGAAAATCATTAATTTAAGTTAATTTAGAAATTAAGGCTAATTTAATCTCGCACTCGCCACCTACAGTGCTCCTTATAAATACGACCTTCGTACTACTTTCCTAAAGCAGACGTGTCCTTTCTCATTTTTCTCGAACTCGTTGCTATTTGCGACATAATAGATTATAGCCAAACAGGGTCAGCAGTAGATTTCTTCATATAAAACCAAATATCTTGATCAATTCTCGCAATTATTGCTAAGAGATGAACTTTTGTTTTTCAAAGGATTAGGTATAATTATGTATAGCCAATTTTTATAAATACATATAATAATGTTGAAAATACTTTGCTATGAAATTGTATGTACTAGGTATCTCGTACCTAATCGAATTGTGTTCTTTGTATTAATAATTCTTAACTTATAGAATTTCTTTATTTCAAGGTGATATATGAAATATTTTTTATTTTATACTTTGCCTAGGTACTCTAAAAAATACCGAATTCTACAGGTAATATATGTATAAGTCGAGAGCAAGGGGGTAGTAGGTATTGACCGAGGTACTTTATACAATCCCCAAGAATTTTATTCATTACCTAGTCAATGGATATTCATATCATATCATACATTGCCTAAGTATTGGATAAAAACCGATGTCATACAGATTGCCGGTAACATATATGTATGACAATTTAGGATTTTTAAATTACAGGTATAATAATAATTCATTATTTTTAAATACTCCCAACAAACGCAATATCCATAGCGCACCTACATACCTATATTCGAAGTTTTAATTCCAACATTTTGTTTCACCAATAAACTGTGGAAAACTAGTTTACAATATTTCATCAAATAAAAAGCCATTCTCCATACATTTTTCCCTCACCTGTCAGGTCGATCAGACTCAGGTTTCTCCATATAATATCTGATGAACGCTCTTTCAGCCGCGTCCCGTTCCTCCGGAGGCACGGCCCCTCCACCGTTGAGGGTTCTGACGTGAGGTAACCGGGCCACGAGGAGAAGTCGCCTTTCGTGCTCCGTCGACTCGAATCGCTCCCACAGCGGCCAACCCTGAAAGTATGACTCATATTGTTATGATATATGAATATGTGTACTTAATTCGTTGTTGTAGATATTTTAAATATTTTTTTAAAAATATTTAGTGGTTGAGTTTTTTTCGATATATCTTATATATTTCATTATATTACAGCATATGTGATAAACTCTACATTATGTTAAAAATGTATAAAGTTCTATAAAAGCCTATTAAATAAATAATAAAATAAAAATTTCCGGCCGGTCGTGGCGCAGCGGCACGATGTGTGACTGCAAATTGACTGGTTGTGGGTTCGATCCCCACTCGAGGAGATGAAATATTTACTTAAAATTTATATTTCCATTTCTTCGCTCTGGTGTCGAGGTTAAGCGCGGCGTTGAGTTCTGCCACTCAACACGCAATGCGTCCAGAATTCGGCAGAAAGTGGGGAACGAAGTGTCTTAACACTAGGTTCCCTCTGCCTACCCTGCTGTGTGCGGGATACAGCGTGAAGCTATTTTATTTAATTTTAATTTTAATAAAATAGAAAAATATATATTACTAGATATTAATTAATTTAACAACGTAGTAAAAAAAATCAACAAGTATTTACAATAAACAATGACTTAATTAGTTGTTTGTAATATTTCCTTTTAGCTAAACGATCGCTTCGTACTATGAATTTTAACAATTTCAACAGAACTACGTATTGTTTGTTTACATCTTCATCATCTATGGAACCGGGATGTGGAACTCCATGCTTATATGGTACTCCGTTGTAAGAAAGAAACCAAATAAGCGATTACTAGACTGAATTAAAGAGTCACGACACTACTTGTCGCGACGATACACTTATTTGTATTATCGTGGCAAAAACTGACAGGTGCTGGTTCTATTGAATAGGTTCTTGTTCATCTTATTTTCAAGGCTCGATACTAGTTTCCATGTAAAGCCAAGGTGAAATAATTTTCGAATATATACTCGAATCTATGGTAGAAAATTTTAATTCAATAAAATTGTTGTTTATATCTATAAACCTTAATAATATGTAGTAGAACTTTTGGTTTGGAGGCTTTAGCCCAGGGTCACAAGCAGTATGACTGTAACCGCGACAGGTTCTGGATTCGATTTCCACTAGAGAAAATGAAAAACTTTATATTTTAATTTCTTGGCTCTGGTATCGAGGCAAAATACGGAGTTGAGTTGCGCCACTCAACACGCAATACCTCCAGAATTTGTTGGAAAGTGGGGAGCAGAGTGTCTTCACTCTAGGTTACCTCTTCCTGCCATGCTACATGCGGGATGCAGCGTGAAGTTGAAAAAAAAAACTCTGTTGAAACTATTATAACTATCAATCCATAAGAAATAATTTGGTAATTTTGTTACTGAGTTAGGCGGGTGTTTCGTACACGTCAGGGCTTAAAATAACATCGTTGTAAAGACTACCAAAGCTAATTGAAATCAATTTATTGGCACTGACTTATTGTGATTAATGTATAAGATCAATGTTTAAAAATAACATGCCATGGCTTTAAATTCTTCTTTAATTTGGATTAAATTCTTCTTATTAATTATTCAATTATTAAGACAATAATATACATAGATACAAGTTGTTATCTAAACTTGTTATCTAAATGACGATGAGAATAGATTTTATTTTATAATATTAGCTTAAGAATCGATAAATGCTTACTAAAGAATCGATAATTAGATAATCATTTGCATTTAATCAGGCATTAGACTTAGCTTAGTATCGATTAAAGCTATAAGTGGATTTCCTAAGAATCGTCACGAAACGAATAATTTCTATGATTCAACAATAAACATAATAGTACAGTAAGGTCAACGAGTCGTGGCCGCTCTGAGGTTATGTTTTCTGTATTTTAACGCATTGTTTACTTGAGAGGGAAATAAAACAAAACCAACCAACTTCAAGTCGGCCAGGACTTGTTGACCGTACTGTACTTCAGCAGAGCGAAAAGTGTAATAAAATCTCCCTTTGTTCGTTGCATGCGCGCGCTCAACCTTGCGGGGCTTGTTTTGCCCGAAAACGGAACGCGGAAAATGTACGTTGCATATATTAGACCCAACGGAATTTAAGATTACCGCATTATACAAATCTAATTGACTTTTACTAAATATGAAGGACATCCAGAAAGACAGTCAGTCTTTTTCTAAATAATAGTAGTAGTAATCTAGTCGATGCCAGGTTGTGGGTTCGATTCCCTGTCGAAAAAGTAAAATAAGTATTTAATATTTTTATACCTCGGTCTGGTAAAAAGGCAAAGCTCGATGCTGAGTTCCGTCACTCAACTCGCAACGCCCCCAGAATTCGGCAGAAATTGGGGACCAAGAGTGTCTAAATTCAAAAAGGAGTAACTTAACACTAGGTTCCCTCTGTCTACCCTACATGTTCGGGATGCAGACGCTAAAAAATCTAATGTTATTCCAAAGACCAGGAAGAAAACAGTAAACTTGCATTATATTATGTACATATGACTTACTGTGTTAAATACATAATGCTTAACGCCATATTTAATTGTTATATGATATAGTAAACGTAGTTTTATAAATCGTCTAGACTTGAATTAAAATTCAAATAATATATAACAAAAGAAACGCTGGCACACCAGTTTCAAAGTAGACAACAATTGTCCAAAACATTTAAAATATGAAGTGGGCTACCTTGCCTCGTAAAATCTTCGCTTGATCGTACTAAAAGACATTTCAGAACTTGAAAAGGTGCAGGATTTTGTAGACTAAATACAGGATTTGGGGCTTTCTTCTTCTTTATGATGTGCTTGAAAACATTTTAAATTCGCTACTCTTTACATTTTAATACAGTAATGCATCTTTTATAAATGAAATCTCAAGTATATCTTTTGTTTCTAATATATTTGCAGAATTTACGTTAAAATATTCTCTTCGTTAAAACATTAAAATTTCAAAATGTATAATTTCAGCTTCGCAGACCTAGTGTTAAGATTCTCCGCTTCTCACTCCTCACTAGGAGGCATTGTGAGTTGAATGGCGAAACTCAACGCCGAACTTTCCTTCGACCCCAGAGCAAAGAAATGAAAATATTAAATATTTCATTTCTCTCCAATCAATCGAACCCTCTAACTGTCGAATTTATAGTCACACGCTTGTGCCAGTACACCGCGACTGGCTTTAAACTGGCTTTTTAAAATCAATTTATTATATGTGGGAAAAACGGTACCAATAAAGTGGAAACATCTGCACAGAGGGTGAGGGGTGCTGCACAGGAAATTAGCCCCCAGAATGTATCGCGCACACGCAGCACCAACCCCAATTTATCGGCAGTTCGTGTAATTGGGTGTGTATGCTTGGCCAAATCTATATTTCACCAGCGTCCGCCCGGTGCCGTACCACGCTGGAGTGGAACCGTTCTACACCATTAATTACGTTAGCGATTGTGAGTCAAATGCATTGGTGAAGGGAATGTGTTTTGTTTTACAATATGGAAAGCCAATATAGCTTTTAGTTTTATTAAATGAAATCTTTTTTTAGTATGACTAGCTTTAGGCAGTGTCTTGCACATAGTAGGATAGGCAGAGGGAACCTGGGACTCTAGTGTTAAGACATGGCGTTTCTCATTAAGACATTTCCGTTCCCCATATTTCTAAGAATTCTCGAGGCATTGCGTGTTAAGTTGCGGATCTCAACGTCGCGCTTTGCTTCATTAGCAGAGCGAGGAATTGAAAATATTAAATATCATTCAAAGAGTTGCGTAGAGTTCCGCCACTCAACACAGTGCCTTTAAAATTAGTGGAAGTGGAGAACAGAGTGCCACTTGGTTCCCTCTACCTACCGTGTCGTGTGCGGGATAAAGTTAAGGTGATTTAAAAAAAAAAATTTTTTGTTATATATCATTCATTCCCTCCAGTGGGATTTGAACCCACAACTGACGCGTTTACAGTCACATGCTTGTACCTCTGTGCCACAACAGCACCAAAGTATGACAATTATATAATTTTCTAAAAATAAATTAAATAAAACTTTATGTCATAATAAATGTAACTGTAGGAAATAAATTATTTAATATATTCATTTCTACGCTCTGGTGATGACTCAAAGCGCAGCGTTGTGTTACGCCACTCACCACACAATGGCTCAAAAAATTCATGTAAGAAACTGTAAGTAAATTACTCTCGCAAGCTGGTACAATAAATAACAAACTGCAGTTGACCTAACTGCTATTACAGTAATGCATGCACGGGTCACCCCGTTGTAGGACTGGTAGGTACGCCGACCGACACTAACCAGAGCTTTAGAAATTTAATAGTTAAGCTAGTTTTCTAAGGTTCTGCTATATGTACTTTTTTTAGCTTCACACTGTATCCCGTGCATAGTCGGGTAGGCAGAGGGAAACTGGAAACCTAATGTCAAGACACTACTTTTCCACACTCTCCGACAAATTTTGGATGTATTGCGTTTTGAATGGCGGAACTCAACGCCTCGTTACCAGATCTAGGAAATGAAAATATTAAACATTTTAATTCCCCGAGTGGAAAACAAACACACGCTTAGGCCCCTATGCCACGACTGTCCTTAAATATACCGGCTATAAGGAAGTAAATATCAAAAATCCTTGGCTATCTATAGAATGTAATATCTGTATTACTTTAAGTATCCCATACCTGCGTTACAACAACTAACAACGACAACAACAATTAAATTATACCTTATTGCAACAACCGACGCTACGTACAGACGGTAAGTCTCGAAATGTTCTACTTAGAGGGCTATGTGGAAACGAGAGTGCACTGTGCACTAGTGGGAGACAAAAGATCAGGAGTGACTGCCGGTATAGTGTATGAGGTACGAGCTGTGGAGTTCAACGTGCATTCGAAAGGTGACAATGCGATAAGAACGTTTTAATATTTCAGATTTTTTTTACAAAAATAACATAGTTTTTTTGAGGACTGCTCTTATTACTAACTTAGAGAACGGAACTACTAAAGGATGAAAATCTTTTTTTTTTCTTTTAGTTTTATTGGAATAAATAGCACAAGCAAAGCAAATCGCGGTCGCGATCGTCCGGACTATCGGTTGCGATATTTTACTACGCATGCAATCTAAGAAAATATGTATGTACATACATAAATAAGTTTATACTTTGTATGTTCGAAAGTGTATCTCTATTTCATAATAATTTCTTAAATGATTTTTCCCTGATATGTAAGTCATTAATAAAACAAATATGTACTGAATTATAAATTAAATAATAATTAAATAATACAGCGGGGTAGGCAGAGGAAACCTAGTATTTAAGAAACACAGAATTCAACGCTGGGCTTTTGCTATAGCAAAAACATAAAAATGTTAAGAAATAATAATTAATTTCCTCGAGTGGGGATCGAACCGACAATCGTCGCGTTACTGTCACACCTTTGTGTCCTTGCGCCACGACGTCCTCGATATTTTTTCGATTTCAATAGAAAATAGATAACAAATATTACAGTGTAGATATTACTTACAGTTCCGTAAAAAATAAAACAAATGGTGACACTAGTCACTAGGTATTATTTCTTAAAGCCGCCGACACAACGCGAGGGGACTTTTTGGGTCAAGCCAGTATACGTATGTAGTGACTGTTCCTTGATTTGCTCTACCTTTGATAAAGTTCACCGTCATTTGCTCTATAAAGATGACACGTAATGGGTTCGATGCCCATCCGAGGAAGTAAAATACTAAATATTTTTATTTCTTCGCTGGTGTCGAGGCTAAACGTGGCGTTGAGTTTCGCCACTCAACATGCCTTCAGAATTTGGCGGAAAGTGGAGAGCCGAGGGAATTGACACTAAGATTCCCTCTGCCTACTCTGCTACCTGCGGGATACAGCGTGAATTAAAAAAAATCTAAGACATAAAAAAATTTTTCAACATTCGTGTTGTTTTTTCTTTTGTGCATCGCATTTTGGGAAATTATAAAAAAAAATATTTAGTCATTGTTCTTTTCTATGTAATTTTCCTTATACAGAAGCCATTGTATAGTAACGAGTGTTTAAAATACCTATACAAATATTTCCTTGAATAAGGTTTGTATAAGAAAATTGATATTTAAAACAAAGAAATGTAATTTTCAACAAGCACCTTGAGATATATTTGTAATAAATAATCAGGTACACGCTGTATCCTGCACACAGTAGGGTAGGCAAAGGGAACCTAGTGTTAAGACACTCCGTTCCCCACTTTCTGCCGAATTCTGGAGGCTTTGCGTGTTGAGTGGCAGAACTCATCGCTGCGCTTAGCCTCGACATCAGAGCGAACACATGGAAATATAAATTTAAGCAAATATTTCATCTCCTCGAGTGGAGATCGAACCCACAACCAGTCGATTTTACAGTCACACTTCGTGCCGCTGCGCCACGACTGGCCTTTAATTATTTCGAATCTACACTTCTAGTATACAATTAAATAGTTTTATATTAGACGAATTTTAGTTTTAAATTTCGTCTGAAAACCCTACAACGAAGGTCGATAGAAACAGTTAAAAGTTTAAAATCATAAAGACGATATAAACGTCGTGTTAGTGGTGGTTGAGTAACAGCTATTAACCTGCATATATAAATTAGGTATCTGTGTTGAAGTGGCCGCATCGTTAAATATAACGTTATACTAAATGAGCACCTGTAACCTAATGAAATTTTAATAATTTTAATTACAAGAAGAGGTCACGTGAATTATATTAGGCTAATAATATTTTAACAGAATATTTATATATATATATATACATATAAATAAGTACCTTAGGTAAGAGATATTTTTATGAAAAGTTTTTATCGATTTTCATTTAGAATATTTAGTTACCGACAGACATTTCAAGTAATAGTTGAAAATAGTTAAATTTGGTACTGTATTCGAATTAAATAATTATTTCAATGTTAATTTAAGAAAGTGACCGTATAATATTTTTTAGTCACTCTGTATGAGAGGGAACCTGGGAGGTGGGAACCTACGTTAAGATATTCCGTCGTCATCGAGACACTTCCATTTCCTACTGTCTGCTGAATTTTTGAGGGTAGCATTACATGTTGAGTGGCGAAACTCAACGCCGCGCTATTTGCGTGATTACCAGAGCGAGAAAATGAAAATATTCAACATTTAATTTCCTTGAATAGCAATCAAACCCACAACCCGTCGCGTTTAGAGTCACACACCACGACGCACACGCGGCCCCAATACCTTATAACAATAATAATTTAATGATACTGTAACAACAAAAATATAAAAAAATCAAATTTTAATATAAAATCAACACATCAAAACAAAACAAAAAAGCAAATCAAAAACACGTCAAAAAGTTAATGATTACCAAAAATCTTCACAAGAGTCATGACGCAAGTGTTACGAGGGGGTGTATGTGGGTGGGATGGAAGTAACTGTTGTCTGGTCACACGTGATTCACGTATATATACCTAATATATGGAACACCGGTTACAATGAACTTAAATTTAATCTTTCAATTTACTAAAACGCAATTTATGTTTATGGATTTATGGATTTCCTTCAAAAACATATTGCGCATTTATATGTAGGTATGAGTTAAATTGTGTCAGTATACTTTAAATAAGATTTTGTTGTTTTTTAGTTTAGCCCTTTCGTATTATTTAAATACAATTAGTATATTTGAGGCCAGTAGTGACGTAAGGGCACAAAGGTGTGACTGTAAACGTCTCTGGTTGTGGGTTCGATTCCTACTAGAGAAAGTGAAATATTTAATATTTTCATTTGCTCGCTCTGGTAACGAGGCAAACCAAGCTCCGCTATTCATCACGCAATGCCTACAGTATTACACATTAGGTTCCTAGGTTCCCTTTGGTTACACTATCACGTGCGGGATACAGCGTGAAACTAAAGGAATGATTTGTTTTAGTTTATTTTTTTCCATTTTTTATGCAACGCCCTCGCTTTGCCTTACCAGAGCTAATAAATTTAATCAGTCAATTCCCACGAGGGGGGACTCGAACATACGACCGTCTGATTTACAGTCAGACAATAAGTACAAATAACATATACCTACTTAAATGATATAAAATATTTAATCTTAAATCCAATATCTTGGTTAGAACATGACAACTACCCAATTACAAAAACAAATAATGTAAATTTTATGTTAAAATCGCCCCAGAAGTTTACATAGACTGCTCTACTGCGTCCTCGATTGTCAATTCCTGCTTCCCAAATGTCTGTCGATAAGGGTCAGGGATATCTGCGTTACGTCATTCTCGACTATATTATTTTTCTTTTTTATTTCAGATTCACGCTGTACCCCGCATATAGTAGGGTAAGCAGACGGAATCTAGTGTTACGACACTCCGTTCGGCATTTTCAAGGCATTATGTGTTGAGAGTGGCGAAACTTAACGCCGCGCTTGGCTTAGTGCCAGGGCGAAGAAATAAAAATATTATATTATAATCCATTTCCCCGACTGGGAATGGAACCCCTACCGAGGCGTTTTATTGTTATCTTCTTTATGAGTGTATAATAAACAATATTATTATTATTATCAACAATTTTACATATATACACATTTTTTAAGCTGACGTTCCGAAATATTTCATTCTAATTCGTGGTCACGAGTTCACTTGAATGTCTGTTTGGGACTGTCTGTGCGTGCCCATGGACTACTTGTAAAGCTTTTAGAAATATTGGATCAATATGTATATACTCAACTACTCGACACGCCATGCCTCCAGAGTTCAACGGAAAGTGGGAAACGGAGTGTCTTAACACTAGGTTACCCTAGGTTGTATATATACATATTAAATCAGCTTCATCCCGCACACAGTGGGGTAGGCAGAGTGCCTACCCCACTGTGTGCGGGATGAAGCTGATTTAATATGTATATATATTAAAATATTTTAAATTAATCACCAAATATACTTTAATAAAACCACAAAAAGTCACAACTATTAATAAATGTAGCATAACAAAAATTACAGCCGATTTTAAAAAAAAGTCACACTTCACTATCGATATCGTTTCAAATTAAGAGTCAGTAATTTTCCACAACAAAAAATATGTGGAAATGGAGGTAAAGCTTTCTATCCTTACACGTTTATTAAAACAAGGACAACAGTCAGTTTAATGGCGCGCAATAAAAGTGACTGCTGTGCTGGTACTTGGTATATGGGTCAAGTGCGAATTACAAGAACTACAAACTGTAAAGCTCCTTGGACAGTTTAATGAATCCAACAAATTTAAAAGTATTTTGCTTCACGTTTTATCCTGTATGTAACGAGGGTGGAGACCTTGTGCTAAGACACTCCACTCTCCTTTCCTGCGAATTCTGGAGGCAGTTTCCGAGAGCTATTTGCACGTTAGAATAAAAATATAATTAAAAAACACTTGTCGTGACATACGTTAATAAATAAATCCAATATCTTTTGTTTAAAAATAAATAAATCAAAAATAAACATACTCCTGAGGCATTTATTTTATAACAATGCGAAAATTACTGAACTGTTCCCCACTAACTATAACTTGGACCTTTTCAAGGCAAGAGTGAATAGGCACTATCTACGTAAGCTTTCTCCACTTATCACCAGGTGAGATAGCGGACTAATGCTTGCTTATCTCCAGTAAAAAAATAATGAAATAAATATTGTTATATTTAACGAAAACTTAATTATTTCCACATCGAAAATGTAATTTCTTCAGATTTATATAAACCGATTTGGTTAGTAAATTGAGGCAACGCGGATTTGAAATTACAGCAGACTGCAGCTTGAGATGGAAGTAATTACTGGAAAGGCCTTTAACAGTTAATAATGTAAGTCTTGATGCAATTTAGTGTCGAACACTGTTATAAAAATGGTATTTTTTCAGCTTCACGTTGTATCCTGCATGTGGCAGAGAAGGCAGAGAGTGCCTAGTGTTAAGATATTACGCTCCTCAATTTTCGCTGAATTCTGGAGGTATTGCGTGATGAGTGGCTGAATTCAACACCGCGCTTTGTCGTGACACCAGAGTGAAGAAATAAAATATTAAATATTCCATTTCCTTGTGTGGGTATCGAACCCACAAGCTGTTGTGTTTGCATTCACACGTTTATACCCCCGCGCCACGTCTGGCCTCACTGGTGTATTAATAATTTTACAAAAATGTTATAGCAAACTTTTAATGATTTTTCAGCCAGAGAACTCTACACACTTTTGTTTTTTTACAAAAAAGAACCTACTCTGAAGTCTGAAGAGCAAAGTCTCATTGATATGTTGCATGAAACATATTATTATTTTATATTTTCTAACTTTTTTAAGGTATTATTCCACACTTGAGAAAGAAAAATACTTATTTAGAAAACGTATAAAAATTTGAACGAGACTCGAACCCGCGCCGCTTGGAAACCGACCAGGCGCTCTGACCACTAAGCCATACGTTCTCATCAAGCTATATCGAAATTTTTATACGCTTGTTACAACTTATTTATGTTGTTAGCATCTGTGAAGGGAAATTTTTCCGCTACCCAAAGATAATTACTAAGAATTATCGCCTGGCAAGAGAGAATGCTATTTATTAAATATTTAGGAAAGAAAGCGTTCGTTTTCTAAATAAGTATTATTTTATATGTTTCTAGCATCATATGAATTTGCTTAACTGCCGTGGTTTATAGTCCATTAGATAAATTGGCTCATTCACGGGTTTGGAAATGATGTATGAAATTATATATTATATTTGTTAAAATTGAAAATTTTGAAATATTAATATTCTAAAATCTTTTATACGGTTATAGCTTATTGAGAAAATGAAAATTATTTTAAATAATATAGGGTATATTTATCTGTGCCTTCCTTTTTAGTTCATTCTGCCTATAATTGACCTTCGGCTCTAAATGCCGCTTTGTGGTAATAGATCGAAGAAACACATTTCAATACATTATAAATATTAACATGCACGAAGCGTGATTTGAACCACTAACCAGCAACCACACGGTACACTGACCCACAATTAAGACTACAGAATATGCTAAATTTAAAAATCTAGCACAATCTTAAGATCTAATCTTTTAAACCACTGTTGCAATCTCATAATTCTTAAGATGAACACATATCGTGAAAGGTAGGTAGAAAGAGAGAGAGGGAGAGAGAGAGGAATATACGGAAGGTCAACACATAGCAATGTAGACTGCAAGTGAACGAACTGCATAGTGACGCATAATTACATTTCAGAATGAGTCACCAAGTGGACCCGTTTATTTTTCTTTCCTATTCGCTCAAACAATACACGTTTCGTTCAGTTATGGAATAACTTGAAAATATTCGAGTCGATGTTTTATCATGATAAATGTGATATAGTACTTTTTATTCTGTTTACATTCGTTTTCTACCTAGCAAAAACTGTATCAAGAAGCCTCTTGCGACTAGCCAGTCGTGACGCAGTAGCACATTGTGAACGCTACAGGTTGTGGGTTCAGGGACTTTTGGAGGAAATTAAATAATTAATATTTTCATTTTTTTCTTTCTGGCGTCGAGGCAAAACGTAGAGTTGAGCTCCGCCACTTAACCTTTTTTTGCCTCAGAATTCGGCAGAAAATGGGGACGGAAGTATTTTAACTGGAATGGAGTTTTTTAACACTAGGTTCCCAGTTTCCCTTCGCCTCTTCTGCTATATGCGGAATACAGCCAAATAAAAAGCTAAAAAAAAATCAACTGCATGTTTTCGACGTCATTAGTCACTGCACTAAAGCACCACTAGGGATTTCTAATTTTGTGGCGTAGTAATTAAATTTCAATCAACCTTTACAAAGAAGTATTGCATTATTAAATTTATTATTTGTTTAATCGATTAAATTCTGTATGTTGTAGGTATAGGAAAATAATACAATACAGCAAGACATAACTCTCTTTAGCATATTTGTTATACTTAAGTAAGTATACCAAACGATAACAATATTTGTTTAAAAAAGTTATATTGTTTAGTTTTCTTTATTCAACGTAAAAAAGTATTTCTTAGATTCGAATCCATAATCTAAATCTATACCTACTTATAATAAAATCGCAACTGTACTGTGGAAGATATAAGAAAAATGTTTTAATTTTTTTCTCTTATTGTCGGTTTATACCTATGCGTTTGTTCACGCTAGTTTCAGATTAAATTGCCAAAAGCCTGAAAGCTTCGTTTTTAATGTACAGATGTAAAAAAAAACTGATAATGTTATTAGAACACGAAAATGAATGATCCAGGTAGATAAATAAATGTGCAGATCAAGTGGGCGAAGCCGCAAGCGGGTCGCTAGTTAATAATATAATTAATTATATTTATATAAATATAAATAATATATATAAATATAAATAATATATATAAATATAAATAATATAATTAAAAATTATACATATAATAATTGTGAATTAGATCGAATTTCGTACAATTACATAAGAAGCACGCACTAGTAACGTACCTACTCGTATGTCATTCAGAGCGAATATGATAAACACACAATGCTACGTACAAACAGAAACACTTTCACGTCCCCTGTAGCGTGACGGTCAGTGCTGTCGAAATAGTAATAAAACATACTTTATTTTTAAACATTTTTAAAGTGTTAATCCACACTTAGGAAAGAAAAATACTTAGAAAACGTATAAAAATTTGAACGTAGCGGGACTCGAACCCGCGCCTCCCTATCTTTGGGTAGCGGAAATTTCTAAAAATCTCCCTACAAAGATGCTAACAAAATAAATAGGTTGTAATAAGCGTATGAAAATTTCGACGTAGCTTGATGAGAACGTATGGCTTAGGGGTCAGAGCGCCTGGTCGGTTTCCAGGAGGGGCGGGTTCGAGTCCCGCTACGTTCAAATTTTTATACGTTTTCTAGATAAGTATACTTAATTTTTTTAGCTACACGCTTTATCCCGCATGTAGCAGCTTGTGGGAGGATATAGAGATTCTAGCTACCTACTTTCCGCTGAATTCTGTAGGTATTACGTGTTAAGTGGCGGAACTCAACGCCGTGCATTATATCGATACCAAAGGAAAGAAATTAAAATATTAAATATTTCATTTCCTCGATTGGGAATCGAGCCCGCAACCTGTCTCGTTTACAGTCACACGCTTGAGTCCCTGCGCAACGAATGGCCTCGCATTATTTTTGTATGAAGCGTTTAATCAAATTGAGTGAACAGGAAGTGCTCAGGTGTATAGTCTATGCAAAAGGGCATAAAACGCAAGGTCTCGTGGAGCCATATTGTAAATTGAACGATTTAAAACTTTTCAGAATTATCTCAATGTAGTATTATAATACTGAACTTCCGGTTATCATGCGAATTAATGGTTTAATTTTATATGTTTAATCAAGATAATGAGGTCAAGTACGTGAACTAATTTCTCAATCGCTTACCAATTTAGATTTTAAGCAATTCGTATACAAAAATGTGAACAAAAAAACATAATATATTCTATAAAGACAACATACGCAATATTGCAAAATTATTTAAACGAACCTCCTTTTAAAAAGCTAATGAATTAAAAAAAAACATAAATAAAAACTTCTTTGAGTAATCGGTGTACACACACAAAAAAAACCAACTGATTTGAAAACCACACACATCCTTCTATTTGAAATCGGTTAAAAACTTAAACACACAGACCAAGGCTATTTAGTTATTTATAGTTATATTACAAAATTTAATGATAGATAGAAGCAAATGCAGTGTAATCTACAGTCTTCAACATATGTTTTACACAATCCACCATCTTGGATCAGAATGAAAGGTATCAGATTCGGCGAGGTTGCGAAACCGAGCTAGCACTAAGTGGAGCGGTGCTATATGCAGAAGACCTTCACCTATATGATTTCGTGCTCCCGAGGGACGTTACGCCTTGTGCTATACAACGTTTGATACTCGCGGTACAGTTACCGTGTAAAGTGCTTCTCACATTTCAGGTTAAAAAAGTTTACACTGTAAACTCTACAACTTTTTTTAGCGCAAATAGCACGGTAGGCAAAGGGAAGCTGGGAACCCAATGTTAAGATACTCCGTTTCCATTAAGACTATTTCCGTTCCCCATTTTCCGCCGAATTAGTGAAGTGAGTTATTTATGCAAAAATACGTTTTTCTTTAATATAGTTTACTGTGTGAGATTAGTGTAAGCTCGAACACTTCTGCACAAAATATAAATAAGTATTTTAAAAACAGGCTTCTCTAATGGCATTTAAAAAGATACGGAAATAATGTAGTGAGTAATGTGTAACGTCATTAAATATTGTTATATGTATATTTAAATTAAAATTATTGTGATATCCATTATCCATACCGATACAAATTGACCTTCGCATTTTATTGTGTTACACAACACACCTACAACAATTAGGCTTCCTTGAGTTATAATAGAAGTTTCATTTAAATCTAGTTTTTTTTTCGAAAGATAACACTATTCATTTTAAACATAAATAAAGTAACTTTAAACATGAATTATGATTATCAGCAACATCTAAAATATAATTTTTTTTATAAAAAAGTATATAAAATAATGTAACAAATTTACTAGGCTAAACATTATAGTAAATTTCAGTTTCTATATCTCTTTATCCTCTACGAAACTAAGTCTCTAATAATCTAGCTCCACGCTGTATCCCTAGTCAGAAATTCTCTAATAAAATACGGGAATTTACTTTTTTATTTTATATTATCTAACAAAGAAACCGAAATAAATTTATATTACTTATTAAGCTAAAGCTAAAAATTAAAAATAGTGTAGTAATATATAAAAAAAATGCAACTAATAATAATAAAACTATAATAGAATTGTACTTATTTAGAAAACGTATAATAATTTTTTGAACGTATCGGGACGGGGGAAGTATTTTTCTTTCCTAAGTGTGGAATAACACTTTAAAAAAATGTTTAAAAATATAATAGAATTGTCCAAACGACTGTACCGGGGACGTTCTAAACGCAAAATGATGATGTAATGATTGGCGCGAGTGATGGAGTGTGCATTTGCAATAATAGATGCAACACAATTATATGGTCTACGACTATATAGTATTGCTTTGAGAAATATAATAGTTAGAATTATACACGTTATACATAATAATAATAATAAAAAAGTAAACCTTTACTAGATTATTACGAGATTTACTCAAAATGTAGAACACATTATTTAATATAGTTGCTTAAAGTATATTATACAAAACATGAAAATGAGGCTGTAGAGGCGCAGAGGATGTAACTGTAACGCGACGGTTGTGGGGTCGATCCCCAGTGGGAATTTAATTATTATTTATTATAATATCTTCATTTCTTCATACTGGCACTAAGGCACAAGTGCGGCGTTGACATTCGCAACTCAACACGCAAAATTTTTCAGTAAGTAGAGAACAGAGTGTCTTAACATTATGCTGATTATTTTGCCACTAAATCTTTCTGTTTCTATTTATTTAATAATAATACGAAAATAAAAGTGAATCTTTTAGAGAACATAAAATCTTTTATGCCACGCTTTAATATAACACAAGGATAACGTTTGGTATTAGTAACTGATTATATGATGCGAAACAACTGCGATCTACAAGGTTCTTGTTGTACAAACATCCTAGACTGTACGCGGAAATATTTCAATGAAATAACTTAAAAAAAATCTATAAGTAATGTATTTAATTATAGCAAAATAAAATAGACTTTTTTTATTTAAATTCAATTACATGGATTTCTGAATAATTTAGGCATTTTTTTCCTCTTATAACACTTTGTGTGTGTATATATTTTGATATTTGTATTGCATTTGACAATGCATGTAAATAAACATTCACTTGAACTGTTTTTAAAAATAAAATATATTTTCAAATTTAAAAAAAATGTTCAGAAGTTTCTAAGTTATATTTTAGTACGAGCAGTGAAAACTGACAACTCTATATTTAATACTCAAATAATGAAGTAAACAATGAACAGTAGGAAAAGATAAAGACGTTCGTACTACATATAATGATACTTAGATTCCACTGGTTTAATCACAAAAGATGCTACAAGATAATTAAGATACTTTTTCAAGGTATGTAAACTCGGAAGTGACAGTCAGTTCCCACTGCAACGTCGTGTTCGTGACTGTCATTAGACTTGGCAAGTGAGTACTATCTAAGAGAAATCACTTACTTGCACTCGTAAACTCTTGAGAGCGGGGAACTTGGCAAGTCTGTCAACCTCGTCCCACGTCGCCAGACCTGTGTTATTTAAATTTAAAAATCGCAGGTGCCTGAAAAAGATTAAATTATTTGTATATAATATATTTGTACATATCTATATATTTTTTGAAGGCTAATATTTAATTGTTAGAAGCTTAGCCCTATAGAAAAATGGTTTTTGATATATGTGGTCGTTGAAATTGTCAGAACCGGTTGGTTGGTTGGGTAAATGAATGGATGGATGGATACCACATATAAAGTCTTTGTAGGCTAGATCCATATTTTAAAAATGGCTTTCGCAAAAGATATAAGGGCGGTAATGGTGTTTTTCTTACTTAAGTAATATGGATTGGAGATCAAATGAAATGAAAATTGGTGAAAAGACCACTTATAGAATACAATTGAAAAGTCAGAAATTCAATTATAAAAATAAAAACTCAACTGCTCCTGACTACAGACGGCCTATCGGATATTATGTTTTTAAAATAATCATACCTTTTTCACCTAAATTATTATTTAAAGGTTTAGTGAAATTATAATAATATTTTTATACAAAAAATATAAACAAAAATTATACAGCTATTTCTATGTGCACGTCCGCATCACATCAAATCACACAGGTTCAGTGGGTCAATGATAATTATGAAATAGACTTATCACACGCTGATAAATATGACATTGAAATTTAGACATACGTCATCTGTGGCTTCAATTGCTGTTTGGGTTAAAGACCAGATGATTAGTTGCATAAAAATAAACGAGCAGTAATACGTACAGCTGGTTAGTCTAAAACCATTTAACTAAAATAAGAACGACTTTGGGATTTAAAACGATTATATAAATGTGTTTTTTTTAATTAGGTCACCAAATTTTAACAATGTCACTGAATAGTTGAGCAACGAAGATAGAACAGTTCGAAATTAACTGTTTTCTTGAATGTGAATTGTATTGTACCTATAATACCATAATTCATAAGACTTACGGGAAGGCGTCATGGCATTTCTTGTTTCCATTAACATCATCGCATTTTTCACATGGATCCGGCTCTAGCGTTGCTAAGGGACAGTCGTTGACCAAAAGGGTTTCCAAATTAGGAAAAGCATAACCCAGCTTTGCAATTTCATGCCAGCTGTTTATGGGATTTCCCGAAAAATGTAGTTGTTTCAGCTGCTCATGAACAGGTTCAGTAGCTTCAATGTTAAGTCGCGAACACCCCTCGCAAATATCTTTGTCCTCAACTTCCTTACCGCTCAAATTCACATACGAATACTCATTGAGACTCAAATGCAGTTCTTCTAGAGCTGGTAGAGCCTTGAGTAGTCCAAGAACACTTGGCCAACCGACGTAAGTAGAGTTTAATACCAGATGACTGAGACTGTCCCAGCGTGGATTCAGAGCCTGCGCGGCTTGTATTTGTGCAGAAAGTCGGTTGAAACTTAAATTAAGAAATCGGACACGAGGCGTCTGCTCCAGCACTGCAAACACCTAAAAATAAAAGAAACTATAACGTTTTCGTCTTTTAAGTTACATCATTAAAACTTATAATTTTGTGACTTTGCAAAGTTAAGTGACAAGAAAATGTAATAATAACTTAATTTCGTAGTTTTACATACAATTTACTACTATACACAACGACATGGTGCAATTTTGCTAAATATTACTCCTTACTTACTGTATAATGGTGTACTCCTACGATATGTTCAAAAATTTAGATTCAAGCTTAAAGTACCTAATAATTAAACTACTCACCTCTTTCCAATCTGTCAGTTTATTATTGGCAAGATCTAACTCAACTACATCAGCGCATTTATCAGCTAAGGCACTAGCGTCTCCCGCGCAGTCAATATCGCAGTCATTTAGTACCAGTAAAGTAGGTACACTAAGTCTGGGTGAACGTTTGGGCACGAATATAGCCACTGGCATGTCATCTATAGACGGGTTGACTTCACCTTTAGCGCCATACTTGCGCTCCAGTGCTTCCAAAAGCGAGGGCATTTTTATCTGGCAACAAAGATACATTTCATTAGACTGATTAGTATTTTGATAAATGTCAATAAATTACCAATTTTTTATTCAATAAAACTGGTCAAATCATCTCTCACCAACTTACACACTGTATATCATTTTTAATTTACCATGTATAAAGATGAGGCCAGTTGTGGCGCAGGGGCACAAGCGTGTGACAGTTGTGGGTTCGATTCTCACTCAAGGAAATTAAATGTTTAATATTTTCAATTTTTCGCTCTTGTGTCAAGACAAAACGCGGCGTTGAGTTCGAACACAAAATGAAGAATAGATTGTTTTAACACAAGGTTCCCTCTACCTACACAACTATGTGCGGTATACAGCGTGAAACTAAAAAAAATGCGTAGTGATTCGTACTCAGAGAGGACAGATTCAGAGAATAATATTCATGAAAAAGCTGGATCTTGTTGGGATTTGAACCAGGATCTTTAGTTTAGCAAACAGACTCACTTGATAAGACTATCGAGCATATTAAAAAAACAGTTTACTTTACGTTTTACGTTTATTGAATAGCTGTTTTGTTTACTAATTTAACATTTATTTGTATCATGATTAAATGTTCCGTAATTAATGATTGCAATCACTTCCTTTCAAAACTATTGCAGACGACGTGGCAATAGTTTAGCAATAAAAGGTTAAAACGGTTAAGGAACAGTTATTTTTTTTCCTGAGGTTGAGGTTATGAGGTACAAGACATTTCTAAAAAGTCAATCATAGACAAAGGTCAGGGTCGTTTCTAAAAGGTGGACTGTTAAAAACTGTTCGTACCTTAAGCGTGCCTGTTTGTTATTTCGAGATTGATTTATAAGTTATAATCAGCTTCATGCTGTATCCCGCACACAGCGTGGTAGGCAGAGGGAACCTAGTGTTAGGACACTCCGTTCCTCACGTTGTGTCGAATTCTGGAGGCATAGCGTGTTGAGTGGCAGAACTCAACGCCGCGCTTAGCCTCGACACCAGAGCGAAGAAATGGAAATATTTATGATTTATAAGTTACAGATACATATTTGCCTTTCGAATATAAGTACATATATACATATCAACTTACTAGTGAGTACGCTTCAGGTACGATCAGTTCTTTTTCACTGTGATGGACATTTTCAATAAGTATAATCATAAATATAATTTATAATTGATCAATAATAATAAAAATAATTTATAATTGATATCGCCATAGATACATAGTTTGAAATAAAGCACACCTACACCTACACCAGGGTACCTCTACGTAACGTCAGCTATAGACGCAAGAAATAAATTATACTCAATAACTATAAATTCGCTATATATACCTATATACATCTACAATGATGCATTTAATACTTTAATTATATTTAAACAGATTAGCATAACGTGAGAAGATAACAATTGCATATAATGTTGTACAATATTATTTATGTACTTCATTGCTTATTAAATTATGATAAAAACATGCGCAGTGGAACACCGTGTAAATGTAAACGGTGTGGTTTGGGGTTCGATTACCAGTCAGGGAAGCGAATAAAGACAAAGGTAAGATACACGCAACGTCTGGAAATCCAGCGGATAGCGGAGAACAGAAGGTTCACAGGATAAGAATTAGGAACCTAACACTAGGTTCCCTCTGCCTATCCTGTCATAAGCTGGATAAATCTCTCTCTCTCATTAATATGAGTGAAAAATGTATAAATATAGAAAACAAGCGGACGTTGATAACAGTAGGTACTGTACCAATTTATCATATTGCGACACTTCAATTAATAATTTATCTGACGATGATCAGGCTATGTGACTCGCTGTTTTCAACAGAGTGAAATCGGAACCACATTTTTAATTAAAATAATTAATATTGCATTTTCAAAAGTGTGACTGAAAAATCGACTGGTTGTGGGTTCGATCCCCACTCGAGGAAAAAAAATATTTATTTACATTTATAT
The DNA here is from genome assembly GCA_021202915.1 of Heliconius himera. Classification (NCBI taxonomy): domain Eukaryota; kingdom Metazoa; phylum Arthropoda; class Insecta; order Lepidoptera; family Nymphalidae; genus Heliconius; species Heliconius himera. Next base: position 367,064 of record JAJHJA010000797.1, on the reverse strand, counting down.
TTTCGTTTCTTCGCTCTTGTGTCGAGGCAAAGCGCGGCGTTGAGTTCCGCCCAACACGCAATGCCTCCAGAATTTGTCGTAAAGTGGAGAACGGTGTGTCTTAACACTAGGTTCCCTCTGTCTACCCTGCTGTGTACGGGATACAGCGTGAAGCTGATTTGATTTAATATTGCATTTTAGTTAAAATTAATGTATAAATTGTTTGAAGTTTTTGGTTTAATAATGATGCTTTTAATGATAATGGCGATGTTCAATTTTAAAGTGCAATTAAACAATTTCTAACGACTCATTGCAAAATTTAAATTCTTTAAATTATAGATATTCAAGGAAAACTTTATGAGTTCACTAATCTATGAATGTATGCGTTATTCTATAGCAATATAGTAATATTTCCGCTACACTCGCTTTAAAAATATTAATATTTGAACGAAAAAAAAATCTTTAAATGATTTTTAATATTTTTTTTAATGCGTGTAATATGCAATAGATAAGTTATTTATATTTTGGGTTATAAATGAAAAAATTATAGTAGAAAAATAAGACGGTAAATTTCGATGATATTATATCATCCAGATTTACAAGATTGTAATAAAAACTAAAAAAATATTGACAAAGAAACTATAATAACGAAGTAAATACCAAATTACGACAATTTGCATTTGCGTTATTGGGGTTCCGTAAAATTAAATAGAAAAAAAAGAACATCACAAACCTTCAATTTTCTAAGCCTTAATTTTCCAATTTTTAGAAGTTGTACTTCCGATTGACCTAAAATCCTAAAATTGGTACGGATACCCTGATGGGCGAGTCCGACTCGAACTTAACCGATTTTTTAGAACAAAACTCTACTTAATGTAATAAATAACAATATAAAAGAAGGATTTTATTATTGAGAAAGTGTTAAGGTCGTGTCTTAAATCAAGGTTGCTATGTTTCGTTTGTGTTGCCTGTTTAATTAACCACTCGGCTATTTACGGCTCGTACTTGATAATATAATAAAAGTGACCTTTGATTGTTATGTTTCTATGTATGTATAAAAAATATTTAAAAAAAAATCGACAATTTGCTTTAATTAAAGATTTATGTAAGACTGTGGATATTATAGCATATCACGCTGCTGACTCTATTTACACGGTTTTGTGATGCATATCTATGAGCTTTTTAAATTAAAAATAGCTTCACGCTGTTCATTTCGGCGAAAAGTGGGGAATGGAGTGTCTTAACAATAGGTTCCCTCTGCCTACCCAGCAGTGTGCGGGATACAGCATGAAGCTGATTTAATTTAATTTATTCACACGCTGTATCGTGTCGTAGATTGGTACGTAGATAGGAAGGCACAGGGAACCTAGTGTTAAGACACTCTGTTCATCATTTTACACCGAAATCTGAAGGCATTGCGTGTTGAGTGACTGAACTCAAGGCCGCGCTTTGCCTCAACACCAGGGCGAAGAAATCAAAATATAAATTTAAATAAATATTTCATTTCCTTGAGTGGAGATCGAACCCACAACAGTGAGTCCTCCGCCGCCGTCCGCCTCCATGAGTTAGCCTCCATGAGAAATATGTATAATACATGTGCATATTACAAGCAATAAAATATTTATTAAAAAAAACTAACTTTTGCATCTTAAAACTTTCACTTAAAGCTTTAATTTACAGAAAACGAAGCAAAGCCTCTCCTAGTAATAAATCCTAGTAATAAAATAAAAAATATCGAAGCAGTTGTTCGTCTCAGAAATATTAGACGGTGGTAGAGAATTCAATTAGTTGGTTAGGCGCGGACTAGACAATAGAGTCGGTTTGTACTCAAGAGATAATAATCTTATAAAGGAGCTGCGCGGACCTTGACATGCAATTTCTGTGTGCAAATTAGACTTAATATCATATGTTAAAATATATTATATTAATATAATTTTAATATATGTATAATAAATAAAGTATATAATAATATCGAGGTCAGTGACTGTAAAACCAACTGGTTGTGGGTTCGATCCTCACTCGAGGAGATAAAATATTTACTTAAATTTATATTTCCATTTCTTCGCTCTGGTGTCGAGGTTAAGCGCGGCGTTAAGTTCTGCCACTCAGTACGCAATGCCTCCAGAATTCGGCAGAAATTGGGGAACGGAGTGTAATACACTAGGTTCCCTCTGTCTACCCTGCTGTGTGTGGGATACAGCGTGAAGCTGATTTTTTAATATAATAATATACATATAAGTAATATAAGTGTTGAGTTGCGGAACTCAACGTCGAGCACAGTCTTGGTACCAGAGCGAGGAAAATGAAAATAGTAAATATTTCATTTTCCCGAGTGGGAATCGAACACACAACCTGTGGAGTTTACAAGTCACACGCTTGTAGCCTCGGCCACGACTGACCTCAAATATGTACTTTTTTATATATTATATAAATACAAATATGTATATACATATACAAAATCTTATATTTTTTTTATATTTCTATCACAAAAAAAAGTTATTAAAATATATTTGTATAATAATATTATTATTATAACGATTCTGCCTATTCAAATTCCGGTCATAAATACAAACGATATGGTAAAACGTGATAAGTAAGGTCAGATTAAACCATTTTATATAACTTACGCATCTGATCGTAACTTTGAACTTACTTGAGGCCTGGAAGGTATTCAGGTGAGACAAAATATTTTATATAGGATAGATGATTGTAGGTTTGGTTCTGACGAGGAAAATTAATTATTTAGAAATCGATTAATAATATGAGGCGTTAAGCTCCGTCACTCAACTCGTAACGTCCCTTAAAATTAGGCAAAAAGTGAGGAACAGGTGAACTTAACTAGGTTTCGTACTGCCTCTCTTGTGGAGAAAAAAGCTGCTTTTTACCTTAATAGTTCAAAATAATCAAAAATATCATCTTCATGCTGTATCCCGCATACAGCAAGGTAGTGGCGGAACTCAACGCCGCGCTTTGTCTCGACTCTAGAGCAAAGAAATGAAAATATAAACGTAAATAAATATTTCATTTCCTGACTGGGGATCGAACCAACAACCAGTAGATTTTACATTCACATCTTGTGCCTCTGCGCCACGACTGGCCTCATCTAAAACGTAAGAATAAACATAATGGAAATACAAAAATTATAGCGAACTCTACAATCCTACAGCTGTCTGTATAACAGAAATAGTGCTAGTGCATAGAGAGAGCGGCACCTTTTTGAGACACAAAGCAAAAGTCACCGACTTTGCTGAATAGCGCTCTTAGCGAGATGTCGCGTGGAGGGTAGTGGAACTGGAAATAAATATTTTGTTTTGCTTTCGCATGACAGGTTATTGTACCTAAAGTAGGTATTGAAAAACAAGCAACGAGGTTTTTTTTTACTATAAATATTGTATAATAAGGATTGTAAGTAAACAAATTGTAAAATACCACGACTGGTGCGACCAGTAGTGGCGCAGATGCGACAAGCGTGTAGATTGGAAGTGCCGACAGGTTGTGGGTTGGATTCCCACTCGCAAAATTTGGCGGAAAGTGGAAAACAGAGTGTTTTAACACTAGGTGCCTTCTGTCTTTCGCGCTATTGGTGCTTTTTGGGATACAGCCTGAAGCTGAAAAAGAAATATAAATAAAGATATCATATTTATTAGGTGATTAGATGGGAAAATTTTTTTTTTTTAATACTTATATCAACAAGTGGAGAACGGAGTGTCTTACACGAGGTTCCCTCTGCCTACCCTGCTGTGTGCGGGACACAGCGTGAAGCTGATTTATTTATATCAACATAATATTTACTTATTACATGTACAAAGTGGAATTTGTGGATGCAATATTGTTTTTAGCACGATGATACTTGCCCACGCCTCTTGTTCCATAAAAGATATAATGATAAGTATACTTTTAAGTATATCTTATCTTTGACTGCGTCGTAGTCTCGACAATAGTTTTCAACAATAAATTTCAATGCCACTTTAATATAAATTAAATAAATATTAGAGAAAAAAAACTTAATAATTATTAAGTATTTAAAGAAAAGGATTTATATTAAATACTTTAAAAAAGTAATATTAGTACGTATATTATTATTATTAGTTGACCTCAATTCGTTATTTAGTTAACGCAATACCTTATTAAAGTTTTACAATATATCTCACGCTGTAGAGAACTTTACGGATAATCAAGTTTCATTCACAAGAATTTTACGACTAGAAGTAGAAGTTAATATACTTTACTACGTATTAAAGAATAAATAAACTAAAGACGGAATCTAATAAACAACATTATTTTCATATAGTAGAATCAGTGTTACGTTACCATTTTTTAATATTTTTCTAATGCTAAGTGTACGAAATATGAATAACTCTTTTAAGATAAAATATTTCTTCTTACACTATTTTTCATTTCAATTTAAGATCAACGTATGGTGGATATTAAGTAAAATCACGTCAGCCGCACCCCGGCGCGACGTCGACGTCGGAGGGCGGAGGGCGGCGAACCTCTCCGTCTCGACGGTAGTCTCGACCTTTGTTCTGTGCTCTTGCTCTTTAATAATTCGATTTTGGATATCGTCGTCAAATTTTAATTAACTTTGATGATAGGTTTGTTAGCGGTCTGAAATAACTTTTCTTGTTAAAATACGGATTTTACTCTTTTGGATGAGCAGCGATATTTTTAGCTTAATAATTTCTATATAGAAATTATACGAATATCTTTATTATCTACTTGTTTGATCCAGGCCCAAATCATAAAGTTATAAAAATACTGATTTATATTTAATGTTTATTCACTAAGAACCAAATATATGCATTAAATTGATACGCGTTGCCACAGTAACGTTTAATTTTTTTTTGGTTGAACGCGCTTAGCTCAGGAACTACCAGTCTACCATGAGAACAGGAATAGGGAGGCCGGGTGGTCCGTGCCCACCCCAAAATAGTAAGGGCGGGCACAACACATTAGAAATTTTGCTAATTTTAATTAGCCCCGATAAATAAAAAAAAAAACGTTTACATGAACATATATGTGGAATGTTATTTTTTTTCGATAGAAGATTTTATATATCGGGAGAAAAAAAAAGTGCAAAAATGCGAAAATTTCAGTTTCTGAGATGAGGCAGACAATAATACAGGAAATGAATAAAAATCAAAGATTAAAACATAATTTTTACAAAAATAACCAACTTCAAATAGTAAACTACCGTTACTTTGACATGGATCCCATGACCAGAATGTAACCAAATTCTTATCAAACTATCCTTAAAGAACAGCCTTTCTAAAAAAAATTATGTTGATGATGATGATATGATGATGATGATATCATGTTAAGTTATTCTTCTATTTGTCGCGCACATACTTATTGCAATTTGAAGACTTATGTGATTTTCTCATTGATAACATTGTCAGAAATGGACCAATTAAAATAGGACACGGAAAGCACGGTTCTGAGGTAACAAACATAAATAAAAAAAACAATCGAAATAATAACCGCCTCCTTTTACAGAAGTCGGTTGAAACCTATACAAAGTGCTAATATACGGATATACTATACGGACAAACAAACGGATTGGGCAAAGAATAACAAGCAAAAAAAAAACAAAACAAAAACCCGTTTGCACAACACAATCGAGCGCTAATCGCACGTGCTTAGCTGTGACGACGCGTGACAAAATCGTCCTCTCGTCCTTCACTATAGCTATTAAAAAACTGTTTGCGAACTGTTGCGATAATATTATACTGCGCAGATAATTTAGAGTTAATATTATATAGGTTATTGTTTTTGTTTTTATTTTATTTTTATTAGTAATAAATTATAATACGTAGTTAGGAAAAACTTAATCAAGTTTTTTATGTAGGTATGTATGGAAAGCAGTAAACTTTGTATAAAAAATGTTGTCGATTAATGCTAGTAAATATTGTTGTTTGTATTATATTTCTCGGCTATCTATTAATTTAGAGTAAGTACACGTAACCAAAAGAAAAAAAAATACTGAAATGAGTTCCGTTTATAAAATACGGTACTAATAATTAATTAAGTAAATGTCAAGTAATTAACTAAGAAAAAAACATACTTCATTTATATATATGTATAATTTTGTAGATTATTGAGTCTCTAGTGAAACGTATGCCTAACAAAACATAACAGACTTAGAAAATGAGCGTCCATAGTATAAACGTAAATATCAAAAGTAGTTGGAAAGTAAAGAAATGTAGTATTTTATTTCTTTTCAAAGGCTGGAACTTTTAAGCGTGCTCGGAAATTTCAACAAAGTTGCGGGCAAAGCGATACGAACGATACCGCAGTAATAAAACAAATGTTTTTAAGTACTTACTCAGTTAAATAAATGTTTTAAATAGGTACATTAAATTTATTCAAACAAACATCTATCTATAATAAATAATAAAATGCATAAACCACAACAATCTTTAATAATTATTATTTATGAAAGATAAATTGCTCTCTTATGCAATCTGATTCATAATTTATTTTCATATAACAATATTATATATAAGATAGCTTTTGTCCAGTAAATACAAATTAAAGATTTTTCCGAAACTTGGGAACCTAGTGCCAAGTCGCTCTATTTCCATTAAAACATTTGTTCCCCATTTTCCAGCGAAATCGGAGTGGCGGAGGCTCTTTGCCACGTTACCATATCGAGGAGAATGAAAATATTTAACATTTCAATTGCTCGAGTGGGAATCGAACCTACAACCTGTCGCGTTTACAGTCACATACACACACACGCTTGGGCCAAGACTGTCTTCAATAATGGTGTTTAAATCCAAACAATAGTAACTTGTTACAGGATTCCCATACCATTTATATAGTATATGCTATGCCTATTTGACAAAGCTAAAGAGACATTAAAAATAAATTGACATTCTAATTACTAACCGCGAAACCCAAGATTATCTGTAAAACAATGAGATCACAACGATTAAGTATTGAGCGGCTGTGGTAAACCGTGTTTCGCTCGAAACTATAGCTCGGCAAGGACGGCTCTCTATTTCTGAACAAGTATTATGAAATGAGCGGGATTTTACGCTTTGCGCGTCAAAAAATCGAAACGTTACATTTAATTTTAGCTAATCTCTACTATTGTAATGAAATAAAAAAAAAACGAAGCGTACTTATAATTTGTTTAGGGAAGTGGATAACTAGGTCACGGTCAAAATCGATACTGGTTGACAAGCTTTATTGCAACTTCTGTTTGTATACATAGGTGCACAATTAAAATGTATACAAAAAAGTATCTTTGACTTTGTAAATATGATGTAATTTTGAAAGATTTTTTTTTATAGCAAAAATATATTTAAATTATATTATTTCCGGCACTTTAATCGTTTAATAAATTAAGGCTAACTTGATATAATAGTAGAGACAAAAGGTGTAGAACGCTATCTTAGAAATTACGCATCAATATAATGTAATTCTAAGGAAAACACGTTTTAGAACACATTTTATTGTTTCCAACTTAGAATACTCCATAGTATTCGAAAATAAAAAATGTGTATTTTAACTTTGTACATATTTATTAATGAATGAAAAAATAATATATTAATGAGAAATCTATTCTCTCTACTCTACAAGTTGTCGAACGAGAAAATTCAATGAAAAAAAATGATACCTACAAAGTTTTAATGAATTTTAAACATTAAAAAATCTCATAACAAGTTTTTTAGATATTTCTATAGTAATTACAATGATGCTTATACTATCAAATATTATTTTAAAATTCATTAAGACCAAAATATAATAGAGAGAAATAGAGAGAAAAAAAAGAAAAAGTGTACTTACAATCTATTTCACCGTCGCTGCTTATTCATTTATGTACTAAATTTCCAGTTTAGAATTTAAACAAAAAAATATATTATTTACAAAATTACATAACAATGCAAATAAACAACGTTTGTGGTAAATATTATAAACAAAAACCAGAGCACTTGTAAACAAAGGATATCGCACTATTATTTGGCAAATACTGTTCAAATATTGGCAAAAAAAACCCGAATCGTGATCACTAATCACAAACAAAAAAAATAACAACCAATTCAGTTATAGCATCAGCTGTTTACATTTTCATTAAGATGCGTCTTAAAGATTTTCCATACGTTCCTCTAAACGCTCTGAAATGTGACAAGAGAATGTTTACATCAATACATGGTCCCGTGAATTGCACAGACGCCAGCAATACCAGTTTTCACGCACACTAGCTCACCATGTTGTAGATGTGTGCGTGAATACAAATATTGACTTGTGGAGGGGATGGATGAGGTCAGTAACGTTACCATATGAAAATTATGTAAAGAATATAATTTGTTTAATATTATTTATAAGTAGTAGGTATTTTATTAAAAAGCCAAATTGTATTAAAATGCCATTCTTAAGTTATAAAAGTAAGTTATATACGATTTTTAATATAATTGTTTACTAACCAATCTTGAATAACACATTTAGTTAATTCTTATAAAACTATAATTTTTTATACTATAATTTACGCTTATTCACATTGTAACTTTCAATTTAATTTCAAATAACTCTTTCTGTGACAATGATAAGTCAAATTACATTTTACAGCCAGTTATAACTGGCTGTAAAATGTTGAGTCAAAAAAGAAATACGGCATCTTTTAATGGTGAAGCAATGATTTATATCTTAAAAAATATAAATTATTATTAACACAAAGTATAATTAATATTTGTAAATAGAGTTTATTAATAGAAAATACATATTTATAATATTTGATTATTTATTCAATATATGTGTGCACTGGGGTTAATTAATGATTTTTTCTGTATACTCTGTGCGTAAAAAAAGATAGCAACACGGTGACAGAATTTAAGAATTTAAAAAGTCATAACAAAAACCAAATTTGTCGTCTTTATCATTATATTTAACAACAATATTCGTAATTTGGTAACTGATATAAAATTAATATTTTATGTAATAAGTTTGTTAAATGACGTATGTAAAAGTTCATTAAAATCTAGGCCCTTTTAAATATATGTCCGAGAAAATACTTTATTTATTTTTGTATTGAGAGGTCGTTGTTATATAAAATATTTATTTTTATATCTAATCAGAACGTTATCAAAGTGCTGATTACTGAAATATTACATTAATACACAACAATAATTATAGTTGCTAAGACACACTTATCAAGTGAGTATTTTCATAATTTTAATACGTTTAAAAACTATAAATATTTGGTAGTGGTATCTTGGGTGCTAAGTTATATATAATTATATATATATTAGATAGGCACGAGGAACTCCACTTTTAGTCTATAGAGTAGATATATAAACTTATGGTTTATATAGCACAGGTGTGCTAATAGAATATGATCACTTGTTTTAACAAACAATCCACTCAATCAATTGCTTGTCATTCACATAACATCACATACAATTTTAAGTAAATCTATTTATTTTTTTCAGAATGATTTTAAAACTTTCATTTAAAAATGTGAAGGTCACTGCTTTGACCTGCACTATAGGAAAGGTTCGAGGGTTTTCTACTGGATTACAGAAAGGATCAAACTTCTTTTTTAGACAGGTAGAATGTCTTAGTTTTATTATACAAGTGTGCCTCAAATCAGGCTAAATAAACTACAATTTTATTACCTGATTAAAACAAATATTTTTACAATGTTTTCATGGAGGAGTTTTATATGGTGAGGTTGGATATGAGTTGTGGGTTCCATTTCTATTGTGGGAGTTATTTTCCTTTTTTTACCAGACTGAATCTGGGATTGAGTTCTACTGCTCAATGCTGAGAAATTTCTCAAATATCTCTGCATGGAGTGTATTGAGACCTTGTTTTTCTGTTTACCCTTCTATATACAAGGCAAAAAGTAAACTTGAAATAACATATATTTTTATTCACTTTTATTTACTTATATTTACTTTAAATAGTATTTATATATACTTTAAATACTATATAAGTATTGTCAATGTGTATAAATAATTAAAAATGAATAAAAATATATATTATTTCAAGTTTACTTTTTGTCTTGTATGTAAGAATATATAAATAATACATTGCTGTATATTTTATGCCACTATATATATTTTAAGGAATACCTGGTTCATAATACTTATGTTTTTTTATATAAATTTCAGCTGTTTGATACAGTGAGTAGTACATACACATATTTGTTAGGAGATGTAAATTCAAGGGAAGCAGTTTTAATAGATCCAGTTTTAGAACATGCAGAAAGAGATGCCAATTTAATAAAAGAGCTTGGTTTTAATTTGGTTTATGCAAGTAAGTATAACTTATGTTTTGCTTAGCCAACACTTTAAGGGGTTTTTATAGGAAAAAATATATTATTATTTTTTTTATTCATGCTTTTTTATGTATGAAGCAGGCAGTCAACTGAAGGAGCTTGTTTCTAGCTATCGCCAAATTTGTGAGACATTTATTGTGTAATAATTATTGATTTCAAAAAAAAAATCTTAGTGTTTGTATTTTTGTTTAACAAATTCATATTGGCTAAACACAAAAAACAAAAATATAAAATAAAAACTTGAAATGCAAATAACATTTCAAGTTTACTACGTTTTTAAACTAAATATTTTATTCTTTTTTTTTAGCTTCATACTGTATCCCACACAGCAGGGTAAGTAGAGGGAACCTAGTGTTAAGACACTCTGTTCCCCACTTTCTGCCGAATTTTGGAGGCATTGCGTGTTGAGTGGCAGACCTCAATGCCGCGCTTAGCCTTGACACCAGAGCAAAGAAATGGAAATATAAATTTAAGTAAATATTTCATCTTCTCGAGTGGGAATTGAACCCACAATGAATCGGTTTTACAGTCACACTTCGTGCCGCTGCCCTACGACTGGCCTTAAACTAAATATAATAAGTAGTAAACTGCTTACAATTCCCTCATGCAATGTTTCATAACAGTCAACTTGTGAATGCAACTACTATAGACCGTAAATAATAAATTATTATTTAATGAACTTAGAAACAATAGACTATTATAGTTTTATCGTTAAACAACAACGTAACATTTTAAAACTTTTATGTGTAATTAAAAATATTGTGGTTTAATAGCACAGAGTTTGACTTTAAATAGTCTGACTGTAAATTTGATAGTTGTGAATTCGATACTTACTCAGGAACATTAATTATTTTTATTTACCCACTCTGGTAGGAAAATCATGACTGTTATAGTGTTATGACGGTCAGGCACACAGACATCTAGTTGGTTTGCATAAGTACTTCATCAAGCTCATCTAATTTTATATGTTATGCATCTAAATAAGGAAGATATGTGACAGTGATATTTAAAAAGGATCTCTCTATCTTCCAATATAAATATTAATATATTATATATTATACACCCAATCTGGCCTCCAGAATGTGGAAAGTGATGAGCTTATGATTAAGCTCCCCTGCCCATTCTGTTACATGAAATTGAAAAAAAAATGCTTAATCTTTAATACAAATATAACCATTTTTAATTTCAGTGAATACACATATGCATGCTGACCATATAACTGGTACGGGAAAACTAAAATCTCTAATTCCCAATACAAAAAGCGTGATTGGAAAGGCGTCAGGGGCTAAAGCTGATGTACATTTGGTGGATGGAGATGTAATAAAATTTGGATCGAAGCAGTTACTAGCGACTGCCACCCCTGGACATACTAATGGTTGTTTGACATATATATGTCATGAACAAGTAAGTTTGGTTTAATATATGTTTTAGACTCAGATATCTGATGAGAGGTCAGAGGACAGTAGTGGTGCAGGGGCACGAACGTGTGAATGTAAACGCTACAGGTTGTTGTCTTGATTTCGTCAATTGTAACAAGGCAAAAACGCTGCGTTGAATTCCGCCACGCAACACATAATGCCTCCAGAATTCGGCAGAAAGTGGGAAATGGAAGTTTATCTTGTGAATGTTAATATTTTTAATTTTCTTACCCTGGTAACAATTAAAAACGCGGTGTTGAGTTCTATTCAATACTAAATATATATCTCAAAAATATGCTGAATATGGGAAACTGGATGTCTTATCACAGGTTCCGTCTGCTGTATGTGGGATACAACTAAGCTAAAATTAAACTAAAAATAATAATATTGTAAATTTCAGGGTATAGCATTTACAGGAGACACTCTTTTAATAAGAGGTTGTGGCAGAACAGACTTTCAGGAAGGTTCATCAGAAACATTATACAATTCAGTTCATAGCAAAATATTTACTTTACCCGATTTCTATATTTTATATCCTGCTCACGATTATAGAGGACAAACTGCAACTACTGTGGGAGAAGAAAAAAAATATAATCCAAGATTGTCAAAACCGTTGAACGAGTTTATTGATATAATGGATAATTTGAATTTGCCGTATCCTAAAATGATAGGTAAATTACATTTTAACTTTGATATTTAGAAGTATAAGAATAAATAAAAACTATAAATTATTTTCATTTTCTCGCTCTAGTAAGATAAAGTGCGGCGTTGAGTTCCACCACTCAGTGAAATGCCTTGTGTGTTGACACTAGGTACCCTCTACCTTGTACAAAATAAACATAAATAAAAAAATGTGTAGAAAGTTTAAATAGTAGAATTATGGAATTATGAACAAGGTGTTTTTAGATAAGAGCTTTAAGTACTATAAGAATGCCAAACCCAAAAAGACAATTATATAACAAAAACCTCCATAATGGAGAGAAAATCTATGCTTTCGATTAATTATAATCCCCTAGATTATTGATACGAAATCCGCTCAAATTCGAGACTCTGCATGATATGTGGCGGAACTCAACGCTGAACTTTGTCTTAATCAAGCTCTTAAAAGACAATAATTTTCTCCCGCTCATGGATATCACTTTAACTGTCATCATCTATTTCTCATTTAATGCCTAAATAGCCTCAGGTATTACTATTACTTTAATTAAAGTTAAAAATAAAATTTAGAAACCGTCTTGGCACAGGGGCACTAGAGTGTGGCTGTAACGCGATAGTTGCGAGTTCAATCTCCACTCGAGAGAATGAATGATTATTTATTAATAGTTTTCATTTCTCCACTCTGGCACCAAGGCAGAAGTCCGGCGTTGTGTTCCGCCCCACCACACGCAGTGCGTTGAAAGATTCAGCGCAAAGTGGGGAACGGAGTGTCTTAACATTAGGTTCCATTTTTTATATGTACATTTTATGTTTTTCAGATAAAGCGGTCCCTGCAAATCGAGTATGTGGTTTATACTAAAGGAAAATATACTTTAAACAAAGTAAAGATTTGTATTTCTATATTTATTAAAAAAAATAAAATAATAAAGTGCTTTATTCAGTAATTAAATGTTACAAATACACTCTAATTTTGATGAAATAAGGAAAAACATATTATAACGATACTTGAGACAATATATTATATTTTCATATATTTTTATAAGTTCATAGTGTCAAAACTCAAAAAATATCTTTATCATTTTCTATATTCATGATACAGTTTGCAGTAATATATTTTATATTTTTATTAAAAATACGTAACAGGTTTTAAAATTTTGGCTTCAAGTCTTAGTTCGAGGAGTTTATAAGTAAGTGTTAATTGTCTTTTGTTAAATAATTTAGGAGAAAAAAATGTTTATGTATTATAATGTATATTGTGAATCAAAGCTATTTATATACCTGTAGTTCTCTTAATGTATGAGAATTTCAATAAAAATATATTTTATAAAGTAATTGGTTTTATTTTGTTGATGTAATTTTATTATAATTTCTTATATTAAGTTATGCAAATTAAATTTTCATTCGATTTATGTGTTTTGTTTTAAGAAATAGTAAAACTCAGTAAATTATGAAATGTATTTTGAATTTTTTTAGACCATTTCAAATAATGCCATCTATAAGAAACTTGCAGTACTATTTGTATATGTTGTGACGGTTTCTTCATAAGAAGTGTTAGATGTCGCTTAAGTTTCCTATTATGAATGATGATTCTCAAAATATTTCTTGTCCTTTTGTAGTAAATTAAACACTTACATGTAAATCTATCCGATATAAATCCATTGCTAAAAACAATAAATATAATCAAGTTATTTACAATATAAAAATAACAATAAATAAATAATTACCCAAGAAAAACAAGTATAATTATAGTTAATTAAAAATTATTTCTATTCTTGAAAACTGTAAAGTTTAGCACTCGTAACATTACAGCAACCCCCGCCGTGTGCGCCGGACGGGGGTGTCCCGCGAGTACACGACATACTCATTGGTAAACAAACTACAAAGGGATTATTAATGCTCGCCTTCACCGTTACTCAGTATTGGTTGGTAAAAGCTAGTTTAATTTTACTTATTTAGAAAACCGACCAGGCCGGTTTCCAGGAGGCGCGGGTTCGAGTCCCGCTACGTTCAAATTTTTATACGTTTTCTAAACAATTATTTTTCTTTCCTAAGTGTGGATTAACACTTTAAAAATGTTAAAAATAGTTCATCATGATCTTCGCATCATGATCTTTCCAAATCCGGAATCGGAATACGGAATTGGTAATTTTTCGAATAAAAGTTATCTGTATTATGTAAAGTAGGTATGTAAAATTATTCGAAAAAAATATATTCGCAAACAATCGTTCTTTTATAAAGACTATAATGTATAGTATATATCTATAACTTTAATTTAAAAAAAATGTTCGAGCACAAACAACATAATAATGTCTAAACTTATTCCGATAGAACAACGATATATACCGATCGATGTTGGAATTACCTCAATATTCACGTTATAGGTGACTAAATAATACGATTTGCTTTACGTCATGCATAGCTATAGTATAATTTAATAGTTATTTTAACATTCACATTAGAATATTATTTATATCATATATATTTTATAACTAATCTTGTTTCGGTTATGGGTCGAAAACAGTGTAAAATAGATCAATCAAAATCAAAATCAAAAAATTAAACAATAGAGAAAACTGTAAAATAGGTCAATTATATATTTTTTTCTTATATTTTACTTTATTACTATGAATATTATGTTTTCATTTTAGTTAAGCACTTTTTTTAAATTATTTTTATCCTACCTAAAAGATTGTTTTTAAAGTTATAAATGTCTTTATGCCCAGTAAAAGAGAGACCTATTTATAGTACGGACACCATTACACAATTTCAGATTTCCTTAGCAAAAGAAAAATGGCAAGTTTGCGCATAGATAAACTTGCCATTTGTCTTTTACAATTTGCGTTGCGTCTTCAAGACATTTTTTAGGGGCTGGACTTAAACGTTCATAGTAAATGCTGTTTTTTTTTTTATTTTTTGGTGCTAAATTGTGTAAGTAAAATTTCTGGGGTGGGAACGCATACAGCACACCCCCCTCCCTCCCCCCCTCCCCCCCTCTTACGCCCGTAACTGACTTCTGCGTTCATTTTACCTGATGTGGAACTACAACAAAAAAAGTCTTCCTGAATCATATGAATACTAAATAGTCCTAAGGATAGTCCTTGTCATTAAATGTGTACAAATCTAATCTTTACAAAAAAAAACAACAATATTAATAGCACAACAAACACATTGCACTTTACGCATTTGAACCTACTTACTACCACTGTACACAGTAAATCACTGTTTAATTTAACTAAGTGTTATTATTTATATTAACCTAAATAATTGTGACTTTATACTAATTTAATATTAACAATATCCTTGGAAAAGATTTCCATAATTCATAAGGAATGTTTCTAAGGTCACAGTGAAATGTTGCCAGCAACTTTGACATTTTGCCAACTCCGGCCCGCCGCGTCCCCCGGGGTCCCCCGGGGTCCCGCGGGTCCTGGGTAAAGAGCCGGCATTAACACTGGCGAAAACACAAAATTATTAATGCTGCCTTGAGCGTTCGTTAGTTTCGAATTGCTAAATTAGAAACTGATTTGTGTTAAACTAAAAGTTGACTTACATATACGGTGTGGTTATTATTGATGTAGTTTTAATTAAACACTTACTTATAAGTGTAAAAACTATGTAAATATCAAATTCAAATTAGCTTCACGCTTCTAGCTTTCCAATAGCAAAGTAGGCAGAGGAAACGGCTGTTTACCATTTTCTTTTCTACTTTCAATTACGTGTTGCTTTTGCCTCGGTTGCATAACGAAGAAACGAAAATATTAATAAATAATAATTCATTCCCCCGCGTGGGGATCGAACCCACGACCGGCGCGCTACAATCACGCTCTTGGCGTGACGCAGGGGCACTGCGGCCACGGCCTCGTAATTGAGTAAGAAAAATGAAGATAAGCTAGTGTTGGGAAGCGAAACCGAACGCCGCACTTGTGAAACCATACTGGCGATACTTTATTACAGATATAGTGCCCCCTTATTGTGCCCATATTTCCAACGCATAAATATACTTCCCAGTTGCGATATGACATCGACGACAACGACGACGTTGAAACAATATTGAAGCTCCGAAATTGAAGTTCATTCATCATATTAATTAATTGTATTATTTTTTTGTCAGCTTCACGCTGCTGTCCCGCGTATAGTAGAGTAGGAGAGAGAACCTAGTGTTAAGACACTCACGAATACCCGCCGAATTTTTAAGGCATTGCGTGTTAAGTGGCGGAACTCAACGCCGCGTCTACCCTATTACCAAAGCAAAGAAACGAAAATAATAATAAATAATTATTAAGTTCACCTAGTGTGCGAATTTATTCACGACAATAATTTCAAATTTGTTTATTATATAGTTACATTATACATACTACATTTTGATTTGATTTTTACTTAATTTTAACAACTAACTGGTGGCCATAAGCTAGAAATAGATTTAAGTCACAATGTAGGAATATCAAATATTTTCTTCAATAAAATAAAAAAATAGGTCAAGTGTGCGCTTATGGACTTTTAATTTATTACAGAAATTTAATTTATTACAGGAAATTTTAAATCTTTCAACAAAAATTACTGCTACGGTATGTTGGTGAAGACCTTAATAGGCACTATTGATAAAATACTCTTTTCCTGTATCAATATTGACAGATTTGTCATTTACTTAAATTATGGCTAGAAACACTACTTTAAAAAAACACTTTTAAACACAAAAATGGATAAAAAGTTATCCGTTTGTGGGGTATAATGCTACAGATAGACAGACAGATTTACTACAACCGACCCGGTCGGCTCTTGGTCGGTTTCCAGGAGGCGCGTGTTCGAGTCCCGCTACGTTCAAATTTTTATACGTTTTCTAAATAAGTATTTTCCTTTCCTAAGTGTGGAATAATAGTTTAAAAATGTTAAAAAGATTTACCACAGTCACGTCTAACTTAATACTTTTTAGTTGACGACAAGTAAAAAAATATAATAGCACAGCCATAGACACGAGGTGATTTTTTTTAAAAGGAATAAATCAAGGATCTTGGCAAAGTAGGTTAAAGTGCAAGTGCAGAAAGATAAAATCAATATCGAGTTCACACGAATTCAAACAAAACTATAAACTTTTGTACGAGGAACCTCCGGCAAGTTGCTTGACAAATAGACAAAGTGATTAGATATTTCCCACGAGCTTCAGTTTGCTTCAATCGATATATTTTTATTTATTCGGCAGTTATTTCTTTTATTATTTCATTATTCATTATATATGACTGCCAAATAATGTACTTTTAACATTTTTATCTTAAGAAAAATCTTGTTTTTTTGATAATTCTCTTTAAATAGCTTGCCAACTATTAGTCTACTCAAAGCCGTCGCGCCGGAGTGGGGCACCATCTTGCGCCTGTAAATACGACAGATTGCGGCTTCGATTCCCACTCGAGAAATTGAAATATTTAATATTTTCATTTTCTCGTTCTGGCAACGAGGCAAATCGAGTCGTTGAGTTCCGCTACTCGACATACAATGCCTCCAGAATTCGGCGGAAAGTCGAGAACGGAAATGCATTAATAGAAACGAAGTGTATTAACTCTAGGTTAAGACAACGTATAAAAATTTGAACGTAGCGGGATTTGAACCCGCGCCTCTTCGGAAATCGTCCAAGCGCTCTGACCAACTAGGCCATACGTTCACGTACACGAACGTTACGTATAATTTTTTATACATTTTCTTAATAAGTATATTTCTTTCCTAAGTGTGGAATAACACTTTAAAAATGTTAAAAATAACTCTAGGTTCTCCGTTTCCATCTACCTACCCTGCTATGTGCGTGATAAAGCGTGAACCAAAAAAAAACTACTAGAACACTGGCGAATATTTAGAAACGTATAAGCCAGTCATGGCGCAGTGATACAGAGTGTGATTGTAAAATCGACTGGTTATGGATTCGATCCCCACTCGAGGAGATAAAATATTTACTTACTTATATTTTCATTTTTTCGCTCTGGTGTCGAGGCGAAGCACGGCGTTGAGTTCCGCCACTCAACACGCAATGCCTCCAGAACTCGGCGGAAACTGGGGAACGGAGTGTCTTAACACTAGGATCCCTCAGCCTACCCTGCTGTATGCGGGATACAGCGTGAAGCTGATTTGTACATAACATACCTACATACACAGCTAGCTATATAACTCAGTACTCTAATTCCATAGTAAATTAATGTAACAAGCAAATAAATTGCGCAACGTTCATTCGTTAATTAGTAAGAGATCCTATCTGAACTATTCAAATAACGTGTTTGAATAGACACAAGCACCGTTGTATCTTAAACTACATAGAGGCACAAGAGAAACTTGGCAGCGGGTATTATTATTATGTGTTTTATAGCATTTCCGTTTCCGTTTTGAGACGCGATCGCACCACTATGACGCCCATTGATAGGGTGGAGAAATTACTAGTGTTCAATATAGTTGTTTTTTTTTTGATGATTGGTGAGGCCGTTGTGGCGCAGTGGCACGAGGATGGCACTATAAACGCGACTCGTTGTGGGTTCGATCCCCATTAGGGGAAATGAATTATTTTATGGTTTTATTTCTTCACACTGAAGTCGAGACAAAGCGCAGAGTTAAGTTTAGCAACTAAACACGTAAATGTCTTCTAAATTCTACGGTACTATGGTATACTAGGTTCCCTTTGCCTACCCTACTGTGTGCATAAAATAACGTTTTCGTACCAAGCCAATAAGCCTAGCCTCCTGTATTTTTAGATAGCGATCGATACTGAATCATTCATCGAGTACATTTGGCCATTCTATTTTCTTATTTTGGCACATCCTGTGTTTGCCCTGTACTCCTGGTTCCTGGCCTTCGGAAGCTTTCTTTGTCATAAAGGCATCTAGTAAATGCGGTTTTAAAACTATTTTCGTAATATTGTCTGTTTATAGTTAGCCGCTGCAGATTTTGTTATATTTGTTCCCAATTGTCTATCTAAAAACACAATGAGTGGGGAATCGGACGCTACTTCTTGACTACAGATAAACTTTTTTTAAATAAAAAAATAAAATGAGTTTCACGCTGTATCCCGCACGCAGCAGGGTAGGCAGAGGGAACGTAGTGGTAAGACACTCCGTTCCCAACTTTCTGCCGAATTTCGAAGGCATTGCGTGTTGAGTGGCAGAGCTCAACGCCGCGCCTCGTGACCAGCGCGAACAAATGGAAATATAAATTTAAGTAAATATTGCATCTCCTCGAGTGGGGATCGAACCCACAACCAGTCGATTTTACAGTCACATTTTGTGCCCATGCGCCGCGACTAGCCTCTTTTAACTAATTAACTTTTTAAAGTGAAATTCAAATATAAATTCATCTTATAACTTTAATTGGGCATCACAGTGGAACAGCTTCTGATTTTGAACGCGGTGGTTGTGGTACTGTGGGTTGATTTCTACTTGGAGAAATGAATTATTTTCATTTTCTCGCCCTGGTAAGATATAGTACCTACGGGGTTGAGTTCCGCCACAACAAAACTGGAGAATGAATTATTTGACACTAGGTCCTCTGATTGTCCAGTTACAAATATAGGGCAAAAGAAAATGAGAAAATGTATTTCTTTTGTCACTTCACGCTGTATCCCACACATAGCAGGGTAAGCAAAGGGAACCTGGGTACCTAGCGTTAAGACACTCTGTTCCCATTAAGATACTTACGTTCCACACTTTCCACTGTATTCTGCAGACATTGCGTGTTCAGTGGCGGAACTCAACGCCGCGCTATGCCTCGTTACCCGCTCGAAAAATGAAAATCTTAAATATTTCATACAAGACAATGCATATAAATATACGCAAAATCACATACAAATAAATATATTGTAGTGTAAAAACGTGTTGCCGTAACAATGTAGTCGGGTTAGCTCGCCCTCTTGGTCGAACTTATTCGTTAATTGCGGTATTATTGATTCTTTGGTGACTCATACAGTTACATTACTTTGTATGAATGTAAATATACTTGTTGAAATGTATGAAATATTAATTATTTTGTTGGAAGTCTATATATGTACATATACATAATACATAGAAAAAAAATGTAATAAGAAAACTGATAAGTCTTTTTGTCTTCAAGTTTAACTACTGTGCGTAAGATACGTTCAATGTCTGTTTGACGATATTATAAAACGTTATCAATGACTAATTTGGTTTGAGAAAACATATTTTTAAAACCTACCAGACATATGTTTATTGTGTCAGTAGTGTACAGGAATGTTCAGAATGAAAGATATTAAGGAATTATAAGTAATTTTCAAGATTATAATTCTTAAATTTATATTTCCATTTCTTCGCTCTAGTGTCGAGGCAAAAGCGCGGCATTGAGTTCTGCCACTCAATACGCAATGCGTACGGAATTTCGGCAGAAAGTGGTAAACGGAGTGTCTTAACACTAAGTTCCGTCTGTCTACCCTGTTGTGTCCGGGGTACAGCGTGAAGCTGATTATTATTATTTCTTATTAAGATGATTAACAGCTTGACCCTACAATTATTATTTTTTTGATTTGTCACAAGCTATAGATATTTTTTAAATAAAGTTCCACAAGGTTATAATGCATTTTTTTCCACTGGCTTTGTTCAAATTTCACTTTGCAGGATTATTATTATATGATTTTTGTAAAGTTTATATATTAAAATTTTAATTATAATATCAATTGTTTCCAAATAGTACATGTGTTACAAAGGCATGTTTCCTTAGTACCATAACTAATAAAAAAATTAAAAAGTAATATTTTTCATATTTTTTTTAAAGTATTTTAATAATTTTCAATTTAAAAAAAATCATAACACGAAAACTATTTTTCCTAGATATTTTTATTATTATTATTCTTGTAGCTTATAACCACCTCTATCACTAATATTCTGTTGATCCACTACTTACGGGACACCTCTATGTACAGGGTGCTACCAATATTATATTACAACTACATATGTTACAAGAAAAATAATGTTACAATTAAGCTCTAAAACCTAATAACACTATAATATTTAACAGAAAACGATGTTTTATTATAAAAAACTAGTAAGTATCTTAAATAACGCCGTGCACAGCATCCCCACTGGCAGCTTGCCCGCGGCCCGCGTCTCCACCCGTGTATTGCGGAACTCCGGAACTGTGTCAATAGCTCATGTACTTAATGTTAAGATAAATGTTCGAGAGATGCGCTTTAGAATTGCTTTTATCTACCAAATAAGTATAGAAGTGGTTATTTTGAGAATGTTTTGCGTGTTTATTTCTTTTTTTATTGTATCTGTTACGTATTGTTGTGTGTGTGTGAAATTATATATTAGTTTGGTATTTATGTAATATAAAATTTGTAAAATTATATCTTTGTTTAGTTAAAATAAATGTCAATAATTTTACATATATTTTAAGCCATTTTATCATATGTATATACAGCATCACGCTGTATCCCGTATGTAGCAGGGTAGGCTGAGATCTAGTGTTAAGACACTCCGCTCCTCACTTTCCGCCTAATTCTGGAGGCATTGTGTTGTGTGACGGAACTCAAGACTTTGTCTCGACACCAGAGCGGAGAAATGAAAATATGAAATATTCAATTTCCTCGTGTGGGAATCGAACCCACAACCATTCGCGCTTACAGTCACACGCTTGTGCCCCTGCGCCACGACAGAATTTTAATATAAAAATCTTCTATCAATTTATTTCTTCTACTTGTTATAAAACAGTTATGCAATATGCCGATCCAACTTAACATTTTTATGGACGTATATTACATAATATACAAGCATATGAAACCAGCAAATATTTTTAATGCTTCGAATATATTTGGATTGAATAAAAAAACATAGAGCCTGCGGGATGCGATTAGGATTATAAACGGTTCTTAAGTCTAAGATCGATCTTGAGATGCCGTTTTCATTTATAAATTATATTACTATCTGTGAATGAAAACGGTATATTAAGATCGACCTCAGACTTGAGATTTAAGCGATTGAGCGATTTATAAATGCGGGCTCTACAAATCGTTGTTTCTGATAAAAAATATAATTTTACGTATATATATTTGTATATTATTTAATAACGTTCCTTTTTAGTATACTACATAGATAAATATTATATTGAAGACTGAGATATATATTACAAAATTTAATACTTTTATAAAATAAATACAATAATGACTTTCATAACATGAAAAAGTTACATCACCAAATGCATCCGAAAAAACTCGCAAACTCTAAACACAAACTAATATCATTGCACAAACTATATGGAAATTTCAAACTAATTTTACTAAATCTCATATAAATGTTAAAACGAGATGACATAGTAAGTATGTATGTATGTATGTATGAATTAAATTAAATTAAATTAAATCACCTTCACGCTGTATCCCGCACACAGCAGGGTAGACAGAGGAAACCTAGTGTTAAGACACTCCTTTCCCCACTTTCTGCCGAATTCTGGAGGCATTGCGTGTTGAGTGGCAGAACTCAACGCCGCGCTTAACCTCGACACCAGAGCGAAGAAATGGAAATATAAATTGAAGTAAATATTTCATTTCCTCGAGTAGGGATCGAACCCACAACCAGTCGGTTTTACAGTCACACCTAATGCCGCTGCGCCACGACTGGCCTCAATGTATGTATGTCTGTATATTATTCAGTAGTTATGTTCTAATAGTCTGCACACGACAAATCGATACGAAGCACTCCGGGCGCGATGTAGGCGTGGAGCGTGGAGTGTGGACTACATCAAACGCACGTTACACGTGATTGAAATCTATATAATTGAATTGCAATTCTATTGGTTATAGTATATTCTTAAGATTTTATTTTTGTCTTTTCTTTCAGTTGAGATTTTTTTCGATAAATGCCATTGTTAGAAACTCAAAGTGTCTGAGGTCAGTTGTGGCGCAGTGGGTTATTTTTAGCTCTGTATTCCGCGCATAACAGGGTGGGCATAGGGAACCTGGGAAACTAGGATTAAGATCCGCTCCCCATTAAGACACTTCCATTTCCTATGGAGGATTTCCTATATTATGGAGGCGTGGCGTGCTGATTTTCAGACTCTAACTCAAACACACTTTTATTCTGACACCGCGAGATAATGAAATTATTAAATATTTAATTTCCTCGAATGGGAATCAAATCCACAACCTATCACGTTTACAATCACAAGTTGTGCTGCACCGACTGGCCTTAAATTAAAATACCTTTAATCCAATAAAAATAATTAAACAAAACTTAAGTAAAATAAAATTATAACGACATCTTAAACTAATCTAAAATCTATATCTATTGTATGCAATCTATCAATGTTTCTCTAAACCCAATCAAATCAATCATGTGAACAGCCGTGCTCTAACTAACATTGTAGATGCTTAAATATATACGAGACAAGACTGTATAGATTCCTATACATCGAATAAGGTACCCTGGGCTATGGAGCCTCAATAATAAAGCAGTTAAGGCGGAGGCAGACATAAGGCAAAATATGCGTATGAATTTTACATTCTGCGAATATTATATGTAAATGTTTTATTGAATTTCAATTATAAAGAAAACGTTATGAGGCAATGTGAGGCGTTGAGTTCGGCCAATGCACAATGTCTCCAGAATTTAGTGGAAAGTGGGGCACGTAATAGAGAATAGTGATTAAACGCTAGGTTCTCTCTGCCTACGCTGTTATGTGGGGGATACAGCGTGAAGGTAAAAAAAAAGAAAAATATAAATGTATTAGTAGTAATATTTTAGTAGGTATTTCTTTTAGGATAGCATTTTTTCTTATATATTGGTCTAACTTGGTCAGATATGTTCTCAATTGTGTTGGCAATTTTGATGACTATTGCGTTCAGCATTTAAACCTTCAAATTACATGAGTGCGGTAGCATACATAAGTATTTTAATATCTTCAAATAACTCCATTTAAACTAAAAAATCAAAATCAGCTTCATGCTGTATCCCGCACACAGCAGAGTAGGCAGAGGGAACCTAGTGTTAAGACACTGACACCCTACTTTCTGCTGAATTCTGGAGGCATTGCGTGTTGAGTGGCAGAACTCAACGCCGCTATCCATTTAAACTATGTTGTAATATAGGCATATAGTAAAAAAATGTTTTAAATTTAAAATTAATACATGAAAGATTTGTAATTAATATTTGATTATTGTGAAATGTTCCATTTTCACTCGGCTATATAAAATTTTTCATTTCCTTTTCACAAGGATATATGACTACGCTAGCCATTATTAGCTGAAATATAACACCTCAATGTGTTATCATTGATTGAACTAATCTCAGAAAGTAAATTTTGTACGCTTTACGCAAACAGTAAGTCATGCACGTAGATTGACTGTTGCTAAATTAATTTGAATATTTTTCCATTTTATTGTTAAAAAATATTCAAATTTAATGCTTAAATATAATACACCTTATGTAAACTCGATCCCCATCCGAGGAAATAAAATATTTCAATTTATAATTTCATTGATTCGCTCTGGCGTTGAAGCAAAGCGCGGCGTTGAGTTCTGTCACTCCAAACGCAATATCTCCAGAATTCCACGGACGGAAAATGGGAAACAGAGTGTCTTAACATTAGATTCCCTCTGTCTAACCTGCTGTGTGTGGGGTACAATGTAAAGCTGATTTAATTTTATTTTAAAAATTTATTTTATATAAAAAAAATATTTGTTTTCTAGCAGTACGTTGTATTAAGGCACTATTTGAATTAACAGCTGCGGTATTAAATACATTTTTTATCGGCCTAAGTATTACTTTTCACGCAATATAATATATTTTACATATAAAATATAAGAACGTATCTACGGCTTGTCTTGACCTTTGTGCTGCAAGCCACCTACACCCACTATTCGTTAAGTCAATAGAGAGCTGAGATTGTATTATATTTGCTATCTATTCTATTGATCGTGTTCGCTCTTCAGGTGCAACTTTAACCATTGTCAAAAACAGAGGGTGTTTTTTTACTATCATCTTTTCCAGAAAATAGTAATGTTTTTAACTAGATTTTGAATACACCTCTTAAATATCTTTTAAAAATTTCCTAACAACAATGTACGCAATTACATGAAAATGAGTTTTTGTCTAACTCTATTATTTCACCTTAACACGCAACGCCCCCAAAATTTGGCGGAAACTGGGAAACAGAGTGTCTTAACACTATCTTTTCTCTGCCTACAATTTGTAGGACAAAGTGTGCAGGTGAAATAAAAAGAAATACTCGTTCCGTACTTCCGTTTAAGCAATATCGCTAAGTTTATCGCCGTCAATATTACACTTGACGCTGTTTACAGTTTTATTACATATCTATATGATAGTGCTTTAAAGCTTTTAGTAAAGCTTGCGTCAGCTTAATGGAAATGACATGTACTCCAGAATGACTGGCGAAGTCTGCACCGGGGTCTCGCCCAGGATGTACCGGTCCGTCTGGTGAGCGTGTGACGTCACTCGCCACATATGCAAATATCTGGAACGATCTAGTTAAGTAATATGTTTTATAGTACCATTTTTTATTGAAATCTGTTTTTGAATTCGTTTTTTTTTGTAATGTTGATGCATGTTCTGCACCGTGTGAGATGTGAAAAGAGAATCACTACGGTCTACACTCTCAGCGTATTTTAGAGATGTTACGGGCTGGGAGGTGGAACTGAACGGCTCCGTTTTGTCTATTCGGGTTAGAGAAAACTTGGAAAATTTTAAAAAAACTATAATTCTTAAAACTTGTTTAAGTACAAAAAAGCTAAGAAATATTTTTGATTCCCCTTAGAGGCATTGAAATATTTAATATTTTTCGCTTTGATAACGAGAGAGTAGTACAGGTTCTTAAGTTCCTTCCGTCTATCCTGCTATGTGAGAGGCTACCAAAACATATTAAACAGAACTTAGAAGTAGAAGTAACCCTCTATATTATTAATGAGTGGAAACTATTATAACATTATCAAAAATCTAAAAAAAATATGCGGTTGCAAGAACCATTCATTAAACTGATAAAATTTATAGGTACTTATAATTAAAGTTTTAAACCGATAAAGTTTATTTTTATCTCAATCTTTGTATTAAGTTTTAATTTATGGAGAAGGCTGAAATACTATTGGACCGGAAATGAGTGAGATTCTTTTAGATAATTATTATATTGGCAAATTGTTAACATGCTTGGCACTAATAAGGTGTTATTTATCTTATTTTTTCAGGTTTAACGACACATCACTTGATATTTAAAATAAAATAAAAAATCAGCTTCACGCTGTATCCCGCACACGGCAGGGTAGGCAGAGGAAACCTAGTGTTAAGACACTCAGTTCCCCACTTTCCACCAAGTTCTGGAGGCATTGCGTGTTTAGTGGCGGAACTCAACGCCGCGCCTCGACACCAGATCGAAGAAATGAAAATATAAATGTAAATAAATATTTCATTTCCTCGAGTGGGGATCGAACCCACAACCAGTCGATTTTACAGTCACACTTTGTGACCCTGCGCCACGACTGGCCTCACTTTGTATTTAAATGTTTAATTTGAATAATAAAACTCTATTCTGTTTTTTCATAAAAAAAAACAAATTAAGCTATACTACATTTCCCTAGTAGGAATCGAAGTTATAACTATTGAGAGTATTCAAAAAAATAATAATTTGCTATGTTATGTTATGTACAAACAACCATATTGGTAATTATATTTACATGTTACATTTATAAAGTAAATTAATATTGAAACTAAGATCTTGCCAATGTACGACGAGAAACTAGTGTTTTCACTAGATAAAAATAACTTTTTATTACTAACAGTCGCTTTGATTATAAAGAAAAAACTAAATTTCTATCTAATCTATTTTCTGTTCTGTATTTTATATATGGTTTCTTCGACCATCTATGATGAATTTTATTTCTTGACTTAATAATTTGCACTAGTTGTGGAGTGTCACTCTACACGCAATCCTTAAGAATTCGGCGGAAAGCGAGGAGCGGAGTGTCTTAACAGTAAGTTCTCTCTCCTATATGCGGAATATCACATGAGGCTGAAAATAAAAACTGCCTGTACGAATCCAATTTAACTTTTTCCTGCATCGTATTTATATTTGGGGCGACCGTAAATAATTTTAATATTTTTTATACATTCCAAACGCTTAAAGCTCCTATCAATTTAATTTTTCACATGAATCAGAAAATTCAAATAATATTTAGTTAGTGTTAATGTTTAATGGTAAAGTTCAATTATTATATATTGATTAAATAAAGAATATTAATCCAGACCAGTCGTGGCGCAGGGGCATAAAGTGTGAGTGTAAAACCGACTGGTTGTGGGTTCGATCCCCACTCGAGTAGATGAAATATTTACTTAAATTTATTTTTCCATTACTTCGCTCTGGTGTCGAGGACAAGCGCGGCGTTGAGTTCTGCCACTTAACACGCAATGCCCCCAAAATTCGGCAGAAAGTGGGGAACGGAGTGTCTTAACTCCAGGTTCCCTCTGCCTACCTACCACCGCACAGTGTGCGGAATACTTGCTATTTATAATAATCGAATTTCATTTAAGTTTACCTAATAATAATTATGTATAAACAGTCTATCTGTTTATTTTGATATTACTATGATCTCTCAATATTAAGCTATTGTATTATACGAGGGAACATAATAATCATAAGCTGCTAATATTATTGTGTAAATATTGTTAGCTTTGTCCATCTTACTGGGAGATAAGGTATTTATATAGAAACTGTGAAATGTGATGTTCACGATGTTATAGTGTACATTTTTTTCAGTTTCACGCTGTATCCTGCATTAGCCGGGTAGGCAGAGGGAACCTAGTATTAAGTAACTCCATTCCTTATTTCCTGCCAAATTTTGCCATTGCGTGTTAAGGCGGAACTCAACGCCGCCATGTAACTAGATAGGAATATTACATAAAACGAAGCATCTATTTCAAATTTTATTTATTTAGGACATTTATAATTGAATTTATATATTTTTATGATCGTTAAAGTAGTATGTAATAAATTAAAATGGATACTGTTCTAGACTTACGTAGTAAAGTGCTTTAGAGTAGATTTATGTATCTTCTTTGAAGGATATGCGCAGAATAATAGTTTTAATTTCCAAGTAAATGACCTGAGTGGAATACAAAGCGACACAGACAAGGAGATTGCGGCGGCTAGACTGTGCTAGCCCTATAACGGGCTTTGTGCCAGCGCCTCGGGTGCCTTTTCTCTTTAAAAGACCTTCCATAATCTTTATCTAATACCCACACCAGCTTTGAACTTCCTTTGACGCTATTGAATGAGTTAGGACCAAGTTCGATACTGTTCTCGATAAACTACGTCGTATTTGATGAATATGGAATTTTCAAGCAGTTATTACTAGGGCTGGATTGTCTGATCGATATTACCTGAGACGTTTTCCATATTACTTTTTTAATTAAATTCAAAACTTGTGACGATGACTCACCAGCGCATGCCTTTTCGAAAATAGGGGCGAAATTGGAAACAATGTAAATCACGTTGTGTTTGTGATATGTATAATTAGCTGCTATTACTAATGGCTTAAGGCTGATAATAGCGTGGCAATTTATGAAAAAAAACTGATGCCTCATCATCGGGAAACCCAGACAGGGGCAGACGAAGACGGCATTCGTGATTCGCTTCGTTATAGAAGAAGTCCTTGCGTTAACACCACTGCGCACGCGCGGTTCACCCTCGGCCCTCCCGTTCCGGCCTGCACGGCCACCGCCACCGTCCCTCTCTCTCCCGGGAGGGTCGATATATACGACGCTAGGTACGCGTACGGTGTCACACCGACCAGCTAGTACGCAGGTTTCTGGCGTGTTGCACTAACGTCAGTACCAGACGGGATCCGAGCGCTTCACCGCGGCCGCAAATATGTCGCGTGCCGTGCTTTTTATTAGTGTTTTTACTATATTTTTGGACGTCCTGCAAGCTAGCCAGGTAAGTTTGGTAGCTCTTGAATGGATTTTTAGAGTATATTATAGGTTGAAGCGATGCGGCGTGAGGCCGGTGCCGTTGAGTCTATAATCGATCGTTCAGAAATATTTTCGAGTCAGGCGTTAAATAGCGTAAGCGGATGTTTTCAGCCGCTGATGCCATAAAAGTTTTTTTTTTCTATAAAATTTAGCTTGTATGGTTTTTTTTATGTGTGGGTACGATTACGTAACGATAGGGTAACAGTTTGAAATATCGCCAATTCGTTTCATGCGTCATTGTTATGACAGAATTGAGGTATAAATGTTTTGGGTTTTTTTTTACTTATAATTTTTAACGACGGCAAATACTGAAGAATATTACTTTTTTATATTTTAGATTTATATAACAAGTAAACTTTTACATTTCAATACAAGTATACTTTTTAAACAAAAGAAACTAAGATCATGCTTTATTGTTTGTTCTAATATTCTTATTATACTAATAAGTCTACTATATTCAAAACAGAATTCAAATTATACTATGAAGCCGTCGTGGCGCAGGAGTATAAGCGCGACTGTAAATGCGACGGTTGTGGCTTCGATTGCCACTCTGGGGAATGAAAAATTTAATATTTCAATTTCCTTGCTCTGGTAACGCGCTAACGCTTTGGTGTTAAGTGCTACCACTTAATACGCAATGACTCATGAATGCGACGGAAAATGAAAAATGGAGTATTTTAACACTAGATTATCTTCTTTCCTCTGCCTTGATATAGACGGGATACAGCGTACATTATTTCAATAATACATTAATTAAATAAAATGAAAGCTAAATAACTAAAAAAATATATTTTATACCATTCTCTTTTATAAATCAGCTTCACGCTGTATCCCGCATACTGCAGGGTAGGTAGAGGGAACTTAGTGTTAAGACACTCCGTTCCCAACTCTTTTATAATTTTTTTATTTGTTATAAGATTGACTTCGAAATTAGTGTAATATTTCAATGATATTTGCACTTTCCTGGGAAAGGGCATATTTTAGCAAAGAAAAAGGCCTGGGAGGAGAGTTTAGTTGGTTATATATGTATATTTTTTTTATCTTATTTCCATCAAGGCAGAAATATAGCATATGGAGTGGCGGACTCCAATATACTCATAATATTATATTTAAGTCGTTGAATAAAGGACGAAAAAGCACAACCGTTTTGTGTCATATAGGCAGGACCTAGTGTTAAGACACTCCGTTCTCCACTAAATAAGATCCAATATTTTTTTTAAGTATTACATAATATAATCGAGGCCAGTCGTGGCGTAGGGGCACAACCAGTTCCTTCTGCCTATATATATCTAGCTACTTATAACGATCAATATGAAAAAAAATTGTTTAATTTTGATTTGTCTTTTTAATCTTAAAATCTTAATTAAATAACGTTACTTTTTTATAACAAGGGAATATAACTTTTCTCTGAATGTGAACTAACCTTTACATTTATTGATTTGCAGTCGTATTGAAGTAATAGTTACATGACAGTTTATTCGTAGTTCGCTCACGAACGCGGCTTTGCGTCGTTGATCTTTTTCCAAAAGAAAAAGTAATAAAAGAATATAAAAAGATGATAGAACATTGAAAAAATGATAGAAAACATTTTTTTTTTTTATGAAAGAACTATTGAAGAACTCTGAATGTTATATTTAAGATTTCCTTAATTTAATCATTTAAACGACTAAAATAGTATTTTTAATGTTAATAAAAAAATAAAAAAAAAAATCAGTTTCACTCTGTATCTCGTACACAGTAGGGTAGGCAGAGAACCCTAGTGTTAAGACACTCCGTTCCCCATTTTCCGCGGAATTCTGGAGGCATTGCGTGTTGAGTAATAAGAAGTAAAACTATGTAATAATCAATTTAGAAATCCTCATTTACCGCTAAATGTATAAGAATATGATATTGTTGGATACAGATTAATTTGTTAATTTTCTTTAACTAAGGAAAAGTTGGACTACGTTTATTATCTAATTTTCTATACATACAATAGTTACGTCGAGGTAATCGTTGTGCAATATGACAGTGTCGGACTGTAAAAGCTTTGGTTTTGAGTTGGGCCCTCACTCTAGAACATAAATTGGAAAGACAAAGTGCGGCGTTGAGTTCCGCTGATCAACACGCAATGTCTCAAATTCGAACAAGCTGAGAACCGAGTATTCACGCTAGTTTTTTTTCAACTTATCCTACTACATGTGGTATATAGCGCAAAACAGAAAATTACGTAGATATAGAAAAATCTATTTTGAACTGTATTTAAATGTAAATGAGTCAATTTCCTGACGAACTGAACCACTAATAATGAAATAGCGAAGATAAAAAGTTTTAATACCATTATATTAATTTTATAAGTTATAGTTAAATGTTTAAATTGCATTTATTGTGATTAATATATTGCTTTGTATAATAATAAACACTTTGTAATTTAATTGAACACTTCAACTTCGGAAAATTCAGGACAGTCTCCGAGAACTTTCTCATTGATCGCGTTTCTCGAAAGTTCCAGTGACTATTCGCGTAGTTAAGACGAATTTTAAACTTAAGTACCTTTTCAATTAATAAAGCTCGATCGTTTCTCTTGATGTAGCTAAACGTTTTTAATTATAATCAATTAAAATTGGGGACTTTTAGTAAAAAAAATCGGTGAAGTACGAGACGATCTCACCTAAAGAGGGTTCCGAACCAATTTCGGGATTATGGGTTAACAGGAAATACAACTTATAAAAGTTGACGTCCCTAAATTTACGGGCGTAATGTATTTTTGTATGAAATGAATTTAAATATAAGTTTATAATATTTTTACGCTTTTTTTCCTAGTGAGGTAGCTAAAGAGAATGGAGCGCCCAACGCTGAGGTGTTATCTCTTTCGTCTCGACCAACATGTTCTTTCTTTTTACGTAACCTTCTTCCAATATCATCAATACTGTGTTATTATCAACCTATCTTCCCTATTATAATCTCCTTTGTAACATTAACATAAATTTCCATTTTTCAAGATTTCTTTCGTAATAAAAGTTTTCACGTCTTGACAAACTTTATACATGTAGTTCCATTATCCATACCTAGACCAGCTAAGTATCCTATAGGATTTGATGACGTGGCGAATTTCATACAAAATACAATAAAAACATTGCATATAAGCTCGTATCTTTTGATTGCATTTCCTTAAAGTTTGATTGGTTGTGAGCTCAAATGGAACGTAGAGTTTAATATTTGATATTAATTTCGACTTAATTTCGACTACGGAATCTCGAAATAAATGGTATTGACAGATACCAGTCAGGCGGACGACTATGTGATCTTTTTTTGCCTCTTGTAGTATGGAACCCTAAAATTTACCAAAGACTAAATCTATCAATGTTTAATATTTTATTAATTAATAAAGAACAAAAATAACTCAAAGACATTATGAAATGACTATGAAAATTAACTTTTTTAATTCAAATAACAGAAGTTACCAAATGATATTGACAGAAAAAAAAATTTATTCCTTGTACCTGTGTTATTCCTTGTATATAGATATATATATATATATATATATATATATATATATATATAACAATTTATTTGTGTATAAGTTTCAATATAATAAATATTTTCCCTACTGAACTACTATTGAAATGAGATCTGATATTTGAAGGAAATAGAACAAGAGATCGTTTGAAGTCGCCTCACGTGCGTATGCTAAGTTCTTATTGATTACGTTCGTCTGAAGTCGAACTGTTTCTGAAACGTATAAGGAATAAGAAACGGCGCTATGTAATAATATACGGAATATTATGTAAATTTATGTGTGTTAAGAAAATTATTTTGTATTCTATATATAATTTAATTTTTTTAGCTCACGCTATGTCCTGTACACAGCAGGGTAGGCAGAAGGAATCTAGTGTTAAAGTACTCCGTTGCCCATTTTCTGCTAAATTCTGGAGGCATTGCGTGTTGCTTGGCGGAACTCAACGCCGTTGCGCCACCACTGGCCTCAAATATTTTATTTAAAATCTTAAATCAAAATGCAAAATCTAATTGTATAGGAATAATATTTATTCTTTATTGAAATAATTTATTGAAATTTAAAATAGCTAGCAGCGTGTTTGATACGCAAATTGTAAATCATTGTCCCATTTCAATATATTACCTTATAATATAATTATTATACTTTATATATTGTATAATTAATGAATACTTAGTACATTAATTCCATAGAGGCCAC
The DNA here is from genome assembly GCA_021202915.1 of Heliconius himera. Classification (NCBI taxonomy): domain Eukaryota; kingdom Metazoa; phylum Arthropoda; class Insecta; order Lepidoptera; family Nymphalidae; genus Heliconius; species Heliconius himera. The sequence continues at coordinate 333,581 of JAJHJA010000797.1, read as the reverse complement.
TCGTGGCGCAGGGGCCTAAAGTGTGACTGTAACATCGATTGGTTGTGGGTCCATTTCTTCGCTCTGGTGTCGAGGCAAAGCGCGGCGTAGTGTACCGCCACTCAACACGCAATGCCTCCAAAATTCGGCAGAAAGTGGGGAACCGAGTGTGTTAACACTAGTTTCCCTCTGCTTACCCTGCTGTGTGCGGGATACAGCGTGAAGCTAAAAATAAATCAAAGTATACTAATACTTAACAGGCCTATTAAGATAAATACTTAACAAAACGAAAATACCTCAAATTTAAATTATAATACAATTTTTATAATACTATTTCATTTTTCAAATATTTTTCGCATCAACTTCACGCGGCGCCTGTCATTGCCGGCGGATAAGAGGTTTCCGAGCTTACCGAGCTTTCGGTTTAGTTTCCGCGTAAAAGCTGTATAAACGAACGAACGAAAACTGATTTAGCAAAAAGAGGTTTTATTTTTAAATCTTTTTATGTTAGTTACGAAATTCCAACTATGTATATCGACAGTTGACACGAAGTTAATTGAATTCCTGGTCGTTTATTTTGAATTATTATTTACTATTTGGTGTTGTGGAAGTATTATACTTTTTTGTTTGAAGAGGTTAAATATGACAGTTTTAAACATATTTAAATAATATAATATTATTTTAATAAAAAAGAGAGAGAGAGAAAAAATAGTAAAAGATTTTGTCGTGGCCATGGGCGTGGGAATAGGAGGGGCTGGATGGTCGGTGCCCAGCCCAGAATAGTCTTGCCAACCACAAAAATTGTAGTAATAAAAAAATTGCCTTGAAAAATAACATTTACACAAACAAATTTGCTTAAAGCTAAAGCCCCTAAGAAAATATCTCTAGATACGCCCATGGCCGTGGCGCAGGGTACTAGCGTGTTAACGCGACGGTTGTAAGTTTGATTACCACTCGGGGAAATAAAATACTTAATATTACTCACTCTGGTGCACAAAGTGCCTCGTTGGACCCCGCCACTTATAACATAATGCCCAAGAATTCTGCGAAAAGTGGGGAACGGAAGCGTCTTAACACTAGGTTCCCAAGTTCCCTCGGCCTACTCCATGACGTACACAGCGTACTAACACTATACAGTAGAATAAGTACCAAGATTTCAAATGCCACGTATAGCCGTCTCCTTCTAAACTATCGTTATAAACATATAAAAATAAAGTATCTATTGTATTTAATCACAATGTTTATTAAGTCATTACATGAGACTGTAACGGTCGAACAGTTAGAGGCCGAAGTTCTAAGTTTTAGTGTTCATTTAGCAGTGTTTGTGTGACTAGCACTAACAGTACTCAAGTTTAATTACACAATACGACACACTGTTGATCGTTAGCGGCTTCACTTCCATATACTAGCAAAATTAGTTATTTAAGTTCGTTGGTGATTTAAGACACACACACGTGGATTAGGAATTTATGTTTTTATTTATATGAAAGTCCATTGTTTGAAAGATAGGCGTTTCAGATTTTTTTTATATAATTAGAAATAACATTAGAATATTTTCTAACAAAGCATTCTGGCAAAGCGCGGCGTTGAGTTCTACCACTCAACACGCAATGCCTCCAGAATTCGGCAAAAAATGGGGAACGGAGGGTCTTAACACTAGGATCCCTCTGACTACTCTGTTGTGTGCGGGATACAGCGTGAAGCTAATTTATTTATTTAATTTTAATTTACTAAACAATATTATTTTAATTTATATAGCTTGTTACTTAAGTATTTTAATGTCATATATGATCAGTGTTGTCACACCGCCGAAAGCTATAAAGAGAACACTAAAATACAAACAATAAATTAAAATAAAATAAATCAGCTTTACGCTGTATCCCGCACACAGCAGGGTAGGCAGGGGAAACCTAGTATTAGACACTCCATTCCCCACTTTCTACCGAATTCTGGAGGAATTGCGTGTTGAGTGGCAGAACTCAACGCCGCGTTTTGCCTCGACACCAGAGCGAAGAAATGGAAATATAAAATGAAAGTAAATATTTCATCTCCTCGAACCCACAACCAGTCGGTTTTACAGTCACACTTTGAACCCCTGCGCCACGACTGGCCACAAACAATAAAACTAAATAAAAATATAATCAATAGATTACATTTCTAGTTTTAAAAGAAATACTAATAAAAAATGGATATTAATACTACAAAAGTAATAGCAAGATATAAAAGTCCGCCGCGTCTAGACGTAGCGTGACACGAAAAGCTCATATTGAATGGGGCGGATAGAACCAAGTTGGACATGTTTTTACACTTTTCAATTTATCTGCGATATATATATATATATATCAAACTACTTTTTTATTTAAACTAGTACAGTAGAAGAAGAGACGTGATATGAAAATATATATATAGCAGGAAAGGCGGAGAGAGTAAGTGCGAAGACACTCCATTCTCCGCTTTTGACATTGCGTATTATGTGGCGGAACTAAACGCAACAAAGACTAAACTTTGTAAGCAAAATATTAGTATAGTGGTCAGTCAGTGTAGGCAGTCCAACTCTTCAAGTCTCAACTCTTCAAATTATAGTATTTAATCCAAGCGTCTCTATATCCTAAGCTAATAGTACGCTAATAGAACGGTGAAGTTAAATATAAATAAAGCTTACATGGACGTAATTTCAAATATGCATTCGGATGGTTCCAAAGCATTCGCGTATATCTATTGATTATTTTAACTCTACTTCATTATATTTTTTCGCACATTGTGTTTCAGTTTCACGCTATATCCCGCTGTGTACAACAGGGTAGGCAGATGGAACCTGGTGTTAAGACACTCCGTTCCAGGTACGCGACTGGTTGTGTTCGATCTCCATTCAAGGAAATGAAATATTTAATATTTTTATTTCTTCGCCCTGGTATTTAGGCAAAGCGCGGCGTTGAGTTCCGCTACTTAACACGCAATGCCTCCAAAATGCGGGAAAATGGAAAACGGAGTGTCCCCATCATTGATTTTAAAATAAAGAATTCTTTTAATGAATAGTTAATATTTGCCTCATGCTCCTTTTAGATAAATAACATAAAGTTGTTCGACAGATTTATTAAACGACCATACAACATTTAGTAAGAAGTAAGTATCCATGTTGATACATTTTTACGAGCAAATGCTTTTATGACTAACAGTAAACGTTTAATCAAATATACATATACACTATACTAATATTTTATGATTCCTTATAGATTTTAATATCAATTTTAAATTTTAAATTTTAATGTTAGTTATTATTTAGACAGTAGACTAATTAAAGATAATAATTAAACTTAACTTAGCTTCACGCTTTATCCCTAGCGTCAGTCAGAGAGAACGGAGCGCCAAACGCTACGGTCTCTACATACCTCTTTCGCCTCGTCCACTGTCTTCAACCTCTTCATACATGGGGGGATCCTCATGCTTTTGACGTGACCTCCAGTATCTTTGATATTGTGGTTTCGAAGGTCAAGCGAGGTCTCCCCTTATCTCTCTTACCACTCACTTTTCCATCATAATAATAAATAAATATAATAATTAAAGATACTATGATTTTCAAGACAGCAAGCAAAGTAATTTGTATTGCTTCTAGAGTGGCGTTTAGGCCCCTATTTATAAGCCACTCTCAACTCAGATCGATCTTGAGACCGATTTTGAGTTACCGTTTTGATTCATAAATTATAATCTATGAAAGGAATTGGCATATCAAGAATGCTTTTAAGATCGATCTCAGAGTTAAGAGCTGCTTATAAATACGGGCCCTAGTGTCAAAATGAAAAAAATATACGTAATTCCTCCAGAATTCGGAGGAACGGAATGTCTTAGTTATAGGTCCCCAGGTTCCCACTGGCTAACCTGCTATGTGCAGGGTACAGCAGTTAAAAAAAACAAATAATGAACTAGACTATTAAGATAATGATATAGGCTGTTAAAATAATTATAAAAAGATAGAGAACTGACTCGCACTTGTTTTATTTTTTTAATATCTTATTAAAAAATAAAATAAGCGCTAATCAGGCTCGTCCATCGAGGGTTCTATACTATCTCGAGCTTTTTCTGAAATTCTTCAAGCTTAGATTCGTTTCATTTGACACCTCACTAGAACTAGTGGTTTTAATACCAAATTTTGTCCCCCTTAAGGCTATTATGCTTTAGGATTTAACCACAAATGTAACGTATTTTTAGTTTTTTTCCTGAACTAGTACTTACTACCTGTAGATGCTAGCTGCCATATTTCATAATTCCAAGTCAACCGGAAGTACCCTGATAACTTTGACGATTTTTGCGATATCAACGGTCTTATGTTTTTTTAAGTAAATGTAGAAATACTATTATTTCAGGAAATCATGGGGCCGTAGATCTTTGATTTAGAACTTTTTGAATTTGTTTGAATTTCAACTCGATATCTCTAACCGTTCCTAAGATAAAGTCTCTAGACAGACAGATAGACAGACGGACAACAAAATATTCTTATAAGGGTTCCTTTTTCCTTAAAAAGTAAGGAACCTTAAAAATCATCATTATTGGTTCAATTACTTTAGCTTTAAAGTTAAATACCTACGTTCAATATAATTAATTAACGTATTTTACGTGTCAAGCACATTGACTTTAATGAAGGAGGATAAAACGCTCCTTTGTTGGGAAATTGACGTGACAATTTAAATAAATACTCGAGTGCGTCGCTCGCGAATTTATTTTTAATTGTATTGAAAATATGAAACACTAGCTACTCGAACGCGGCTTCGCCCGCTTAAACTTATATTATGACCAAATTATACAAAATGTTTATATAAATTGTTTTTGTGTGCTTATGTGTTATTCTGATATAAGCTAAACAAGTGCGAATTTTCATCTATATTAGTTCAGTAGTTTTTGCTTATAAGTAGAACAAACATCCATTCTCACAAACTTTTCAATAATCATTTATTATATTAGAATAGTATACAGTAGAATAATTATTAAAAAGCTTCTGAAATAGAATGAAACATATCTTGATTTAGTTAATTAATGTTGGTTTCAAATACATATTGTTATTACAAATTTTTGGAAAAGCTAAATAAAATTGAGATAATTTTTCATACAATAGTACTCAAATTCCGTTAATAGTGACATTTTTGTACAAAACTAGTATTCTGAATATTATATTTCATTATTATATATATTAAAGGTATTATAAACTTTTGACTTTATCTTGATATACTTAGGCTGATATTTAACTTTTGAGTATGATCATTATTAACAAATTTATAATTGGTGGCAGAACTGATTTAATTATTATTAGTAAAACCAACAGGCCAGGCCATTCGTGGCGCAGGGGCACAAAGTGTGACTGTAAAACCGGTTGTGAATTCAATCCTCACTCGAGAAGATTAAATATTTACTTAAATTTATATTTCTATTTTTTCGCTTTGGTGTCGAGCCAAAAGCGCGGCGTTCAATTCTGCCACTCAAGCCTCCAGAATTCGGCAGAAAGTGGGGAACGGAGTGTCGTGTTCATCAGGTTGCCTCTGCCTCTGAATATAATTTAAAACCACAATAATGTATATTTTTTACCCAAAACTCTTATATTTATTTAATCAACCTCAGACACGCCATCCACATTTACAATATTTCCGACATTCATCCACAGATAATTAGTTTCGAGGGCGGAAAAGTAATCTTGTTTCCCAATATCAGAAATCCGATTTGCCGAAATTAGACAAAGAAATCATTTTTACTCCACTGACATTGTTAACTAAAAGTCGGCTTTGACGAGATTCGGCGACAGTCGAACATTTTTTCGTCGGTTACTTTGTTAAGATTTGGATGGCTTATGGGGCCGCGAAATATACCTTTTGAGATATTATTACCGCCATTGTTTTAATATTTCTCTTTTGTTTTGTATCTGGCGGAGCTAAACGAGGTATTGTTGTCGTTGCTTCGAGACTTTGCGTTTAACTTCCAAAACGTTTGGCCTCTTTAATAATATTAATTATGTTAGGTGCTAAATTTATAATTATTTAAAATATTTCTCTATTTTGAGAAGGTGAATATTTAGTAAGTGAGTGAGGTGACTTCCGCCACTCAACTCTCAATACCTCTAGAATTCAGCGGAAAGTGGGAAACGGAGTGTCTTAACACTCTTAACACTAGGCTCCCCCATATACGGGATACAGCGTGAAGTTGAAAAAAAATCTAAATTTTGTTATTAAAACTATTAAAATGATATTACGAGCATCGTTTATGTATTGTGTGGTATTTAGATAACTTTGTCTATATACCTACATATATTGAAGTAGTCAAAATTTTATATACCTTGCAAACCCAATATAGTAGTGTTAGGTATATTACGATATGGTTGTATTTATAAAATACAGAATCCCATAGTAATCGAAAAATTTATTCAAAAGTTATACTTGACTAAGTTCAGTTGCAAAATTTAAAATTTAAGTTCTTCAATGATTACTTAGTAAATAAGAAAATCCTTTTTTGGGATGTCATTAAATCTTCATTATTATTCGATAGCAAAAGTCTGCTGGATGCTGAATAGAAACTTCTATCCTCGTTTTATCGTTACAGCCGAAGAGTTTTAGACAACTCCAAGTCTCAATAGCTGATTGAATTTCAAATTAGTATTTATTGATTAAACTTACTTTTATATTGATTTAGTTGTTTTCGAATTAGTAGGATGTATTAATATATATAATTTTCTCTATATGTTTATAACATTAAAAGCATATCTATTTTTTTAGCTTCACGCCGCATCCCGCACATAGCAGGATAGGCAGAGGAAACTAACACGAACACTTCCGTTCCCCATTTTACGCCCAATTTTGGAGAAATTACGTGTTGAAACGTGGCGGATTTCTACGCCGCACTTTGCCTCGACACCAGAGCGAAGAAATGAAAATATTAAACATTTTTTTCCTTGAGTGGGAATCAAACCCATAACCTGTCGTGTACAGTCACACGCTTGTGCCTCTGCGTCATGACTGAACTAATTTATCTATTTATCTCTCTATCTCTCTATTTATTGCCAATTCACAGAATCCTACGATACTTACAAATAAGGGTAACAATGACAGTACCCACGAACTGTATATATTACTTTTTGTTAAATTATATTTATAAAATAATCTATATTTACCAAATTGAAATTAAATTTTATGTGAGTTAGCTGAAGTAGCAGCGTAACTCTCGTACGTTCTTATTACCTGGAAGTTACAGCTAGAACTATTTCCTAGAGTGTGGAGCAAAATTTAAAGTTCTCTCATTAAAACTACACAGGTTCCCACTGCGTAACACCTGCTAGTAAAATAATTTACGGGTTTATTTTTGTTGTTGTATTTCTAAAATTTTCAAACAAAGAAACTAACTTAGTAATCCTTTTAAGTTATCTATATAAAATAAGTAAATCAACTTCACGCTGTATCCCGCACACAGCAGGGTAGGCAGAGGGAATCTAGTGTTAAGACACTCCGTTCCCCACTTTCTGCCGAATTCTGGAGGCATTGCGTGTTGAGTGGCAGAACTCAACGCCGCGCTTAGCCTCGACATCAGAGCGAAGAAATGGAAATACAAATTTAAGTAAATATTTCATCTCCTCGAGCGGGGATTGAACCCACAACCAGTCGATTTTGCAGTCACACCTATTGCCGCTGCGCCACGACTGGCGTCTGTTATCTATATTTTTTTCATAATTCTTTTTTTTAGATATTAGACTGTGACGCTTGGTCTTAAATCATACTATTGTCGGCTTTTCGCTTATTTCGCACCAAAATTTACGTAAGAACGCACGATAACTACCTACTAACTAATATTATAGATGTTGTGATGATGTGTGTTCGTTACGATTTCACGCCAAAATTTATCTCAACTTATTGTCTCAACTATATAAAAAAGAAAAACAACATTTTATTCTTAAAAGAGTACAAATTAAAGAAATTACTCTAATGAATAATCTTATTAACAAATTGAGTTCCCAAGTAAATTTAATAAGAAAACGGCAGATAAGGATCAGTATTTTTTTCTTAGTGTACTAGTTCCAGCTTGGTTTTTGTGCACCTGCATTGCGCTTAATTTGACCTCTTGGCGAGATGAGCTGGCGATAAGCGTCCATACTAGCATGCGAGCACTGGGCTTATGTAAGCTTGCTTGTGTTTTTAAATTCAAGCTGTGTGTGAGATTTATCCAGCTTTTATATAACAATAGCTTTATTGCTAGTGGCTGTTTTGTTTGATTTGTGAAAAGTATGTGTGAATCTAGTTAAGATACTCCGTTCCTCACTAAGTGCCGATTTTTTCGGGGCATTGTGGGTTGAGTGGCGGAACTCAACGCCGGGCTTCTGATGTGGTGCCTTTGCCGTGGTGCTAGAGCGAAGAAATGTTACAGCCATGTTCTTGTGCTTCTGCGCCAGTACGATGCCTCTTTTTTCGATTTACTTTACTTTTAATTCTGAGTGTATGTATATTATCGTATATTATATACATAAATATAAAGACCAATATTATTTTCAAACATATATGCAACGTTTTAAAGCATACGCATATTCACTATTTTGCTATTTGGGAGAGGAGCCGTAGAGTCTTAGGTACATTTAAGCATCAAAATTTGAAATATCCATGTAAAATTTTCAAACTTGATAATAAAATTCAAATACTTTAACCTACATAAAGTAAATTATATTTGACAATATTATTATTACTTTAAAATATACATATATTAATATTGTATTTTAAAAGTACAGTACAAAGTTACAGTATTTTAATAACTTTCAACAAAGTAAATTTTCTCTTCGGGCTTATTCTCATGAGAACCACAAGAATATGTATGTACATAAAACGTAACTTTTAAAATGGTTTAGCCACCAAGTCATAGAATGTAAGGTTTCAGCAAGAATTTTATATATTTTAATAAAATATAGAAATACTAAATATCTTGTACTAAGTAAATTAAATTTTATGTTTTCACTATGTTAAGTAAAAATCCAAAAAATTGGGAGCAAGATAATCAGAAATTTCAAGCTTAAAATTAATCTTTTATAATAAAGCAGTTGCATAATTTTACAATATTGATAAAATAGCAACTATCACTTAAAGACCTGAAGACAAAGTCAAAGTCCAAAAGTATTTAAATAAAGTCACCAGCCGGTTGTAGCTCCGGAACCTCCTTGAGACGTATTCAGCAGAACTCCACGGTAGTTTGCATGTAGTCTTTTGTTCGGAGAGAGCTCTCAAGGAGATACGTATAGTAGGAGTTGGGGGTAGAACTATTCCCCCACCCATTCTACTACTGACAATGATATCACAATTTACCTACGAGATGGTCGCAGCTACTACGGTCTTGTAATTACTACTTTTAGCGTTCTTTACGTCTTCTTGTTCCATTTTATTGTGGTTAAACGTTATCTTCGGATATAAACATCGGTTTTAATTATTGTATTTCTGTTCTAGATTCGCTTTTGAGCATATGGTTTTCTTTTGATGAATAATAAAATGTATGGAAAATAATAAAATATAATATTTATAACGAATGTGGCATAATTAATTGTATAGTTTAATGTTTTTATAAAGTTATGTTTATAAGAAAGTTATACAATGTTTTCAAAATGTGCGAAAAGTACAGAAAATAGTGATAATAGTCTCCTTGTTTTCCAGAAAAATTTACATTTCTTTCATATTAAGAGAAACAATTAAATTTACCTAAAAGTGATAGAATATTTATTTGCGCTATTGAAATACAGGATAAATTGAGGCAAATCGCGGCGTTGAGTTCCGCTACACAACACGCAATGTCTCCAGAATTCGGCAGGAAGAGACTCCCTACTAGCTATCCTATGCTACTATCCTATCATGCTAAGTGCGGGATAAAGCGTGAAAACTAAATACATACAAATATAAAACACATATACCACATAAATACTATTTCATAAAATATATTGAAATGTTGTAATCTGCTGCGTTTACATGAAATCTTTTAAATATTCGCTAGAGGATAGTAGGTAATACCTACTTGCCTCCGCGTGGAGCGCACCATTGTACTCTAAGAGGATTACATGCTTGTGAAACGTGGCGGACGTATAAAAGGATTTTTCATAATTTTCCCTTCACGTGTTAGTACATGAGCTGAAACTACTTATGTATAAAACGGCTTTTAATTTGCTTCTATTTCATTTAGTTTCAAAGCGTTGTGTACTAGGTTTGTCTTTTTAAGTATTAGTTTTATCATGTTTTCTAAATTTTTTTTTATTTGCCCTTGGAAAATCGACGTAATTATATTGTAACTAAATTTAAAATACTTATTTTTATCAACGAAAAGCTTATATGCATTTTTAAATCAACTATTTATATATAAAGAAATGGTGCGGGTTATCGATCTTTGCGATAAAAATGTGTATTTATTGATCTTTTTTAGTTTTTTTGTAGAAAAAGATACCTGTGCCTTGAGTATATATCAATTTATTCATTTGTAACTCACTAAACTTATAATATTCATTAAAAACATTGCCGTATTCTTTAAAATATATATTTTTAATGATCAAGACTATCATTTTGTTAAGGTACTCCGTTCTTTATTTCAATTTTCCTGTTCAATTTGCTTGTATATCTTATATTTATATCACGTTAGAAAGCTCTCAATTAATATATGCTTAATCAACATTAGAATTCCAAGCGGTCTTCGTAAATACTCACGGAATCGATTAAACCCTCACAAGGACAACGGTACACGATTATCTAGATCAACCCGTCCTTGTCCTTTTATAGCAGTAGTAGATTTTTATATATATATACATTTATTTATAGAATAAAAAAAATAAATAAATCAGCTTCACGCTGTATCCCGCACACAGCAGGGTAGGCAGAGTGAACCTAGTGTTAAGACACTCCATTCTTCACTTTCTGCCGAATATTTTTATATTATTGGCATTGCGTGTCGAGTGGCAGAACTCAACGCCGCGCTTTATCTGAACCAGAGCGAAGAAATGGAAATATACATTTAAGTAAATATTTCATTTCCTCGATGAGGATCGAACCCGCAACCAGTCGGTTTTACAGTCACACAGTTTGTGCCGCTGCGCCACGACTGGCCTCCATGCGCCACGACTGGACTTTACAGTTTCTATCCAAATGAAGTTATACTCTATGGTATATGATCACAAAGCTGATGTTAGTGTTGACATAAATATTACTGTTTCTCACACCAGTCATGTAAAAAGTTGTATTATTTACTACAACATGTTAGAGTACTATCTTAGACAGTAAAAACATGTATTCGTAGTAAAATGGTTTGTTTTTGCGGTGGTTCCCAGGCTCTGAGTTGCCTGTGTGAGCTGTCACCTGGGAAACAAGAATTTGATTTGATCGCTCCGATACTTTTTTTAGATTGGCCATTTATTATACAATTACTAAGTTGTATTTTATTTAGTTTATGATGTTAAAGAGTAGTTAGAAACCTAAACCGTTAAACTTTTGCTTAAACAAAGTGCGGATATGGGTATCCATCATACATCCACACCCACAATGGGTATGGATCCATCCATCAGCCTTTCGAAGTCCACTGCTGGACATAGGCCTCCCCTAATGCTCGCCACTCCGCCCGGTCCTGCGCCCTCTGAATCCAGCGGATTCAGAGATTCGGGTATGGATAGAGAATGCTTAACATTTTTCTTTAATTTAAGTGTTGAGGAATAGAATACAGCTCTAAGACAAATGAAATATCTATCTCTATTAGGTTCTCTCAGCTTGCCCCTGTAATGGTTAAAAATGTATAAAATCTGCTTTCCCGACACAACAAATGGTATGATTTGAACACAGTTACATTATCAAGTATAAACGATTTCTCTATATAATAAAATAAAATTATTTCTATCCCCATTTTTCAATGAACGTACATTAAAATATTAATTTTTGAAATTTCACGATTTACTTCAATTCTGACATACATAAGTTACGGACTGAAATTAGAAAAATAGCTCCATATAGAATACGTCCATATTACCAACGTACTACTCAATTTGTGATATAAATTAATCTATACGAACATATATTAGGTACATACCAAGTAAATTGAACCTTTCATCGGCTCACATTCTATTTTATAGATCAATTTCAACACTGACTGGTTGAAACAGTAAAATCATAACCCGAAACTAAGAGATCGCTTCCAGACGCCCATCTCGGTAACCTTGTTATAACATAATACGTCGTAGCGTCTAATTGCATCAGCGCTCCACAAAATGGCCAATGGACCAGCAAATAGGCCTTCTGCACTAGTTGGCCCAACATTGATGGCCAGGACAAACTAATCCTCTCAAGTTTATTCTGGGCCGGGGCCCGTGAAAAATGAATTTTGAGGTTGTTCACCACCCAACGAGAGTAAATTGAGGTTGAATAATTTACTTTTCGCCGTTTCTTATTGCGTGCTTATTTGCTTTAAGATGAGGCAAATTTATTTTTGACGAGATTCAACGTGGCAGTTGTTTGTGGATTATTCTTTAAGATGGTTCTTGTGTACGGTTTTCTTTTCAACTGTATTTTTATAATTTTATATTGAATAAGCGAATTTCTAACATTTTAGTTTAGTTTGTTAACTTTCACTAACATATCAAATATATAGAAAAGAGGGAAACTATGACTGAGAAAGAACATATTTGATGATTGTTAAGGGTTTTAACAATACTTAAAGAATAACTCAGAAAACTAAATAATTAAACATATCCATAGATATTAATTCAAAGTTATATTATAAAAAAAGGTTTATTATAATATAAAAGTATAATATATAACTCATAAACGGTTATTAAAGCAAAAATTTTCAAACCACACATTCAATTTCCGGTTACAATACGTTTCCAATACTTTGAACAGATTAACACTACCTCACTTATAGTAACCGGAAGTGCAAACTTAAGGGATGGTATTTGCCTATTGCATACAAACCTCCCGTATTTGGTCAGAGCACAGCTTCTCACCATGCACCAGTCGAGTGGTTCCTAAGATTCATTGAATATTCTGCGGTCTAAACAACACAAGTTTACGATTTCCGTCTCTCTATTGGCTCGCAATACGGAGATATTGGAGCTATTATTTCGATTGTACGACTGTTCTCGACTTAGGTACAGCTGTAACAATGTTATCGACTACTTCATGTTCTGGTTCGGTTTGGATGCAAATAATTATTGATTTTGGTCTATTAAGCTACTTAATACTCTGTTGGCGCAAAGTGGAGGTACAAAGTGTGACTATAAAATAGACTGGTTGTAGGTTCGAGGAAATGAAATATTTATTTACATTTATATCTTCATTTCTTCGCTCTTGTGTCGAGGCAAAGCGCGGCGTTGAATTCCGCCACTCAACGCGCAATGCCTCCAGAACTCGGCGAAAAGTGGGGGAACGAAGTGTCTTAACAAAAGGTACCCTCTGCGTACCCTTGTGTGCGGGATACAGCGCGAAGCTGATTTAATTTGATTTTGATTTTGTTTTATTAAATAAATTATTTAAGCATTAAAAAAAATTAAATTGATAAACTACAAAAATAAAAAAGAAATAATTAAAAGGAAATTAGTCTAAAAGATTTGATCATACATACGTCTATATATCTACTATACATATAAAGATAAATCCAGCAGATATCTTCTATTGACCTTCGTATAGAGCGCCCGGATACGTAATTACGGTATTCAATTAGAGTGAATTCCCCGTCAGAGAATATTCTCCAATCATATGCGAGTACGTACGCTAGTCAGCAAAGTCGAATTAGCTTCTAATCAATACTACGTACATATCATACATTTATATGTCCTCGTTTACATTGTAGTTTATATAATGAATATATTAATATGTATGTGAACTTTAAATATTTTATTTTTATTTAATACTAGGCTATCACCATACAAAAAATCATCAAAAATGAATGATTCACGGTAAAACTAACAGACAGACAGACGGAGAAAAAATTGCTGAGTGTTTTTTTTTTGCTTCTATTATCAATACATATAATTTTTTTTCTTATATCTTTCCTTTATTTTATTAAATCACGCTGTATCCCGCACACAGCAGGGTAGGCAGAGGGAACCTAGTGTTTAGACTTTCTGCCGAAATTCTGGAGGCATTGCGTGTTGAGTGGCAGAACTCAACGACGCGCTTTGTCCGATACCAGAGCGAAGAAATGGAAATATAAATTTAAGTAAATATTTCATCTCCTCAAGTGGGGCTCGAACCCACAACCAGTCACACGTTGTGCCGCTGCGCCACGACTGGTCTTTTTTTATTATATAAGAGATTAAGATAGTATGTTAATTTTAGGTTATTTCAAATTATGATCATTTGTTTAGCAGTTGCGGCATTTTTGTTTACTTTACTCATATAACAACATGATTTACATTTTAAATAAGATTTTGTATTAATTGATTTAATTAAGCATAAAGTTTCTTTGTTCATTTCGATGCGATAGAGTATCTCGAAAATCCTTTTACGCGTAATCATGAATAATTAATTCGTTTTGGTAATTTAAATGACAATAGAATTGCTATTTACTTTAAAACTTGTTTCTGGGCTTATAACTAATTATACTTTCTTAAAATGATAGATAGAATTCATTTTATTTAATAACAGTAGATAGAGTGAGATATAAACATATAAATGTTAATTTAAAATTAAAAAATTAAACCAGCTTCACGCTGTATCCCGCACACAGCAGGGTAGGCAGAGGGAATCTAGAGTTAAGACACACCGTTGTTCCCAACTTTCCGCCGAGTTCCGGAGGCATTGCGTGTTGAGTGGCAGAACTCAACGCCGCGTTTCGCCTCGACACCAGAGCGAAGAAATGAAAATATAAATTTGAATAAATATTTCATTTCCTCGAGTGGAGATCGAACCCACAACCAAACGATTTTACAACTACAACTGGCCTCACAAATATTAATTGTAGATTTATATAATAATAACATATATAGTTAGATTTAAACCAACAAAAATTAATTTTAGATGCCCGCTTACGGCACTATTTAGGCGTCAACTTTATTCTATTACTAGCGGCCCGCTTGCGGTTTTGCCCAGATGAAGTCTACTAGTAAACTACACGGTTATTTATTTAAAATTAATTAAGTGAATTTAGGGAAAATTGATTACCTACTCATGATTATTCTATACACTAAATAAATTCTTATTAAAATATTAAATTTAGGGAAAAAAAGAAATTCCAGAAAGAAAACACTCTTTATGTTGTAACAACCACTGGTTTAGCAGTTTTTGAGATCATCTCGGAAAAATAGAAAGACAGACTACCGAATTAAAATCGTTTTAGTACCGTGTAAGTGCGTTTCTTGAAAAAAAATATTTTAAAATCACATGTATACATGTATAGATATAAAAAATAAACGTTTATTTTGTTAGTACAAATACAATATATGACAAAATGATATAGTGATATGTTACCTATATCAATATTATTCAAATAGTTCTTTTAAGGTTTCAAATTTCCTATTTCATATGAAAGTAATTTTCTAAACACAATACCAAAACTTGTAAGGTTCCTTCCTCGGAACTAGCTTTACAGTCTTCAGTAATTTTTTATTCAGTTAAATTGTATCGTGTTTCCCTAACAACCTCTTGCAAGTTTTCCGCTTTTTCCCGTACAAAAGAAAATTCGTGGATTCCCAAGTTTTCCTAAATGTAACAGGCTTCGCCTTTCTTAATATTGTGTAGGCGATTGCTTGTTAGCGCCAGAGTTAAAGTTTATACCAGAAAAGAGTTGATTGTATTACTTTAAGATTTAACTGGTCCGCTTTGCTAGAGTTTCTTGTCTCTTGTTTTTCTTCAGCTTCATCATGTAGCGTTAAGACACACCGCTCTCCACTTTCCATTGATTTCTTGGCATTGTGTGTTGATTGGCAGAGCTCAACGTCGCCTTTTGCCTCGACATCAGAGCGAAGAAATTAAAAAAAAAAATATTTCCTCGACTAGGAATCGTATCCACAATCTGTCACGCTTACAGCCACACACGCTTGTGCCCCTGAGCTATAACTGGCCACATGATTTTCATGTCATTTTCATTTAAATTATACTGATTTCCTTTCCTTTAATAAACTTAACGTAGGCAGTATATATAATATGCAGATTTGTTCCTTAATTGTCTAAATAAGAGTATTCCTTGTGGAATAGAGACATTATATAAATAGCTAAATGTCTTACTTTTACTTGTAAACATCTTACTTTTGTCGTTATTCCCACATGACACGATGTTGCCGAATATTGTGAAAACGCCATTTTTATTATATTAACAAGGTACTCTATTCTGTAAGTATCATAAGTGAAATGTTAAATAATTTTAATATCTAGAATCCAAGAGTTCAAATGTTTATAGGTTTTCCAAAAATCTTTTGATATAAAATAAATTTAATATATTATTTAATAATAAATATTTTTACTATCTATATATATAAAAGGACTTGTGCTGACTGACTGAGGTAAGACGCACGCAGAGCCGTAACGGCTGGTGGTAGATACGTGAAATTTGGGCAGATGTTTATTTTCATATTCTGGACATCCACTAAGAAGGGAATTTGAAAAATTTCAATCCTAAAGCGATGAAATAGGGGTTGAAAGTTTGTATGGAATTTTTTTTTAATCTGTACCGATTTTTATAAAATTTGAAATTCAGACTCTTAAAAATATTTCATTGAACACGTGTTTCATGGTTTTTAAGAATTCACCCCCTAAGGGTCCAAATAAGTGGTTGAAAGATTATATGGAAAAATCTTTAAATTGCCACCGATTTTTATAAAAAATTAAATTCAGATTGTTAAAAATATTTTATTGAACACGTGTTTCGTGGTTTTTTTAGAATTCACTTCTAATAAGCGGGCGAAGCCGCGCGCGTCCTTTAGTTAAATATAACCGCGATAGATCAATATTTTATTATTCGAAATCTGAAACAAATATATAAATATAAAATACTTATTTAGAAAACGTATACCAGGTCCTGGTCGGATACCAGGAGACGCGGGTTTGAGTCCCGCTACGTTCAAATTTTTATATTTTTTTTAAATAAATATTTTTCTTTTCTAAGTGTGGAATAACACTTTAAAATTTTTAAATATATATAAATATATTTATTTACATATTTATAGTTTAGAAAGTTAGAGCATTTAAAACTAAAAGGCAATAAATCTTACTTAGGTTTTATAACAACGTTATTTAGTTATTTCTACATAAATTCTGTGCTATAAAAAATATTTAAATCAGCTCGTTAACTATAAATTATCCGTTTATAGTATGCTAATGTTATTACGTGGGAAAACGATGTTTTAACTAAATCTATTATATTTATATTTTATTTTGAGAATATACCATGATTTTGAGGCCAGTGGTGGCGCAGTGGCACGAGGTGTGACTGTAAAACCGACTGGTTGTAGGTTCGATCCCCACTCGAGGAGATGAAATATTTACTTAAATTTATATTTCCATTTCTTCGCTCTGGTGTAGAGGTTAAGCGCGGCGTTGAGTTCTGCCACTCAACACGCAATGCCTCCAGAAATCGGCAGAAAGTGGGGAACGGAGTGTCTTAACACTAGGTTCCCTCTGCCTACCCTGCTGTGTGCGGGATACAGCGTGAAGCTGACCATGATTTTAATTTCTTTTTTTATATATTTGTTTTTTTTTTCGAATGGACTGATAGTATTGGACTTTCGTCATTAAGATATATATAATATATAGAAATTTTATTTTTGATTTCTATAGAGCAGAATACTAGTAACATTTTTGCTATGTATGTGTATGTTTATTGTATATACGTACAGACAATAATCTTATCTTTTAAAATTGGTTTAAAACTAATAAACAATTTAGTCTTCATATAAAAATGTATTATGTTAACGAAATTCCTTCATTTTCCCTTACTACCTTAGGAGGTAGTTCAATAGATTTATTTTTATATGTTTATTTTATTTTATTTAAATTTGCAACAATGTTGTTTAATCATTCATATCACTAGGTATGTATGGCGTTATTTTGTTATATTATAAAAATCATATTGCACAGGTATAAAAAACTAAATTTATATGTACAAAGGGAAAAGCGCAGCGTTGAGTACTGCCACTCAATACGCAATGCCTCCAGAATTCGGCAAAAAGTGGGGAACGCAGTATCTTATAACACACGGTTCCCTCTGTCTACCCTGCTGTGTGCGGGATACAGTGTGAAGCTGATTTTTTTAAAATATATGTACATTATAATGATAATGTATATATATACCTACAGTTGCCACCTATAGAACTAGCTGCCAAAAAGTTTTCGGTGCTTGATGAAGGTTCCGCCGCAAAATATAAAGTGCATTCCTGGGACTCCACTCAGTCACTGTCAGCGTCAGGTTTGCGTCTACCCTTTGGGATTGCTGAACTAAGTTTCGCGCTGATTTAACACCTTTCGCGATAATATACCTAAAATTTTAACCTGCTAAGAATTATTATACTTGCGTATTAAGATAATTAAACATAATTTAAAAAAAAATTAAATTAAATTAGCTTCACGCTGTATCCCGCACACAGCAGGGTAGGCAGAGGGAACCTAGTGTTAAGACACTCCGTTCCCCACTTTCTGCCGAATTCTGGAGGCATTGCGTGTTGAGTGGCAGAACTCAACGCCGCGCTTAACCTCGGCACCAGAGCGAAGAAATGGAAATATAAATTTAAGTAAATATTTCATCTCCTCGAGTGGGGATCGAACCCACAACCAGTCGGTTTTGCAGTCACACCTCGTGCCGCTGCGCCACGACCGGCCTCTAAACATAATTTATATGAATAAAAACGTCAATATTATAAATTATTTAATTATTAAATTATGAGGCCAATCGTGGCGCAGTGGCACAAAGTGTGACTGTAAAACCGACTGGTTGTGGGTTCGATCCCCACTCAAGGAGATGAAATATTTACTTAATTTTATATTTCCGTTTCTTCGCTCTGGTGTCAAGGTTAAGCGTGGCGTCGAGTTCTGCCACTCAACACGTAATGCGTCCAGAATTCGGCAGAAAGTGGGGAACGGAGTGTCTTAACACTAGGTTCCTTCTGCCTACCCTGCTGTGATACAGCGTGAAGCTGATAGGTATTATAAATTATATAGTAGTAAAAAATTTAAACTATCGTGTTGCGTGGTGTGTCAGCATCTACCGCAGTGGTTGTAAATTGGATCACCACTTGGTACAATGAAATATATGCTTAAAGAAAATATTTCCGAACTAATGAAGACAGCGCGGCGTTGATTTCCGCCACTCAATACAAAATGTCTTGAACTCAGGTGGAAAGCCGAAAAGGAAATGTCATAACACTCAATTTCATAAGATATAAACTTTTTTGTGTTTGTTTTTATGCATTCTTGACTAAGTGTTTCTTAAGCTAGTGTTCGTTTATTAACCAAGTGTTGAATTCTGGAGGCATTGCGTGTTCAGTGGGGGAAATATTAAATATTTCCTCGAATTCGAATCGAACCCACAACCTATCGCGTTTATAGTCCAACTCTGTGCCCCTATTTTACAATTGACCTCAAATATAAACATAATATACAATATTCGAACTAAAATTCACATCTTAATATAAGAAAAAACGAATAGACAACTATTCAATAAAAGCATTCCGATGTAGAAGCTCGAACCTCCACAGACCTCGGTACTTAAGAGGGCAACGATGCGTGCATTCACCGTCGCCGGCAATGGCATTGTAAAAGTTTAATGCGATTCCGTAAAGCGTGATCTCTCTGATGGATTCCCAGCCACGATTGCCCTCCCTAAGTGTTGGCTGATAATCTACATTGGTCTAATGGAAAGGGATTTATGCTGAACAGTACTAAGAGCTTGGGTGCTATAATGCTTCCATGTTCTCGTGTGTGGCTTGAGAAAAGATTATCCATTTATTGGAGGAATTTGGTGTGAAGGAAAGTTAATTTAGTTTTGTTTTGGTAAAGCATTTAATGTTATTTTATTTTAGTTAAATGTATTATTAAATATCAAATTAAACTGGTTTAGTCGGAAGCCAGTCGTGGCGCAGGGGCATAGGCGTGTGACTGTAAATATGGGTTTAGTTCGAGGAAATTAAATCTCTATATATAATAAGGCAGTAAAAATATTTTGTCTGTACATTTAGTAATTTTGACTGAAATGGATAGAGGGACACTTAAAAAGAATAATAGAAAGCAAAAAGATTTTTTTTTAATTTCTTGTCTGTCTGTCTGTCGACATATTTTTGCCCACATTTTTCTCTAAAAGTACTGAACCGATTTACTTGAAAACCAACCGATTCCAATCACCAATTGCTTTGTTTTAACTCAACTTAACTACTAAAGTTTAGTTCATCAAAATCGGTTCATTAAAAAAAAAAGTTAGTCGTCATTTGAAAGAAGTCGTAATTAATTCAACACAGAGATAAAGAACGATCTTGAAAGAAATATCAAGTAAATACAAAGATTTTTTGGTTGGTTCGTTCATATAATATATGTAACTAATTTAAAAACTGTACAGGAGTTAATATGCAATTATTACAGTTATTTTACAAAGAATATTATGAATCCTTCAAATCAATAATTTAACATTTAAGGCTGTTTCTGAATGAGTAAATTAAATTATTCACTGACATCAGCACATTTAACAGAGTATATTATATAGGTAAAAAGAACATAAAGCTACAAAAATATATACGTTTAATAAATAATTAGGTTTATATATATTTTATAAATATCCAATATCAACAACGGTCGTATTTTTTTATTTAAAACAATCAAAAATTCTTTGACGATAATGTCGTAAAAAAATCATATTAGAAGTCATTATAGTTGTCAATCAATTCTGCTTATTAAATCAATATTCATGTATTAAAATAAAGCGGGCGGGCGAAGCCGTGGGCGAGCCGCTTGTATTTAATATTTTGATTTCTTGGCTCTGGTGTCGTAGCAAAGTACGGCGTTGAGTTCCGCTAGTCAACACGCAATGCCTTTAAAATTCATCGTGATACAGATACATATGATGATACAGCGTGAACCTAAAAAAAAAATGTTAATAGTTAGTTAATAGTTTCATTTAATTTTATTGTATTTAGTTAAATGTAATAAATAAAAATACATATAAATTTCATTCCTAGCTCTTAGATATATCACGCTCATACACTTAAACATAAACGACGTCGTTACACCGACTATCTTTATTCACCTGCCACGCTGCGAAGCGCTCGTCACCCTCCGTCTCTAATACATTTATCTCGTCAGGGGTAATATTAAGCAAGTTTAGGAACAAATTACGAGCACAAAGTTCCTCACACCTTCCCCAAGTTCAAGTAATTACTGAGGCGTTCTCCCTAATGTCCCTTCGTGGATACGTCCTCTGGTATTCTACGTACAGGCCATATCACAGTTCCGTTTTGGCGCAAACGAGCAGAGATAACCGCTTTATTACTTGACGTGATGCCAGAATTCCTATTTTCACAAGAATCAATAGCTAGCGTCCTCCGGCCCGAGTTAGACATAACGATACTAGCTGCACCACAAGATTGGCATCGTCGCCAATTCCGTTTGAACGTAGTATATTAAGCCTTAAAAACAATATTTTAAAGTCAAAATAAAGTTTAAGAACGTCGTGGCGCAGTGGCACAAGGGTGTGGATTTGATTCCTACTCGGAAAATTAATTATTATTTATTAATTTTCATTTATTCGCTCTGGTACCAAGGCAAAAACCCGGCGTTGAGTTCTTCCTACTCAACACGCTACGCCTCGAAACTTAAGGTGGAAAGCGGGGATAGCAGTGTTAACATTAGTTACGATGAACAGAGAGCTTACAGAGCTGCTATATGCGGGAAACAACGTGAAGCTAATAAAGAAAAGTTTCCTTTGGAGTTTTTATGAAAAGGGAATTATATTGTTGCTGGAGATTCATGAATTTATAGACTCCACACTAACTTTGAGGGCGACGCTTTCTAACATTGTCAGTTCCTTTATATACGGCATCTACAAGTTTATGTTCAGTCATTTTTATTACAGGGTTCCCTCTCTCCCCACTTTCAATTTATTTTATCGAGACATCTAAAGTAAATTGAAGGTACGGTCCAGGTGTTCTTTTTATAAATATTCATTGAACAAGATTCTCCGCTTTGATCAAATCAATTTATGTTTGATTTGAAATTGTTTCGGTGCAGGTATTTTATGTTTATAGGGTTCCGTACTTCAAAATGTGAAAACAGAATTCTTATAGGGTAACTTTGTTGTCCGTCTGTTCGTCTGTTAAGACCATTTATCGAGAAATCGCATGATCGATTTGAAATGAATATTAAATATTCTGGTTTATGGTATCTTAGAGTGAAAAAAAAGCTTAAGTCTTAAGCTTTTAAGTCAAAGCAATCAAAAGATACGAGCGTTTATATTTCGTTTCTACTGTATTTTGTATGAAATTCCTCGTGTAATCAAAACCTTTAATGCAGTGCAGTATAGTGTTACAATTATGAAATTTGGCAAGAGGTGATAACTTTCAATACAAAAGAAAAAAAAATACAGAAAGTGAAAATTAATAGATATTTCATAGAAAGAATAATAGATATTTCATAGAAAAAAATATTGCAAACTAATAATTAAAGTTATATTCGTAGAAAATGAGTGCAGACGTCCGCAAACTTAAGTTTGTCAACTTTCATAAATTGTACAATCCTGAAAATGGTACGGAACCCTCAGTATCGTCCGACTCGAATCGACTAGTTTTCTTTATTAAGATTTCCTCCAACTCCGAGCCTAGGAAGGCACGCACGGCAAGGATGCGCGTCTAAGAGTGTCTGCACCAGGCGCACAGCGGCCGCTAGGAGTGTCACTGAAACGGAGCATGTAGGTTAAGGGCCCTCCACGCTTTGTTAGCGCGCTCTAATCACTGCCGGCCCTCAGAGGCACGCGACTCGAGGGCTCGTGGCGCACTAGCGTTTTGTGCATCTCTTTGCCTATCTCCTACCACTCAATGCTTGCCTGGTACCTGCCGTTGGATTAGAATGGTGGGAAGGCGTTTTCGAGCTAACGATTTTGGTTTGAATTTGTCAAGTGGTTTTGTTCTCTTTGGTTAAATATGAATTTTGATATTTAAAAATATCTGTAGGAAATGCAACGATTGCAGCAAAGTTAATACTAAAAAAACGATATTTTATTGATTTTATTTTAGCTTTACGCTGTATCCAGCACATTGTAGGGTAAATAGAGTGAGGAAACCTGGGAACCTGGTGCTAAGACACTCAACGTTCTCCATTCATACACATATTTCGTTCCCCACTTCCGTATGAACTCTTGTAGCAATGCGTAATGAGGGGACTAAACACCGCGCTCTTCCAGAAACTACAATAAACTACAGTAAACTACATAGTCATTATATAAAGAGTATTTTTTAAAAATAAATTATCAAAAACTTCAGTTATAACAAATCACTTATAGGCTATTTTATTTCCACAATGAAAAATAATAAACATTTTCAATAAACAGCCATTATTGGATTGTAACACTCCACTCTCAAGAACTTCGATATATTTCCAAATATATATATGAACGTGACGCCGTCAGATTAAGCACGATTGGCGTCTGTCCAAACTTCTTTAATCTTACCCAGAGGACAGGGTCGTATTTCGGAAAAACAACATTGCTATATAACTTATTTTGATATTCTTGGGTTATTCTTGACGTTTTTATATTATTTATCCTGTGCTTAAGTTAATGATTAAATTATATATGTAAACGATCTAAATATCTGTTTGGGTTTATTCGGTATCTAAAGATGATAGTTTATCGTTGAATAGATGCTTATGTAGGTTTTACTAACAATGGAAAGGATTTAAAACAAATATCGTGGAAAAAAATAGGGTAACGTGTATATACTAGTACTAATCCTGGGGGCATCGTGGCGTACATGCATGGAATCTGACTGTAAACTTAAGAGTTAAAACACTAAGTTATCTTTGCAAACCATAGTAGAACCTAGTGTCAACGAAATAAAGAGTGAAGTAAGCTGCTTAAAAAATATAATATATTTTTTGTCATTTTCAAAAATATATACGTAGAATTCTTTACAAATCAACATTTATATCTTGTTTTCAAAATATATATGCAATCCAAAAAGAAATGAAAAATAAATAAAAAATAAATAATAAATAAATCCAAAAAGAAATGAAATATTGGCTGAACAAAAAAAAATCCCATCTTGTTTCAGTTCAATATCGCAGTATTGTATTTCGCATGGTGGAAAGGCCAGTACGTGGCCGATTGTTCTAAGGGAAATTTATGGAGTTGTGAGTGTCCGTGATCTGAATTTGTAATTGCATTTTGTGGGAGTTTATTGTTGATTTACGCAATAATTTATGGCATCATCACAAATAAAACTTCTCGTAAATATATCTTGTTTAAAGGGCTGTTAAGGGTAGTCCTTTGATTGCTTTGTTAGCTTTTTTTTTAGCTTCACATTGTATCCCCTATATATAAATGAATTTTTACTTTTCGCTGAATTGTCGAGGTATTGCGTGTTGAGTGGTGAAACTTAACGCTGTATTTTTGCCTTGGTACGAAAGGGAAGAAATGAAAATATTACATAAATAATAATTTCTTTCCCCCGAGTTGGAATCGAATTTATAACCGTCGCGTTACAGTCACATGCGACGATCTTAATATACATATAAATGACCATTGTCTTATTATGGAATTGAAGCAGCAATATTTTAACTAAATCATACATTATATTTTAAATAAATTATACTAAATTATACAAAAATACAAGACTTATGTCTTGTATTCAAAAAATATTATAAAGAGATAAACATGATAATGGATCCTTGGATAATAAAACCAGGTAGAGTTCATATTCTTATAAAAAAATGTATTACATAAATTAATATTTTCAATCTGTATTGATGCTACGTATGAATAACTTTTTTGGGTATCCGTCGAGATTTACCTTAGTAGTGACGTCACTACACTAGTATATCAGACAAATCGACAATATTATTGTATGTTAAATTAAATATTAAGATATTTTTATCAATTATACCCACCTAACTAAAAGTAAAATATAAAGAAATATTAAATCAACCATTTCTAGAGTGTTATAAGTAATAAGAAAAATAAATTATCAAAGCATAAAGCATTCCGACAAGCTAATAATGAGGTTGGTTTGTCCCCTAAGTGGGAGGGTGGGGAAGTGGGTGGTGCAAAACTCATTTCCTGGCGACGACGGAAGTCCAGCCGGCCAATAAACACGGAAAATTTTATTCAGAAATGTCTGGCCGTTTTAAAGCCTTAATTTTGTATTTCCTTTCCGTTGACGCAAACATAATGTTTTAAAGAGACATTTTATTATAAAAACTATACTTTTTAGCATTCATTGTTGTTTATTTTTGCGCCTATTTTTCTTGTGACTTGGTACTTAATATCACCTTTTAACGTTTTTTTAATATTATTTTCTTATTTTAATATAAATCCTTCATACGAAAAATCTACAAAGGAGTCTCGATACATAATATTTGTCAAAAATAGCACATACATTGAAATCTATTGCAAAATGTAACAAAATAACAAATTTCTATGACTTGTTTGAAAATGAGGGTGGCAAATATTTACTATAAACAGAATTTTCCGTTTAAGCGTCGTACCGTACAATGGAGCAGGTTATTGTTAGTCTCGGTTTACATCAGGTCGTCCTGGCAAGGGTCCAGGTTGGCAAGCGACATATGTAGGACATCAGGCTTTAACATTACATACGTTGCTCTTGGATTGTTGTTTTTTCAAAGCGTTTCTATTGTGTGTTGTGTATACCATTTTGTTATTTTTCCTATAAAAAAATGTGGTAGGAGTGCGGAGGGAACCTGGCTGTAAATGCGATGGTACTGGGTTTGATCCGTAGTCGTATTAAAATATTTTGATTTCTTCGCTTGGGTAAAATAATTCCTGGTGTTGAATTCCGCAGTTCAACTCGCAATGTCTCTGATTTGGGCGTAAATTGGATAATGTCATGTTTTGACATCATCTTCCCACAGATTACCTTACTGTAAGATAAAGGGCATGATAAAGGGCTATATGCGGATGAAGTTTAAAAAATGTCATAGTCATTTTTAATAAAACTAATTAAATAATATTTCATAAATAAAATGTAATTTTTACCTAAAAGTAAATAATAGCAAGAGAAACGGTTGGTTTCAAAGCAATAACCAACTAGCCCATAAAAACACGTAAATCTGAATAAAAATTACATACAGAATAAAATCGAATAGTAAAATCACATAGAGATCGTGCTTCAAAATCAGTCTAAGAAAATGAAATCAAAGGAGTTTCAACACAAAAGCCTCTTCGAACATTACAAATGAAAGAAATATGAATTATATTTTCCCGTATCATTTATTCTCTACAAAACGTACATAGACGCCGCGGAAAAGTCACGCCGCGCTCCATTTATCCATATCTTTTGTATGCCGTTAGACGCCCGTACAAAGTTATCTCTACTGAAAATGTTTTCTCACTTACGTATACGATCTGAATATGAAATAAGGATATATATGAGATGTGTTCTGCCTCAAAGCCAAGCTTGGTGAAGGGTTAATGTGAATTGGTCGTTGGATTTAATTATGTTAATTGATGATAATGATACTGTGTTTTGCTGGTTTATTATTGGTAATATAGTAGAATGTATTATGTTATTAAAATTAAGAATAGTATGTAATTATTATATGTAGGAGTATATCATTATTATATATTGAGGCCAGTTGTGGCGCAGCGGCACAAAGCGTGACTGTGAAATCGACTGGTTGTGGGTTCGATCCCCACTCGAGGAAATGAAATATTTATTTACAGTTATATTTTCATTTCTTCGCTCTGGTGTCGAGGCAATGCACGGTGTTGAGTTCCACAAAAGTGAGGAATGGAGTGTCTTTACACTAGGTTCCTTCTGCTTACCCTGCTGTGTGCGGGATACAGCGTGAAGCTGATTTGATTGATTTTTTTAATCTAATTATAAAAATTAAAGTTATTTTAGTATGAATGAAATGTATATATATTTTTTAGTAATAACCTAACTTAACTGCTTTTGCTATTTTGTTGAATATTTATTTAGAAAAGGTTTTCCCATTTTTTTATTCTCTCCAGTCTCTAACTAAATTTTCAGTAATGAGTTTATCATAAGGCAGGTTTAAGTAAATTAAATAATAATTTTTGGCTTTTTATCTTACGTACTTCAGCCTCAGGGAACACTTTGGCGGAAAAAATAAAATATTAAACATAAAACGAAACCATTTTCCATTAGTACTTTTATTTTAACATATACGAGTGTAATATGTTTCCATTGTGTTCTATTAAATAATTAATATCTTAATTTAACAGACAGCACTACGAGAAAATAATAGGACGGAATAACCTTAATTTTTCAAATTGAAGATTTTTTAAATATATATATTATTTTTTTTTAGAAATAATTCTAAAGAACACGCCGTGATTGGTTTACGTGATTGGTGATGTGTTTATATATGTTAAATTTAATAACAAGATTTATTCAGATTCACACTTTATCCCTTTTATAGCAGTGTAGGCAGAGGGAGTCTAGTGTTAAGACACTCTGTTCTCCACTTACCGCTGAGTGTTTGAGACATTGCGTATTGAATGGCGGAACTCAAAGCCGCCAACACACACACACACTTGGCAACAAGATTTGACGAAATAAAAATATAAACACTGCAGTACAAAATAATGAACGGAATTGACATTGTGACTGTTAGGGAACTGCCGGCGTATATTCGGTACTGACTTCAAAATATTTTTAATTGAACATAACTTTTTTAATTATAATATACACACATAATAAAAAATTTTTTTTTTAAAAAACGAATATTCTTATTTTATCTTCTCATTAACAATAAAAAAAAATAATTCAATAACTTAATAAATTTTCCTCACATTCCCCACATTTGTAATTCGACTCCCTTACTAAACAGACATGTTTTGTAGATTTTGAACCACAATGGTCATGTCATATTTTACAATCATTTTTTTCCCAAGAATGGCCTATTTCAGATCTCATCAGTGAGATGGATGTGGTGTTTTGTTTTTTATCGTGGCCATAAAGGCGAGGCGTGACCCAAGGAACCACGTTTGTATAACATTTGAAGAATTTATTCTTTTCTGCAGGCATATAAACAATAAATAAAAAATATATAATAAAGTTATTATAATTTGCAAAATCTGGTTTACTTTGATTAGTTATTTTTAATATCAATTATCTATACTACATATTTTATTATTATTTGTTTTGAATAATCATAAATGATTTAAAACTGAAAAATGAAAATTGGACATCTGTGTGTGAAATTTACATTTTATTAATTTTAACAATTACTTTCATAATTATTGTAAGGAAATCAGTTTTTTTTTGTATTTAATATTATATTATATTCAACCTCTAATACTAATTAAAATAAAGTACATCCACACCTAAAAATATTGAACAAATTAAGAGTAAACGAATGATAAAATTTCATTTCCTCAATCACATGTGCCCAGCGACGTTTGTCCGGATATTACTGACTGATGGAAACCGGATCCTCTGATAGAGGAGTACTGCCATACTTTGTGAACATGTGTAATGTGTTCCTCTCTTGACAGTTTCAGATTAATCACAATTTTGATTTATCCTTTTATTTACGACTTTAATTATTTCTAGGTTTTATCTATTTATTTTCTTATTAAATAGGTTTTTTCCCGACTGCTAAGGAAGAGTTATGTTTTTCGCGCGTATCTTGTATGTATGTAATATTCTTTATTACCTCGTATCTGCAGAACCGCTGAACGGATTTACATATTTGAGGTATCGTTAGATTCATATTAGCAGCCCAAGTGTTCTTAGATAGGTGACGTTAATAAAAAATAATCATGGCGGCTGTGGTACGCCATTGTACTTAGTAAAAAAAATTTTTTTCGTTTTGGAATACTACAATATGGGTATCAAATTCAAGAGCTCAATTTCAGGATTTCAAAAAGGTATATCATGATTACCATAATAAATTCTAACAAAAAAATGAAAAATAAAAAAATATTTGTAAAAACAAAAACCCCGACTGCATCATAGATAATAAACAAGCCCAATAGTTTATTAGGATTAACAGTCGGGACCTATAAGTAATTTTTCAATCAATAAAATCTTTACCAGGAACCCCGCATAATTTAAAGAGGTCCCGAATGTTAATCCTAATAAATTATTGGGCTTGTTTATTTTCTTTTTAGTTTGATGCAGTCGGGGTTTTTGTTTTTACAAATATTTTTTTTATTATTATATTAGTTGTGTTTTTTTTATTTAATTTTATAAAAGCATCTTACGGAAAATCCTTATTTTTAGCCTCATAGCTCTAGCCATGAGATTCTTGGACTTTATATTTTTTAACTACTTGTCAACTTATGTATGTATGTGTATGTATGTTGTACTTGTATTATAGTCAGAGGAAACCTAGTATTAAGACACTCCGTTCTCCATTTCCCTTCGAATTCCTGAGGTATTGCGTTGAGCGGTGGAAATCATCGTCGTGCTTTAATATTAATATGTATGTCAGCTTCACGCTGTATCCCGCACATAGCAGGGTAGGCAGAGGGAACCTAGTGTTAAGACACTCCGTTCCCCACTTTCCGCCGAGTTCTGAAGGAATTGTGTGGAGTGGCGGAAGTCAACGCAGTTTAATATTTATAAATATTTCATTTCCTCGAGTGGCGATCGAATCCATAACCAATCGCTTTTACAGTCTCACTTGCACCACTACTGGCCAGCAGAGAAAAAGTTAAAATTGTATTTACGTTATAAAATTATTTAATTAGTTGTATAAGTGCTCTTTATTAGATTTTTATTAAGAATTCAAAATTAACCTTTCGAAGAATCCTTATTCATAAGCTTTCATTTGATTCTTTTAATTATTTATTTTCTTTAAAGGAATTTCATTTAGCGTTCTCGTTTTCTATTAACAGTATCTTCATTTAATTACTATAATTAAATATGCCACGGACATATTTAATATTGCACTTATTCCTTTCGTGTGCTTAATATTGCGTAATAATAAATAATAATAGACAAGATCTACTATTTTATATAATTAGGAAGGAGCAAAAGGCTTTTTTACTATGTGTTTATAAATTTTCAGGAAAAATATATTGGGGTTATAAAACGTTGTAGTCATATTATGATCATATAAATTTGATTTACTTATTTCTAGCGAAACTAAACGCGGCTTCGCCCGCTTGATGCATTGTTATATTATAGCTAAATTATACAAATTCTTTATATAAATTGTAGTAATATGTGTTAGATCTAAATTAAATTTTACAGTAATATACCTACTGTAAAATTTCACTTAAATCCGTTATATACATTTTGCGTGAAAGTTGAAAAAAACATCCATCTTCACAAACTTTCATATTTATAACGTTAGTAAATTGAAAATTCAAACTCAAATTTGAAATAATAATATCTGACAAATATTTTAAAATACTCCAAAATATTTCTAGAAATGTTATTTATTTGCTTATACACATATCACATCACATATCACAGTTTGCATAATAACATATATATCCGAAAACTCCTGGAAATTCGGTGAAGATATTTCGAAGCGTAAAATGTACGGTTGTAATGAGCGCCGGATGCCCCGGCGACCATTGTCCACGCTTGCAACGGACGGACAAAGCTGTGTCCCAATTACACGCATAAACGAACTGGATTTCGACGGAGGAAAATATATTTTCTAGTACAATTTAACATGTGAATAGGGTTTTAATCAAAGTGTTTGTGTAGTGGTTTGTTAGTTTTTTTCTAAGGTTAGTTAGAATTTGTTTGTAATTTTGTATTTAGAGAGATTCAATTACCACTCGAGGAAATGAAATATTTAATATTGTTTTTAAATTTTATTCTGGTAGCCAGGCAAAGCGCGGTGTTGAGTTCCACCACTCAACACCGCGCTTTGCAACGCCTCCAGAATTCTCTTCACACTAGTCGTAACACTAGGTTCCTATTATGTCAATAAACAGGATTTTTATATTACTAATGAAATTAAATAGATTAACTACGTAATGGAATAAATAAATTATACTTATGAATATACTTATAGCTAGTTACTTTTTTATATTCTCATTTTATTTAACTTTTAACTTTTAATTATAAAATATGAAGAAATATTTTTGTGGAATAATATAATATGCTATATTATACATTTAATATATTTGCTTCACCAAATCTTACATACCGATCACACTAATAGACGTTAAAAGAAAATCATTATCTATATATTAGGAATTTCCAAGTGAACGAATGTGGTCATTTCACGTGAAATGGAGGCAGTGCACGGAACAGATCCCATTTGTTAGTTTAGGGTTGTTTTGTTAGGCGTTAGCGCATGTGCCGGCCAATTGCCTTGTTTGATTATACTCTAAACGGAACTACTGTCGATTACATACTGTTTTCAGTGTAATTTATATGTGATTCTCGTTATATGTATGTGATTTTTGAGATTAGCATTGGCTTTCTGATGGTTTGTTTATAAGATTTTTATTACTTTAATAGTTTAGGGGCAGATTTCTTTATATTATGACGTCGTAAGGCCATCGTGGTGCTGTGTCTGTTTGTAAATGTGATAGTAGTAGGTTCCATTCTCATTCGGGGGTGAAAATGAAAATATTTCGTATATTCAAAGATACTGAAGGAAGGTTACGTAAAATGCATGAGGACCCCCCCGGAGGGCATGTATGAAGAGGTTGATGAAAGAGGTATGTAGAGACCGTAGCGTTTGCCGCTCAGTTCTCTCTGACTACTCCGCTAGGGGTAAAGCGTGAAGTTAAGTTATTTTTAATTTTCTTGTTCTGGTAAGAAAATTAAGCATGGCGTTGTCTCTCGCCACTCGCAAGGTTTAGATAATTGGATGGTGCGAGGGGATTGGATGTTAGAGATAGCACTTGATTTTCCATGCCTACACTGCTATATAGAGAATAAAGGTGAAGCTGTGGATAGAAAAACTCATCTATTTACTAAAGAACAAACATATATATTATTATAAAAAAATATTTGTAAAAACAAAAACCCCGACTGCATAAAAAAAATAAACAAGTCCAATAGTTTATTAGGATTAACAGTCGGGACCTATAAGTAATTCTTCAATAAACTATTGGACTTGTTTATTTTTTTTATGCAGTCGGGGTTTTTGTTTTTACAAATATTTTTTTATTATTCATTTTTTTGTTAGAATTTATTATTGTAATGATAATCATGATATACCTTTTTGAAATAATGAAATTGAGCTCTTGCATTTGATACCCATATTGTAGTATTCGAAACGAATTTTTTTTTTTACTATGTCCAATGGCGTACCATAGCCGCCATGATCATTTTTTTTTAACGTCACCTATCTAAGAACACTTGGGCTGCTAAAACGAATCTAACGATATCTCAAATATGTAAATCCGTTCAGCGGTTCTGGAAATACGAGGTAATAAAGAATATTACATACATACAAGATACGCGCGAAAAACATAACCCTTCCTTAGCAGTCGGGAAAAAAGTACCATTACAAAATGATTTTATTAAAATCAGCTGTATCCCGCACACAGCAGGGTAGGCAGAGGGAACCCAGTGTTAATACACTCCGTTCCCCACCCTCTGCCGAATTCTGGAGGCATTGCGTGTTAAGTAGCAGAACTCAACGCCGAATAAATGATTTTATTATAATTATAAATTTTAGTAGCGGCCAGAGGCTATTTCTATATGACATACTTTAGTGCACATGCAATCCAATTTCGTATGAAAATGGCGTCCGCGCGAGTATGTGGTATCGATCGGTACAATTTATTCAATTTCCTCAAACGTATTTATATTAACGTCACGCTTCGTGTCACGGCTAAATACTTTTTCCATATTTCTTTTGTTGTTTAATTCCTTTTTATTGTTGTATATAGGAATAAAGTGGAGTGGAATCGTATGTAAGTAATATTGAAGCAATATCACAGTTTATAAAAAGTATATTATAATAAGAATCGAGAAATTATCGAAAAAAAATAATCCTATATCTATAAAGCAACAAACGCGCGGCGTTGAGTTTTGCCTCTCAACACGCAGTGCGTCCAGAATTCAGCGGAGTGAGGAGTGGAGTGGAGAGTGGAGGGAGAGGCGAAGTATGTGTTAACACCAAAATCCTTTTGCCTATCCTGTAAAATGTATAAAAACTTTATTTACCTATTAATTCCATAAAAATGAAGGTGTCGAAAGTTATTTATAACTTAATTAATGTAGCACTCTTTCACACGGCTCTCACAAAAGATGCTGCATTGCGCCTATGTTTTTACTAGCCAAGGCGAATTATAGGCGGAGTGATGTTTACACGACGACGCTCACTCAGCTTCGACTTTCATTTTTGTAGGTCATCTTGCTAATAATATAGTATTTTTTTTTTAATTTTTAATATTTCTTTTATCAGCTTTCCTCTATATCTCGCACTCAGTAGGGTAGGCAGAGGAAATCAAGTGTTAAAGCACTCTGTTCCCCATTTTCCGTTAAATTGTCGAGGCGTGGCGTGTTATATGGCGGAACTCGACGCCGCGCTTTGCCTCGACGACAGAGCGGAGAAATTGAAAATATGAAATATTTATCTAATTATCATCTCGCAATGCCTTAACAATAGGTTCCCTCTGTATGCTCTGCAGGATATAGGCGTGAAGTTGAAAAAAAATACGTATATAAATTGTTAGTATTACTTTTCCTATTAATTTATTTTAATTCTATATTAAAATGCAATGGTTAAAGCTTTAAAACGTACTCGAGTTTTTATAATAATTGAAGCAGCGCGTCGCCATCCAGCGCGAAAAAAAAGGAAAAGTAGAAAACAATTTTATGTGTTATCTCTAGATTTATACAATAATATTGCATGACAACGTCTTATTATGCCGCCGTGGCGCAGTAGTACATGTGACTTTAAGCACGACGCTTGTGGATTTGATTTCCATTCGGGGAAATTCATTATTTAATATAAGGGTAGATGTATAAAGGTAAAAAGTCTCGAGAAATCGGCGGAAAGTGGGAAACGGAGTGTCTTAACATTAAGTTCTCTCTGCCTACCCTGCTATATGCGAAATATAGTGACCAAAATAAAAAAAAAAACAAAATCTTTTGCGTCGTGTACTGATCTTAGAATATTTTTTAGTTCACAACAGGTGCCTAACAAAGAATTCACACTATTCCGTGTGGAATGTGGTGTGTTATTTTGCGTCAAATAAAGCGTTTTCCTAAATATCGGAGTAGGGGCGCGCCTTTGATGCCTTTTGTTCAGGTTTAGTATTATTTTCGTATAAATTCCAGCACACCACCAGCCGCAGTTTGCTTTAAATTAGTTATTTGGTATATTAGTTAAATATAAACTAAGATCAAAGTAAAAATATTAAAATATAAACAAAGTAAATAATAATATAGTATAGTATTTTCGTTCCGTTAAAACGACCTGACATGACATGGACGAGATATCCAATTTAACTTTTCGTAGCATTGAAGCAGGATACTATTTTTAAAGTTCTCAGTTCGTTATTTTAAGTTCATAACTATTTTAATAGAAAATTTATAATTAAAATGTTTTAATGACATTGTAAAACTGAATGGACAGGAAGTTAAATGTAAAAAAATCTATATTATATGTAATCTGTATTCAATTTGTGAGCTTTTATGATAATAGACTTGAAACCCTCAACTCTATTATCATAAAAACTCACACATTTTCATATATCTTTTAGTATTATTTCTAAACTAAAAAGATTTGATAAAATTCCACGATAAATATAGAAAATCCTGAACATTTTTCACGTTGTTGCCATAAAATCGATCGACACGGGGAAAACGATCCCAATATGGCCGTTCAAGAGATAAGTGATGTATCCGCCCTCAGTTCATAGCGTTTAGTGGGAAAAATATTGAATAAATTCATATATATATATATAGCTCTCGCTGAGTGCCATATCTTGGCTCCCTTACCTCCTCTCCATATTCAATCTGAATTGGTAACAAGTGTTGTCATGTTTAAGGAAAACGTTTGTGATTTTCTATTAAATTGAGGAAAATACAAGTATATTTTCGCGTCGTTTGAACAAATTAAAGAAATAAAATCAATTATAGAGTCTTTTATGTGATACAAGTATTAGAATTTTGATGGGCGTGTTTCAATATTTAGAATTAAATCTATATATTATGTAATATTATCTTTTTTTACCGTACAACCTCTCGTGTGTTCTCCATTCAACGTGACATTGGCGAAGTGATTTTGTGCTCAACTGGCACGCTCGGAACGCCATATTTAAAGAAACCAAACCAAACCAAATTTATATACATATAAAGGCCCTCGGATAGAGACAACTTAGTATACCATATTTTCAAATTGGTGTATGGTAACGGAATACAATATAGGGCTTTCTGTAACCAATTAAACAAAACAATCAAAACAAAAACAAAACAATCAAAACAAAACAATCAAAAAAGATTTATTATAATAAATATAAATATTCCCCTAAATGGTACTTGAGGCTAATCGTGGAACAGAGGCACAAAGTGTAACAGTGAACGCGACTGGTTGTGAGTTCGATCCCCACTCGAGGAAATGAAATATTTATTTAAAATTTATATTTCCATTTCTTTGCTCTGGTTTCGTGGCAAAGCGCGGCGTTGAGTTCCGCCACTCAATACGCAATGGCTGCAAAACTCGGCGGAAAGTGTCTTAACGATAGGTTCCCAGCCACGGTATATCTCGCACTCAGCAGGGGTGCTGCGTGCGAGATATAGCGTGAAGCTGATAAAAAATGGTACTTCAAAGAATTAAAATTAGTTTAGCTGAAAAAAAATATGAATTGTGAAACGTCATCTCCGTACAAACTTATGAACATATGTCACTTGCTGACTCGCCGCTTTGCGAATCAATTAGGCGGAGGTTATCTCAACTTATACGAGATGACGAGCCATTTTCTCATTAAAACTTCGGCCTACGTAACGACCTTCTTAATGGGCCCATACAAACTTTCCACTGCTTATACAAATTTTGTCCTTATTTAGTATATTATTAAATGTATTTGTAAGTTTAAATAAAAACAATACATTTTTAGGATTCCGTACTTCAAAAGGAAAAACGAAACGCTTATAGGATCACTTTTTTGTCTGTCTATGTCCATTTGTCAAAGAGAAGATTTATCTCGAGATCCCGTAGAGGTATCAAGCTGATTTATATCAGCTTAATAAATTATAAATAAATTGAAATTCGCCGCGTAATCAAAATCTATAGATTACTTGGTTTCCTTCTACAAATATAAAAAAATATATCTGAAAAATGGAAATATATCTTTGTATATTACAGATAACATCTTTTTTTACTATATATACAAAATAAGTGCATTCAACAACTTATAAAAATTGACAAACTTAATTTTTTCAATTTTTATAAGTTTTTCTTCTCGTTGAACTACCGTCCTAAAATTAGAATGGAATTCTCCGTAGGCGGGTTCGACTCTTACTTGACCGGCTTTTGCGTTAAGACCACTGCAACTGCTAACTAATAAATCAACGAAAATACAAAAAATAAGCTTACATTTTCAAAAAAATTTAGTTTTAATAATTATTTTTTTCAAACACAAACTGAAAATAATAACAGCAACATAAATTAAAATTGTTTCAATTCTCTTAACTCCTGAAATAACATACTAATTTCGGGTGTATTTTCAAATAAAGCTAGTTGACCCACATGTCCCGGGGAAAACCTTGGACGAGTTTATTCGGGGAATTCACTTATAGTCTCATTGCGACGGCCCTAAGCTCTCATTACTGACACTTTGAGAATACTAAGCCCACTATATAGCGGTCTTTCGGGGGAATTGCTGAGTTTGTACGAAATAAGATAAAATAAACATGAACGACTTAAGCATATTATATTTTTTATAAAGTTCAGCTGAAATATTATTTGTGTTCTTGTTTTTTGATTTTTTGTGTAGTGGTTGATCAGTTTGGTTACTTCTAATGGTCGAGGGGTTGATCCTTATCATAAATAAATAAATCAGCTTCACGCTGTATCCCGCACACAGCAGCATATGCAGAGGGAACCTAGTATAAAGACACTCCGTTCCCTACTTTCCGCCGTATTCTGGAGGCTTTGCGTGTTGAGAGAGCGAGATGAAGCGACGAGCAGAGCGAACAAATGGAAATATAAATT
The DNA here is from genome assembly GCA_021202915.1 of Heliconius himera. Taxonomy (NCBI): domain Eukaryota; kingdom Metazoa; phylum Arthropoda; class Insecta; order Lepidoptera; family Nymphalidae; genus Heliconius; species Heliconius himera. The sequence goes on along the minus strand of JAJHJA010000797.1, from coordinate 296,376 downwards.
TAAATAAATATTTCATGTCTTCGAGTAGAATTGAACCCACAACCAGTCGATTTTACAGTCACACTTAGTGCTGCCCCTGCGCCACGACTGGCTTTATCATAACAGATGTTTGTTCAATTGATATTAATATACTGTCCTGAGTTTATATGTTTATTTGTATTTTTATATGTATGTACTCGTATACTGTAATAGATAATAATATATACTATACTAGCGACCCGCTCGCGGCTTCGCCCGCTTTAACTACTGAATTATTCATATAATTTACCTATGTTTGCAAAGTACTTAAGATTACTAATGTGAGAATTATTGAAACCTTAATGCAACCCACATTTTCGTAGTTCCAATAAGCATGTTCCAATTGTTTAAAAAAACACACACTTAAACAAATGACACAAACAACAGAAAACTTAAACGAAAGAAATTAAATAATTAAATAAATAACAGACTACCTACTATTCTCTTACCCAAAAATACTTAAACGAAAGATGTAACAATGCCGCGATGAAATACATTATAATTATTGGATAACTCTAAAATACGTGCAATCGCTTATGAATTTACTTTGCTATAGAGCCAGGCGCAGAATTAAATCATTCTCTCGTCCATCTCCGTAGTAGCTCCGAACGACATCTGGGCGTTGGTTCCCTGGCCGTGGTCTCAAGCGACAACCTGCTCTAGAGCAGACACAGAGAGAGGCGTGCGGGACGGGATTGGAAGGATTATCAAATGCCATCTAGGCGGTCATCTCAGTCAGGTGAGACCCTCGGTTTCCTGAGGGAGGCCCAGCTTAAACGACCAAGGATCAATGCAAGGCTCAAGAGTCGCATTTGGAGAAGGATAGAAAGTCCCTCGGAAGTCATCTGACGTCTGGTACCTCGGGCGGCCGGATATGCCACGGAGTGCTGCTCCTTAGGTGCAGGTGACCCGATACATTGGCGCAGCGGAATGCGTTGGACGCGAGACGACCAATGTGTACCTCCAGGCTTTCTATATTGAGGTTGCGGTGATGCGTGGTGTTTCTCACGTAGTATGGCGCCTGCGTCACTCGACCGAGGATGAGGTTCTACACCACCTGCAGGATTTCTCGTTGAGTGATACTCGCTAGGGCGTTGTGATGTCATCAGTGTATAGTGCGTAGAGAGCAGGTGACAAAATGCTGCCCTGGGGAACAACGGCAGCGATCGAGTCGCTGCTAGACCTCGAACTCTCAACTCTCAAACAAAATGTCCTATCACTGAGGCAGGGAGGCAAAGACATGCGCGACGTGCTGGGGAGTGCCGGCTCTGAGCACTTAATGAAGTAGGTCCGGGTGCCAGACTCGGTCGGATACGCGTACTACATCGAAGGAGACTGCTATTACGGCGTAGTGTAACCAGAGTAGTATACCCGCTCGCCAAACTGCTCGCTTCGTGGGTGGATGTGCGACTGGAGAAGTGAGAGGAATAACTTCTCGAACAGCTTGGCGACCGCGCTAAGGAGGGTTATAGATCGGTGCCCCTCAGGCTGCTATGGGCTCTTCCCAGCCTTGGGCAACATAATGAGCAAGCCCTCCTTCAATTCACAGCAAGAATTTTTTAGTATCGTAATTTCAAATCTGTACTACTAATCTTCTAAAGTACTTATTAAAATGAAAATCAGTAAAGAACATTTTGATCTACATTAAATGGCCAAGGTAACTAATATACGTATTTATATACTGAGAGTAAGGGATAAACATGAGTCGATATAGCTTTTCTCTAAAACTATTTGTAATTTCGAAATATTGTAAAGAGCAAAATTTATCTTTGTTTTACGTAGAAAATTAATAACTTATTTAAAAGGATAAGGATTAATATCATTATGGACACACATCCCTCTCAATAAGAAAATATATTTAAATTACTATCTAATTTCCGTCTCCTATACGCTTTCATTAGTAAGATTTAAACGATTTTTATTTGCATTTCTTGTTCTACGACCTATATTTGAACGACTTTGTCGTGGTATAATTAAATTAAAAACATTTCCTATGTTTAAAAAGGTAAAGAAAATAATAAAAGAAGAAGAGTAAACAAAATAAACAACAGGATACTTAAACGAATGAAATGATAAACAAAAGCCTACTGTTCTCTTAAACTAAAATACTTAAACGGAAGAAATTATGAACAAAAGACTACCTACTATTCTATTAATCAAAATAGACGAAACTAAATATATTAAACTCCAATTATCCAATACGTACAATTGCATCTACATCTACTTTTCTACAGTACAGAAGCTGGCGGGCGCGGCGGACGCGTCGCGGGGCGCGGGGGGACGCCATGGCATGTGGCGAGCCGTTTCACAGCAAGGATTTTTTGATATTGTATCAACTTCTAAAGTACTTATTAAAATGAAAAACAGTAAAAGACAGTTTTATCTACATTAAATGGCCAACGTAACTAATATACTTATTTATATGCTGAGAGTAAGGTAATAAATGAAACTTGCGCCAAAACTGCGGTTTATAGCCGGCGTTATGTGTCAACAATTAAATGCGTTTTTCTCTAAAACTATTCGTAATTTCAAATTAGTGTAAAAAGCAAATTTTATCTTCGTTTAACGTAGAAAATTATTAAAGTATTTAAAAGGATAAGGATTGATACTATTATGGACAAACATCCCTCACAATAAAAAATATATTCAAATTACTATTTTTAAACAGAAATATGCTCACTGTATGTTATCCTTAGAAGATACGAATATGCTGTCGCTGACTTTTTTGTAGATCTTATTAAGAGGAATAATACTCTAGTACATTGTTTTTATGTAGGACTAACCATTAAAACAGCGCATGCGTGAAAGTGTCTCAACGGGTAGGACTTTATACACATTTATCATATTTATGTCAAATTACAATAAAATATACATATAATAAACCATATATAATCCTTCCCTGAGAAATACTCTACATATTGGTGAAAACCGCATCAAAATCCGTTGGGTGGTTTAGAAGAAGATAACGTAGAAAGGCCAGACAGAGAAAAAAATCGTTCTTATTTTATAATATATAGAGATAGAGATAGAGATAATAATGATTAGAAATAACTTACTATAAGTTACACATAAAAGAAAAATGAAAAAAAAAGAGGAATGTAGCAAAACTTTACTTTTTCTTAACATAATATATCAATATAAATTATAAAGTTAGACCGCGTTATACGCTTCTCTACTTTTGTATGGAAATATGTCTATTCAAGAAACTTTTCCTCCTACGTACAGCATCCCCTTCGCTTTAAGTAAAAAGTCGACAATTTCGAAACGTCCCTGGCACACTGACTCATTTTCTATAGTCCAAATTAAGGTTGGCATTCGTATAAAGTCGAACAAGTTTTTAAACTGGTTACTGAAATCGTTAGCTGCAACAGTTTTTATAAAAGAGAATTAAGTCGTTTCGGCAAAGTGTTTTTATGGAACCATTAAGCTTTTTGTATTCAACTGGTTTTAAATTAAAGAGTTTTGCTGCTTTTTACTCAAATACTCAAAGAATCACGTGAACGTTGTATGAGATTTTATTGTATGGAAGCGTTCATCCAATATTATGTACGTTGTTGTTAAAAAACATTCATATATTATTTTTTTCTTATTAATTAATAATATACATATAAAAAACAGATATATATGTATATATAATTTTTACTATAAATATATCTTTGTAAATGCTTCCATAAGGTCGTCTAATTATATTATTTCTCCATGACAAGTTCTGATGGTCAACCCTAACTTTCTCTTAGAAAATACCTGCATATCAAAGACTTCTATTTCAAAAGACACCTCCCAAAGACCACTGCGGTTCTCTTAACTGAAAATATTCACTTTGAAATTGAATATTACTCTGGTTAACGTGAAAGCAGTAATTTACTCAGATTTGCACCGATTTAATGAATACGAAGCGATAGCCATTAGCTTTTATAGAACCATCTTTTTTCATTGCCGTTTTGTGTGTGTTTTTATATGAAAAAATATGATTTATGCATAAATTAAAAATCAAATATGTGAATATTTATATGATTTTTTTTATTATAATCTATATTTTTATATAGTTTTAGTTTTTACCGATATTTGAGATCTAGATGTATTTTAAAGCTATATCATCGTCGTATTCATAAAATTCTTATGATATTATTCATATAATTAATTATAAATAGAACTTTGGGGCTAGTCCTGGCGCAGGGGCACAAGTGTGTGATTGTAAACACGACAGGCTGTGGGTTTGATTTCCAGATATGAAATTTAAATTTATATTTTAATTTCTTCGCTCTTATGTTGAGGCAAAGCACGGCGTTGAGTACCACTCAATATGCAATACCTTCAGAATTCGGCGGAAAGTGGGAAATGGCACTATCGTTCCTCTTAATGCGAACTTAATATCTTAACACTAGGTTCCCCGGTTCCCTCTACATACAACGTGAAAATTATAAAAAATTAGAATAACTAAGTAATAGGAGTATATGTATATACAGATGGAAATTTAACCTTATTTTTTAAGTAACAGGTAAACAACGACTCTCTTGTTGCAACAATTAAGCAATTAAAGCGGCGCTCGTTGTTTGATCAAATATTTTTTAACGAAAACGGCCTACGATTAAGATTACGCTCATAAAGTAAGAAGAAATGGGAGCGATTTAAATATCGCAATATTTTTTTAGTTTTAGCCCACTGATTGTCTAAAATTTTATAATTTTTTTTAGTTTCACGCTGTACAGATACGTAACGCGGGTTGAGGAACATAGATAGGGGACCTGGGAACCTTGTGTATAGTGTTTTGTAAGTAGCGTATAGTGAATACTCTTTTTCTATTAAGACACTTCCGTTCTCCACTTTCCGCCGAATTTTATAGGCATTGTTTGTTACGTGTCGGAACTCAACGCCGCGCTATCTCTCGTTAGCAAAGCAAGGAATTTAACTTTCATATTAAGCAGACAAATAAAATTTAAAGTAGACTAAAAAAAATACATTGATAAAAATATTGTGAACATTTTAGTTTCCGTATTCATCTGTTGCATTAGATGACAGAACTCACAGTTTGTTGGTAATATAAATGCTTTTACGAGAGTTAAAAAGATAAATGATTGATAAATCTTCTCTAAACTGTCACAATTTTTTTATTCAGGTTAACCATAATTTGTTATACTGAACAATTACAAACATCAGTTAAATTATTTAATTGTTTTAGCTAGTTTACCCACAATAATAAATAACTAATGTTATTTCACCTACTTAACTTCAGCTTCACGCTGTATTCCGCACACAGCAGGATAGGCAGAGGGAACCTAGTGTTAAGACACTCCCTTCCCCACTTTCCGCCGAATTCTAGAGGCATTGCGTGTTGAGTGGAGGAACACAACGCCGCGCTTTGCCTCGACACCAGAGCGAACAAATGGAAATATAAATTTAAATAAATGTTTCATCTCCTCGAGTGGGGGATCGAACCCACAACCAGTCGATTTTACAGTCACACTTTGTGGCCTCAGTACATGTACCTACCTATACCTAATAAATTATATAGCACGACATCGGTCAAGTTACTTGGAAATTTTTATATATAAATTCATCATTCTTAAGCTCTCCCGTCTCGTCTATACAATAAGTAATTCAACATTTTACACTACAAATTCGAATTCTACGAGAATTCGTGAATAAATACAACGGCAAAGAGTGTCAAGTTTTGTGGAAAAATTACATTCATATTTCATCCGGTCATGATTATGCTGCTCCACTCTTTCATTATGCCGCCTTTTCGTCTTATCTCGAGGACCCTCACACCTTCCTTCCGAGTTTATCTTCGGAAGTGTTGGTACTTCATAATTTTTTTCAAAATTTCACAAGCTGAGCGCCTCGTCTCTTGGCGTAATCGTGCTCTGTTCTCATTGGAATCTCATTTGACATGTAAGTTGACCTGTAAATTGGACATGCATATTCATTTGTTTACAATTCATATACAATCTCAATATCTATGCGTGCTATCATATAGCGTAGCTATGAGGCCGTAGTAGCGCATCGCGGAAGCGTATGACTGCAAACGCGATGGTTGTGGCTTCGATTCCTATTAAGGGTAATGGATTCTTGTTTTTATTCTTTTTATATTTTCATTTCTTTGCTATGTTATTAAAATCAAAGCTTGGCGTTGAGTTCCGCCATTCAATAATTACTGTATCAAAAATTCAACGGAAATGGGGAACGCAGTGTATTAACACTAGGTTTCCTATGCGTACCACTAAAACGTCAACTATGAATACTCTATCACTGTTCATATTGCTTCGTTGCTAATTTAAATGGTACCTAGTGATTACGAAGCGGTTACAGATCCCGTAAGTGCTCTCTTTCTATGCATAATTAAAATAAAATTGTCATTTTTTATAAAATTAAAATTAAATATTGAAATATTGAAAATTTAAGTCCATTTTAATTTCAGGTAATTAAAACCGAATATCCGAATATGTTTCAAGTGCCACCTGATATGACGTATGACGCAACTCGAACCTCCCCACCCATACAACTCCGGCGTTCCCCTCTTTAATCATGACTAATCACTCTCATCCCTCTCGTTTATTTTATAGCTTTATCCAACTGATAACGAATAGGCAAAGGATTAAGATTGCTTACGAAATAGAGATTGACCTTATGAAATATTATTACAAATTAGTGGGTGTTTGTTTTGTATTAAAATGTTTTGTATTAAAATGATAAATATTTGTTATTTTGAGGCCAGTCCTGGCGCAGGGGTACAAGTGTGACTGTAAACGCGACTAGTTGTGGGTTACAATTTTCGCCCGAGGAAGTGAAATATTTTATATTTCTATTTTCTTCGCTCTGGTGTTGACACTAGGTTGGTGGGGAACGGAGTGTCTTAAACACTAGGTTCCTTATGCCTACCCTGCTGGGTGTGAGATACAGCGTGAACCTTTTTTTTTTTATTTATTTGTTGCTGACACCATCAATGCACGTCGTTGAGTTCCGTTACTCAACACTCAATGCCTCTAGAATTCGGTCGAAAAATACGAAACGGAATCTTAACACTGGGTTTCCTTTGTCTATCCGTCTGTGCGTTGGATACTTTATTCATGAGGATTACCAACCTTAACAGGGTTATAGCGAATATACTAGATCTAGAACGTAATATGCTATATCAATTTCAGTACATATTTGCATATGATTTTGTTTCCTTTACTTACTTATTTTCCGGGACAGGGAGGGCTTCAAGCTTCAAGGTTTTATGAAAGTTTCAGCATTTTCGTTTTTCATTTTAAAGTCATTCCACGTTTTAAGTTTAGTGTCACTATTTCATCGTTTAAATGCCACAATGGCAACAGCTTTTGTCTGGATGACTTAAACTTTTATTACTTTTGTGATATCCATACAAGTGATTTATCTTGAAGCCTTTCGTAGCTTTCATAAAATTAATTAAATAATACAATTCTTTAAACCCCATTGAGGCCAGTCTCGGACGCAGGAGGCACAGGCTTGTGACTCCGTGACAGGTTGAGGGTTCAAATATTTTCATTTCTTTTTTCTGGAAGCAGAGCACGGCGTTGAGTTTCGCCACTCAACACCCAATGCCTTCCGTATTCGACGGATAGTGGGGAGTGAAGTGTTTAAATGTAAACTACATGCAGAATCTGATTTTAAAATTTTTTATGGGTTTAAAAATAAATAAATCAGCTTCACGCTGTATCCCGCACATAGTGTTAAGACACCCCGTTCCCTACTTTCCGCCAAATACTGGAGGAATTGTATGTTGAGTGGCAGAACTCAACGCCGCGCCCAACCTCGACACCAGAGCGAAGAAATGGGAATATAAATTTAAGTAAATATTTCACCTGATCGAGTGGGGATCGAACCCACAACCAGTAGGTTTTACAGTCACACTTCGTGCCACGACTGTCCTTTTATGGGTTTATTTTCATATATATTTAATAATACAAATTATATGTAGTACAGAAGGAATATAAAGCTCACGAACACTTCTCATGACCTCATCAAGTTAATATGATTGCGCGCATGAACGACTATTTGGGTAAAGTACAATATTTAATTCTTGTTGATTAAACAATTCACATTTAATTTTGAGGATGTGTAAGTATGTAGATTATAAATATAAAGATTTAGTTTTTTTTTTTGCAATATTTTTCTTAAATTTTTTTGAGGTTAATTGTGGGCAGTAGCACAAAGTGTGACTGTAATCTTAACACTCGATTCCCTCTGCCTACCATACAGTGTGCGGGATAGAGCGTGATATAAAAAAACACATAACACTTCAGATATACGTTATATATTTACTAAGGTTTTGTTATTTCAACGAAGAACAAACAAGAAACAAACAAAGACGAAAAGAAATCATTACCACGGATTTCTATTTATTTTATCTTGAAGTCACTATATAGTGTTACAGATTCTGTTGAGAATTTAGTTTATAATAAAAGAAAACCAGACATAACCAAGACGCAACCGAAAAAAAAATAAAAATTATGCCATAAAAACGGAAAGTAACTTAACAAATGAAAAAAGAAAAAATATTTTCTCATTCGAAATAATGGAAAGCAATTTACAAGTCAGGTAAAACCAATTTCATTTGAACAGTTGGGAAATACCTCGTAACTTGGGAGTATTTTCTTCATTTCACCGACAGATTGCGACGAATGCCGTGATGCTGTGCGGCCTGTCTCTTAGCAATATTCGTATTTATTTTATGAGTCTAGACTAGACGGTGACTATTATATTTTACTGTTAATCAGCTTCACGCTGTATCCCGCACACAGCTGGGTAGGCAAAGGGAACCTAGTGTTAAGATACTCCCTTCCCCACTTTCTGACGAATTCTGGAGGCATTGTGTGTTGAGTGGCAGAATTCAACGCCGCGCTTAGCCTCGACACCAGAGTGAAGAAATGGAAATATACATTTAAGTAAATATCTCATCTCCTCGAGTGGGGAACGAACCCACAACTAGTAGGTTTTACAGCCACACTTCGTGCCGCTGCGCCACGACTGGCCTCGATATTTTACTGTAGTTTCTTTGTAATTTTTAATTGTAATAATTATTTTGGATATTTTATCATAATTGTGTATAATATCAAAAAATCTCTATTCCCTATATTTATTAGATAACATTTTGTAATTCGTGAATATTTCTCTGTATAAATTTAGAAAAATATTTTTTTCATTTTTATGTAAGCTCTGAGTGCACGATAACTAAACGATGAGCGCCGTAGATAGTGAAATAAAACCAAAAATATTAATTTAACTGAATCAATTTGGCCAATAGACATAAAACTTGATTTAAACGATTTTTTATGTAGCCTAAGGTTCTAGAAGTACTCTTAGTAACATTTTATTATATTTGATTTACTTATTTCTAATAAGAAATTTCGATACCAGATTTATATTAGATGTCCATTAATATATAATGAATAAAACATTTTTTATTTTATAATATAAATTGAAACGAATTGAAAGTCAGGATTTTATTATGGCATCAAACAAAAAAACACATGGGTTGCGGAAAGTGGATTAGGAAGTGTTGTGTCATACCGGAAGGGAAAAAGGACTGTGAAATTAAAAAATATTGTAGCGATGTGGTACATTTCAAAACGGTTTGAATGAAATATAATAACGATGTTGTGGCTCAATTATATTACTTATATTTTGTGAGTTTATTTTTAACTTTGCCAATAAATACATATAATTAAAATTAGGCCAGTCGTGGCGCAGAACACTAGAACGTGCCTCAAAAATATTTAAATATTTCCATTTTTTTGGTGGTGTCGAGGTAAAGCGCGGCGTTGAGTTCGGCTCATCGCGCAATGCCTCCAGAATTCGGCGGAAGATGGAGAACGGTGTGTCTTAACACTATTTTCCTTCTGCCTACCCTGCTGTGTACGGGTTAATGCTGTAACCCGTAGTTGTTAAAAATATTTATAAATATAAAACGGATTTTTGATATATTTGCGGTATTCAATAAATTAAATAACAATATAAGCTTCACGAAAATGGTCATAGAATGTCATGAAAAATTCACAAACTAGTATATAAATGGCCGCCAGTACTCAGTAGTTACAGCGTCCTCTGCCACTATAAATCTATCACACGAGCTGTACGGAGTTAACCCTTTAATTTACGCTGTCTGCTCACGTTACTATTAAAATTGAGAAATTTGGCTTTGTATCGGCATTTTCTGGTGTATAGAGCTAAATATTGACATAAATTCCGATGTAGCTAGATCAAATAGACTTACATAACTGACATTGTTGTATAGTATTATAAATGTTGAAGTATTCGTGGATTTAAGATAATAGAAATTTCATATTATAATTATGATATCACGAAGGTATACATGTCAAACTGAATAAATAAGGACCATAGCTATACTTATAACTAAAAAAATGTTAGCTGTTTCAACCACAATAGGTACACGTGTCAAACTGAATAACCGAGGAACACATTTAACAAAAATATTATTTCAACCACAGCAGGAATAATTCTCTTAATGTGGAGAAAAAACTTGCTTAAAACATATTTTTTAATTTTTTTATGCACCGTAAAAAATTTAAAAGGTGAAAATATCACAAAACGTTCAAGGAAAAACTGAAAATGAACTCAAATTTTGAGACGGAAATTCACTTAAATTGTAACATCCCTCGCAAAAGAGGAAAAATTTTAAGCCACTCTATGTAATGCTCTTATTACAGCTGTAAGCTGCAACTTAGAGTCAAATAGCTAGTGTTCAAAATTTTGTGATAACGAAAAGCACGGCCCCAAAAAATGCACCAAATACATACTAAAAGAGGTCCTATTTGAACGTCGTACCTCTAAAAATCCATTTCCTTTCCTGAAAGTGTTGAGCTGCATAGATTCGCACTAAATGAGAAATTCCTGGAGTGGCACGTGTCGGAGCTGGGGTTGTACGTGATGTGGATATCCGTATGTCGACTATTTGAATAAACCTCGATATGGAACCACATTATTTCGGAGTACGTATGTTCGTATGTAAATGTAGATTTATAAATAAGTCTTTACGTTTTTTTGTTTGCTGATTTTGTTTTATTTTAATATATAAAATTCTCATACATATGCTCATGTTTTGTATTAAAATATAATAAAAAGATTTTTTACTTTTAACCTGTTTTATTTAATTTATCTGTAAAAAATTAAATAAAACAAAATTAAAAATATAATATGGTTAAAAATAAAAAAAAATAAGGTATCGTATCTTTATTATGAACAAAACTACGATTACTTTTATATCGCTTAAGTGACATAAACGATATATCAATTTCATTTAATATCAGTCATGTTTTCAGTATTGTAATTCAGCAGTAACTCAGTCACAGTCTCATTCACATGAGCTGTGCTTAATTAATAATTCATTGAATGCATAATACCAACAATTTGCTTCAGAACAATTCCATTATAAACTTTTTAAAGTTAAACTCTATCGACATTTACATTTCGTTGCACATCACTAGCTGGCGACGTAAATACAGCGAGAATATTTGGAGCATTAATTTGAGGTACGGGATAATATGGGGTTTATTAAAGTCTCTTGAATTTTTCCCTCACTTTCATACTGTGCTCGGACTTAATTATTTTTGTAAAGCTTCCTGGAAAACTCGAGATGCTTCTACGTTATCCTTCGTAGCTGAGTTTACGGAGTTTCGGTTATAATTCTTGGGTTATTTTATTTTAAATAATCATTAAATAAATAATGAATTGGGTGGTTTTATTTGAAAATGACGATGTATTTAATAAGGAAAAGCTCGTCGTGAATTTTAGGTATTTTCAAGTAATATCTGCTTATGTATTAAGAAGTAAATCGTATCAGGAATGTACTATAATACAAATCACGAATGCATTTTATAAACAATACATATCTGATAGAAAAAAATATATTATTTTGCTTACCCCCTAATATGTTTGTAATATCAAAATATAAATTTAAGTATTTATTTAGAAAATGTATAAATATTTGTACGAGGAATCAGGTCGGTTTCCTGGTCGGATTCCAGGAGCGCGCGGGTTCGAGTCCCGCTACGTTCAAATATTTATGCGTTTTCTAAATAAGCGTTTTTCTTTCCTAAGTGTGGAATAACACTTTAAAAATGTTAAAAATATAGATTTAAGTCCTTTATATGTCACAACATTTAATTCAACCTACAAATTGCTTAATTCCAACCCAAATCTGACATCCGCTTAGAAGTTAGTAAATCACGATATATTATACACGTTTGTCTTCTTTGCAACTGGGACAAAGGACGATTCATGTCCAAATATAAACAGATGACATGAATAGGACGACGGTCCGGTCGGTGAATATCTCAATACCGGGTTGAAGACGAATGGTGTCATCCGGGCCGCTCTGGACCTCAGCGGCTGTTGGCCGACGAGAATGGATGTTTGTGAACATTGATACGCAAATATAGAGACGATTTGATATAAAATATATTAGATATATAAAATATATGTATGTATGTATGTGGGATGATTCCATTTTAATAATTTTAAGATATATTTCGATTGTACTCTGTAAAGTATCTTTAAGTGAGAAAACTCTTTTCTTTTTATTACTCTTTTGAATAACTATAAAGGGTAGTTTTTAATGAGATTTTTTTTAAATTAAAGAAAAACTAGTTGTTCATGCGTTTTTTAAACTTAACTTATTAGTAGTTCAAAATAGCAATAAAAGAAATATGCAATTCTTCACTTTCGTTTCTTTAGCTAGGGAGCGTCGATCTATATTTGGATTAACAATATTTTTGAGCTTAAGTCTAGTTTAAGCTGTAACTTAGCAATATAATATGCAAAACTATATTAAGCTAGATTGTTAACAGGTTCTAAGAGATTTCAACTGGTTATAATATTTACTTACTTATACTTTACTTTTATATAAAAAAAGATCTTCAAATCTTTTAAAATGACTTCAGACCAACAGTGATTTAGTACGGAGTAATATTTTTGTCGACATCATGACTTTTCACATACATACAGCCCCCGAGCGTATCACGAGGGCATTAACTATTATCCCTTCTGGTGAAGACAAATGGGTGCTTGTGAGTCACATCGTTCCTCATGTCTGCGCTGATAATGGACTGTGGAACGTGCAAGATGGGAATGCCACAGGCTATTGGCGAATATCACCTTTTTTTAGTAGGCAAAGAGTACCTGGGACTTTAGTGTTCAGACTCTCCGTTCCCATTGAGACACTTCCGACACTTATATCGAAACTAATATTACAATGACCGAAGTCTATCTGTTACTTTAACTGTTGAATAGCTAAATATTCTTTAATTTTATTAAGCTATAATTTATTTAAAGCGTTATCTCTCCTTATTTATTTTTTAAATTTTTTATTTTATTTTTATACTATTATGCCTTACCTACTGTCATAACTAGTAACTTTTCAAATATAAGCAAATAAATGCTTACCTTTAGATACGAATGGATGTATATATGCATTAGATATTATGAGTTGAAAGCCTGTTTGCTTTCTATGTCCTATTTAGTTCTATCAAGTGGGAGTTACACTAAAGTGTTCTAGAACAGCTCTTGGAATTTAGCAGTTATTGTGGTAAAATATTATGAGATTAAACGATTATTAAAATTAAATATTATTATAATTTTTAGTAATTTATCCTTTCTTTTTAAAAGATTGTCTGTAACTAGGAGATTCCTTGAAAGAATAATACCACGTTTGACCTTATACTAATATTAAATAAATAAATAAATCAGCTTCACGCTGTATCCCGCATACAGCAGGATAGGCAGAGGGAAACCAGTGTTCACCCGTTCCAGACACTCCGTTCCCCACTTTCTGCCGATTTCTGGAGGCATTGCGTGTTGAGTGGCAGAACTCAACGCCGCGCTTTGCCTCGACACCAGAGCGAAGAAATGGAAATATAAATTTCATCTCCTCTACATCTTTCATCTTATCTTTTCCTCGAGTGGGGATCGAACCCACAACCAGTCGGTTTTACAGTCACACTTTATGTCGCTGCGCCACGACTGGCCTCAGTAGTGGTTTAATAATATTTCAATACAACCTTAATTTAAGCTTATCACGTAAAAACGATCACGGAGGCTTTTGTTCTTGTACTTATTGTGATTATATGATAAAATAATAATACCTCACGGTAGGTGACGATCGTGGACGCGTGGGACGCGCGTGGGTTGGTATAGAAATAACGAGAGAGGAGTGGACTAAAATAACTTAGCGTGCACTTAGACTGAGGACAGGAGAGTCGTAAACTTTATCTATCTATATCTATATAAGATGTCTCATAAGAGATAAATTATTGATTTTGAGTGATAAGCAAAGCAAATAATAATTATTTGTTTATGATGTTTATTGTATTTATATTAACCAAAAATATATGTATTAATTCTAATAGTAACTTATATCTTGATTAGATATGAATTTGCTGGGTTTTTGTATTTTTTATTTATTTTTATTTTTTGTCGACTCTACAATATACTTAGTGAACCTTGCTTTGCTTGCTTGTTTGGTTACAATATACTTAGTGAACATTGCTTTATACGAACCTTTCTAAGAAAATTTTTCTTTAGAGATACTAGATTTTTACACAAAATTTATTAATATTAAAATTAAGATGATCTAAATACAATTTATGCATTAGCCTTTACATTCTACATTTACATGTATTATTTCAACCGTAGTTGCAAGTAATTTTTCAATTCAAAAATAAATATTTACATCTGAATACAGCTTTAGGGTTCATAAAATAAGTGTATAAGGAATGCATAAAAGACGTGCGTGGGTGAGCACTGACACGCACAAGAACAGCTCTGCTCCTTTCAGTTTTGTTATGGAAATAAGCTAATATTTGCATGAGAAAATAATATAACTAAGAAAATAACATAAAAGTACAAGTATTTATATCATTAAAATTTCAAGAATATATCTATTGTAAAAATTTCATGATACGTGACTTATGTATTACATACACACTATGTTTATGTATGTTGAGAAAATTAATTTTCATTTTTTTTTAGCTTCATGCTGTATCCCGCACACAGTAGGGGGACCTAGGACCTAAAAATTTTCATGATTTTTAATATCTTTTCACGATTTTTTTTTAAATAATTTTAATCTATCTATATTTAAACATGTATATACAAAATATAAGTAACCGTACATGCCTACTACAGTAACCGTAAAGCCAATAGTCTGTATATCTATCTATATGTCATCTAATATGTTGAATTCACTATCACATACGATCCTATCCCTGCGGCTGAGAGCTATCAAATATAAATCATACGGGATAGAACAGAAAAAGGCACAGTTAGCAAACGATTTATTTAAAGAGGATCTATAGTCCTGGCTTTGAATAGATAAATTGATCAATAAAAAGTATTATTACAATCCCAGCGTGTAAATATGTTTGTAAATTTACTATCTATCTATGTCTATACTAATATTATAAAGCTGAAATGTTTGTTTGGTTAAATACGCCAATCTCGGGAACTATTATTCGTTTTAAAAATCGGGGAAGGCCCTCTATCTACTATATTATACAATGTTATTAACATTTGTCCACGTGTGCAAAACCACAAGTAAAATCTAGTAGGTACGATTATATAATATATATTTTATAGAGTATATTTATATTTGATATAGTTTTTAAAAAAGATTGTAAAAAAAACATATTACTTCTACAAAACACTATATATATTAAATCTTTAGTTTTATTTTTATACCTTTTAACTTTGCCACATATTACTTTATGAAGAATTTTAAAATTTACCTCAATATATTGCAGTTGATAGATTTGCAAAGTAATCATTTAGTATATAAATATATAAGCCTCCATTATCTTTGAATTGGAGTAAATTTATTGCAGTAGTTGATCTCTAATGGGCAATTACGATTTTATTTCAACTATCAACATCAGATCGCAGTTTTACGTTTAAATAAAATATCTATAGAATAAAGAGCGAAATCAGAATAATATATAAATATTATATATTATTATTAATATATTATATATTGAGGCCAGTCGTGGCGCAGCGGCACGAAGTGTGACTGTGAAATCGACTGGTTGTGGGTTCGATCCCCACTCGAGGACATGAAATATTTACTTAAATTTATATTCTCTCTGGTGTCGAGGTTAAGAACGGCGTTGAATTCTGCCACTCAACACGCAATGCCTCCAGAATTCAGCAGAAAGTGGGGAACGGAGTGTCTTAATACTAGCTTCCCTCTGCCTACCCTGCTGTGTGCGGGATACAGCGTGAAGCTGTTTTTTTTTTAATTTAATATTATTCTGGTTTCGTTGTTTATTTAAAAGATAATATTACATAAATTAGTAGGTACTTTTATAATTTATACTAAAACTAACAGCGGCGTGGTACTAATTAGTTTTGTTCTTATTACATTTCTAAAGAAATTTTATAATCATAGTATACCTAAATCAACAAAACAATTTTATTATTAATATTGAAATTTATGTATTTGCTTAGGATAATTTCAAATGAGGTTTCATCATAAAGATATCCAGTAGAATATAAATTATTCACCTATAGGAATTACGCTTTCGTAAATCCTTGAAAATTCTCAGATTTAGTTTTCTTGTTTATTAGTACAGATACAGACACACAGAGACAGTAGTAGTAAAGATTTTATATTATACGTAAGTAAGAAAGTTTTACATTACTTGAGTTTCTATCAAATTAGGTTTCATTTATTAAATGTGATTTTTCAATATATTTAGCCACGTTTTATTAAAAAATATATGTTATCAAAATAATATTGTTTTATAAGTGCCTTATAACTACCCTCAATTTATTTCATAACTAGAGACGTTCGCGGATTCGCTTGCTTTACCTTATTTTTATATTATAGCCAAAAAATAATATATATCTTTATAATCAAATCAGTTTCACGCTGTATCCCGCACATAGGCATAGGTTAGGCAGAGGATTAACCTAGTGTTAAAACATTCCGATCCTCACTTCCTGCCGAATTCTGAAGGCAATGCGTCTTGAGTGTCGAAAGTCAACTCCGCGTTTTGCCTCGACACTGAACGAAGAAATGGAAATACATGTAAATAAATATTTCATTTCCTCGAGTGGGGATCGAATCCACAACCCACTGTTTTTTTAATTGTATTTAATAATTTCTTTTCTATTCATGATAATCAATTAAGTAGTTTTAACATGAAAGCGTAACAAACGTACAAACATATACATTTACACATTATATTTAAACATTATATAAAACTAATAAATTTGAAAATTGCCTATTATTCTTAAATCAGAAAGGTTGTTAAAATATTGTATAACCTATTACTAAAAAGAATTAGGTCACAGAAGTACAATGATTTCGATTTGAATAGAGCCCATAGCTTATTCAGAGGCTGAACAGTCAACTTGCGGTTATTAGGTCAAAGAACAGGTTTGCCTGTGGAGCTCCATTGTTGGTTATTTTATGCCTTAAAATAGATTGTTTGTCGAAACGAGGATTGATTTTCCGATAAAATATTTTAGAAATTGGCTTTTATTATGTTTTTTTACGTATTTCAGGCTTTTTAGGATTGGAATGGAGATCGTTAATATCTAAATTATGCGTCAGGTTGTTTTTGTATGTAAACCTGTGTTAAGAATATCCGTTCCACCGTTCCACGCCTCGTTTAATTTAAAAAAAAATGTGTTTTGAATGGCGGAGCTCAACACCGCGCATTGTAATGTTACCAGATTGAAAAACTAAAATAATTCGTTCTCTAAATGGGAATTGTACTTATATCCGTTGCGTTTAGCATAATCTACAATATTTAAACTAATTTATTTCATTAAATAAGAGAGAATATATGACAACGTACCATTCTAGATTTTACAACAATATCACTTTAAAAGATATTTTTAACAAAAAATATATATACTATATCTACGCGTATATATGTATATATAGATATTTCGTTATATTATCATTAACAAAGGCTTAGATATTCTGGAACATGTCTCGAGTCGTCTCATAGAACAGTCTTCCGTAGCGTCCGTAACGAGCCAACACACAGACAATAGCCAGATCCATTTTAAAGCGAAGCCGTGCAAGCTTTCGAGTTTCAACAGCTTTCTTACAATATGTGTAATCTAAGCGTTTTCAGTGATGTGCTTGGTGTTTTATAAAAACTTTCTTATATTTCCGTATATATCAGAAGTAGGGAGAGAGAACCCAGTGTGTCTCCACTTTCCGTCGAATTTTTGAGGCTTTGTGTGTTGAGTGGCTGAACTCAATGCCGTATCGTACTATGTTATCAGAACAAAAAAATGAAAATATTAATTAAATAACAATTTTTTTTTCGAGTGGAAATCAAACCTACAAGCGTCCCGCTTACAATCACACGCTTGTGCCTCTGCGCCATGACGGCCTCAGATTTCTTTCCTTTTCCTGTTATAATAGAATATTGTAGCTTGTTTTAGTTACACTAATATGACATTGACATAATGTTACTGTTTTATAGATTCCTAACTCAGAAATATTAAATTGATTTTTCTTCGCTCTGGTGTCGAGGCAAAGCGCGGTGTTGAGTTCTGCCACTTAACACGCAATGCCTACAGAATTTGGCAGAAAGTGGGGAACGGAGTGTCTTACACTAAGTTCCCTCTGCCTACTCTGCAGTGTGCGGGATACAGCGTGAAGCTGATTTATTTATTTATTTTTAATTCTGATAAAATAATATATTTTTCGAGAACTAACATAAAAATATATTTTATTTAAAATATACACATTTAATTTGTTCCATATCACTTAAATATATTGCGGTAGGCTACTTGGCCTTATCATTAGAAATACCATATTTCTTTTTCAGTACAATACAAAGCCGACCCTCCAACCTTCAATTTGCGCTAGTTGGAAAACGTTTGAGTCACGCGACTTTTCATACAATATTACTAAGGCCACGTCCTTCAGCTTTTGTTTCCAGTCGTAATCTTGAAAAGTTTATTAAATTTTACTATGAAACTTAGGTTTTTTTTAGCTATTTTTGAACATTTTTTTTTTAAATAAATAACATTTTGGAAACTATTATTAAATATATTGATTATAAGCAAAGTGCGGCGTTGAATTACGCTACTCAACACGCTATGGCTCCAGAATTCGGCGGAAAGTGATGAGCGGAGTGTCTTAACACTAGGCTTCCTCTGCCTATCCTGCTACATACGGGATACAGCGGGAATACTGAAAAAAAGAGGCTGTTAATTATTGATAATATTATTTTGTTTTAAATATATAGGGAAAAAATGTAATAAAAGATCTTATAACAAAAATATAGTATGATTATGATGACTTTAAGAAAAATTAATTAGGAATTAATAGTTAATTTATTAATATATAAAAATATATTATTATATATCATATATTTTAGCTTATTTATCGGTGGCCACCTATATCTAAAAGGGCGTGGCATTTAGCTGCTCACGGGCCGGTGAGTGCTCAATCGACCTGTTCCACCCTACTGGTTAAACATACAGCGTTAATTAATATATATTAAAATAATTGCATTTATAAAATATTAAATTATGAATTAGAAATTGGATAGTTTTGTGGTGGTCAGTGTAGCGCACTTGTAAAAGTAACAGTTGTAGATTCGATTTCACTTGGAAGAATTAATTATTTTTATTCCCTCGCTCGATGTGTTGCTCGAGTGGGATGTTAGGTTCTGTCACTTTACACGCAATGTCAAAAAATGGGACGAAAACGGAGAACATAGAGTCTTAATATAACGTTCTCTATTTCGTAGTTTCAAATTCATTAAAATGGATTTAATGTTTTATTCCAAAATAATTAAGCAAAATATAATATAGAAATCATTCAGCAAAAAACGTCATCTTAATAATATTAAATTATATACAATATTTAATTCGGCAGAAAGTGTGGAATGAAAGTGTTTTAATAGGAACAGAGTGTCTTAACACTACGAGTATATTCGCAAATTCCCTCTATCTACCTTGCTATGTACGGGACACAGCGTGAAACTAAAAAAAAACATGTTTTATATTAAACCATACAAACACTCCCCACCAATAATATCATTAGTGATCAAAGCGAGTTTTTTAAAGAGATGTCTCTGTAGAATTCTTTCATATATTTATATGTGGGTAGTTCAAAGACGCAACTGGCTTGGCGCTCAGTGAACCAGAAACGTTGTTATAATGATACAAGGGTCTTTGTACTAGTATAACCTTTCTCATATAGATTATTAATTATTATTTTCCAACTTTTTCGTAATATATTTTTTCAACAAAGAGAAGTTCAAAGATAAAGTGTGGCGTTCTGCCACTCAACTCGTAGTATCTCAAAAATTCGGTGTAAAGAGAGGAATGGAGTGTATAAATACTAAATCCTACATAGCTATAGGCAGAGGATACTGAAGATACTTAAGAAGAAAGAGCTTCAAAAAAATCAACTAATTTAGTTTATTATTTATTTAATTGATTAATAAAATAACTTAAGTAAAATATAAATTTGTCTGTAATATAATAAACAACAGTAATATAATTACCACAGACAATATTTGAAAAAGTACATACAAAGAACTGTGAAATTGACAACTTATAGCAAAATTAATACAAAAATCCAAGATGTCTTCGACTCCATTGAAGCCAGTTCCGGTGATGCTCTCTCTGAAAGAGCATTAAGAGCTCTCACAATCAAAAGGAGGCTATTACCTCCTGCGTCTTGAATTGACGTCCATTGACAGACGAACAATATTATATGGATATAGAGACTGCATCGTTTGATGAAATGATAATGGTTCGGAGTGTCAAAATATATGGGGCATATGGGAGACTACGTTATTAGAACTACTATTATAAATGTGAAAATTTATCAGGATGGATGTTGTTGGTGTTCTTGTTCTACTTTCACGCACGCAAACCAACAAAACACGCAATGCCTTTCCTAACGAATAATTCGGCGGAGAGTGGGGGGCGGAGTGTCTTAACACTAGACTCCCTCTGCCTACTCTGCTACATAAGGGATAAAGCGCGCGAAGCTGAAAAAAAAAACAGAAAAGATAAATCCAGGATAAACAATAAATTTATGAAAATGGAACTGAGCTAAGACTAGCTTTGTTTATAAATATTATCTTTTTAAAAATAAATAGTACAAATAAAATCTATATTGATTTAAACACGCTTTTAAATTTCAACAAGAATCAATTCAATTAAGATAAGATAAGAAAATCTAACATCGTTACACATGGAAGATAATTCTCCAGAAGCATATTGCCACTTTGTCGTGTGCAGTTTTAAAAGTAATGAAGAAGAGGCAGTAAATTTTACGGGTCGCCTAAACTTGGTGTGCGATAGTTAGTTTTATGGGATTGTGTAAATAAGAAACTTCCCTGGTGCCACTTTATAGCGACGAACTTTACAGCAAAGCTGACGCGTCTGATGCATGGCTCTTAAACTGAACAGCAACTGTGGAAGAACAAAATGTGAACTTACTTTGTAATAATACTCCAACATCTTCAAAAGTTCTTTCCGAAAAATACAGATGCAAAAAACAGTATACACTTAAAGAATATCTATCTTTAAAGTGTA
Organism: Heliconius himera; assembly: GCA_021202915.1. NCBI lineage: Eukaryota > Metazoa > Arthropoda > Insecta > Lepidoptera > Nymphalidae > Heliconius > Heliconius himera. The sequence goes on along the minus strand of JAJHJA010000797.1, from coordinate 274,800 downwards.
TTTTTTTTTTTGCAGCTTCACGCTGTATGTAGCAGGGTAGGTAGGGAGTCTCGTTTTAAGACGCTGCGACTTTACGCCGAATTCTGGAGGCTTTGCGTTTTGAGTGGCGGAACTCAACGCCGGGCTTTTGCCTTAGTGCCAGAGCCAAGAATTGAAAATATTAATTAATTCCCCCGAGTAGGGTCCGAATCCACAGCCATCGGTTTACAGTCACACTTATGCCCTACGACGGATCCAATAAGCTTTTGTTATATAAAGTAACAAAAGTCATATAAGCTTGAATTTATTTCGCATTTGAGCCTAAAATACTTTATCTAATACAAATTGCTCGTAAGTGATAAAAAGCGGGATTTCCATAATGAAATTGTGTAGGGTCGTACTTTTTATCAAAGTTGCTACTTTTTGTTGGTAAGTCCACCCAAGCTGTTGAGGACTTCCTGACCTCTCCCAGCGAAGTTGGGGCAACTTTAGGCGTTAGGAGGACAGAGGACAAACAATTCCAAACTTTTTAAGCCATGTCATTTACATTCTGAATGGATATTGTGTTTCATGCGTTATTTTTCATACACTTCAAGTTTATATATTTTTAATGATTTTGAGAGTGTTTATTTATTATGTTATTTCTGCTTGGCTCTTATTTTCTCTCTCTGTATTAATTACATCTCTTTTGTACTATATTGTAAAGTAAAAAAAGCCCTTTAAATTTTAAGAGAAAATATTTCAATTCCCTCGGGCCAACATCTTGTACGAAGCTCGTTAAGATTTTGCAGTTTTATTCAAATCAGTCTAATTGGTCTCATAGTATAGTATAGTTTTTATAAGTAAATCTTCTTATTTTTCTAAGAAAAATAATATAACATACATTATTTCTGTAAATATTATAAGAATCTGTCGAAGTGTTGTGTAAAGTATTGTTTTATCTTATGCCAATAAACTAGAGTTTTCCTTTAGAGACAACGACGAAGTTTGCATACAGCGTAGAGAGCCGAGGGAATTGCTTCAAGGGAAAACTAAATGTTTGCCCATCAACCTTAACAGAAGGCTACATGGTCCCATTTACTTTACAACCTGATATTTACAGAAATACAATGCAAAATAGACCTTAGGCTCTTGTAATTAGGTGTACAAGAAAACGGCTATGATCGATCAAATTTTCAATACGTAAAATATCTAGTGTAGGAATATTACGTGAAGTTATATTTTATAAGCTAGCGTTAATGCTATTATAGGTTTTACAGTCAACTGTATTAGATATTGAAGCCAGTGGTGGCGCAGGCACAAAGTGTGGTAAACGCGAATGGTCGTGGGTTCTATTCCAATTCGAGGAATATTTATTTAAATTTATATTTCCATTTCTTCGTTCTGGTGTCTAGGCAAAGCGCGACGTGGAGTTCCATTATTCAATCCGCAATGGCAAAAGTGGCAAAAGGAGTGTCTTAACACTAGGCTGCCTTTACCTACTCCGCAGTGTGCAGGATACAGTCTGAATCTGATTTATTTATAAATTTTTTGTATTAGATATTAAATTCATTTGTTCTATTTCTCTATCGGGTTTGGTTCGAGAAATATGAGCCGAGATACTGTATATGGTAATGTTTTTTATTGCATGTGCCGAAGTCTGATCGGATTTGTAGAAAGTAATTTTATTCGAGAACAATGTTGGCAAAGCTTGTTTAGAACAAAGCGGAATGTATTGCGAGGCGTATCGTTCCCTATAGTATCAGTGTAGCTGTACAGTAAGTTTATTCTTATTTTTAATTTATTAGTTGATACTGTTGAATACGTTGATTTGAGTTAGTAAGTTTTATATTGGGTTAGCTACTGTTAATTGTGTTTTTTGTATAATCTATGTCATTTCATGTCTAAAGCTCATCTGAAAAATTACATATTTTTGCAGCTTTTTTAAGATTATTACATATATCTTTTGATTTATCTATAAGTATATTCGTATAGATATAAAACTATTCCTTTTGAGAAGCCAAATATCCTGAAATTTGATATATTAGGTTTCTTAGAGAGTTTAGGAGAGCAATAAGACAAGTTTCACCTAAGTTATTGTTGAAAAGTTTACTTTTTGCAGCCCATATAAGAGAACCGAATAAAAAAGGATATATTTTTAAGTACACAATACTATACTTTTAACATGAAAATGCAATTACGGTATGCCATGCTATAGAATAGTTTATATTTTATACGTTTAATGATATGGGTTATTACCAGTTGGAAACAAACACGGCGAGCGCACAATGGCCTGCAATGATATCCATTACAGTAATAGCAGGTTTCAGGGGGTGATGGAGAGACAGATATATGGAATATGGCTTTTATCCTGTGCAGTTTTCCGTTCTAGTTCTATGATCCTTTAAGTGGCAGTGTACCGTTGTGGCTTGCCCTTTGTTCTGGATAGGCATTTGTGTTCTAAATCTGTTGTTTATTGTTGTTTCTATTGTTGCGTTCTATGTTGTTCTATAGAGTAGTAGTTCATATAAAAAAACATCTGTTGAAGTATAATGTTGTATGTAGGTTATGCAGGAATCAGTTTTAAATTGGATGTTTATTAATATTAGTGTATGAAATAATCAAGATTGACTTTAAAATTTGTTTGTACATATATCTATAATAAGAAACAAAAGGAATCAATAAGTTAAACCTACAATATATTAAAATAAATAATATAAATAGACGTTAGTAACCCAGAAGATAATGTAGTCATATTTTACCATATGAATTTTCAAAACCCAAACAATAAATGATAATATTATACAATCCCATACGTGCTGACAGTAACTGAAACAGTTATTTTTTCATTCTTTATGTTTATTATTTCAAGTTTGCAATAGAAATTGTTAGAATGGCAACGTATCCCGGGCGAGCGTTCCATCATAGTGACAGATCCCGGAAAATGAAAACGCCTATGCAAAATTAAGTCAGCCAACTTGGGTAATTTTCCTTACAAATGACAAAAGATTTCACGCAAATTTAGAGTAGAATTTCCATTTAGAATATTGAATAAAAAATATATATGTTTAATATTTTATCACTTGTAGTCTATTCTCAATTCGTTTAGGAATAAACCTTACGCGTTTTATACGAATTTTCATAATGTAACTTATGTATATGATATGTATATACAGAATATTTTATTGTGGGTTCGATTCCCACTCGAAGAATTGAAATGTTTATTTGAATTTATATTTCCTTTTCTTCGCTCTGGTGTCGATTCAAAGCGTGGCGTTGAGTTCCGCCACATTATACGCAATGCCTGCACTTTTCTTCACCGCATTCCGACAGTGAAAAGTGGGGAACGGAGTATCTTAAAAGTTCTCTCTGTCTACCCTGCACTGTGCAGGATACAATGTGAAGCTGATTTATTTTTGTAAATTTCGTTTAAAAATACTATTAAAAATATGGCAAATAAGAGGTGATTATTGCAATTCAAATTGAAGCAAGTTCGTCGTATTCTTGCTCCACTAAATATGTAATTTCATATTAAATTCATCTAGGACAGAAAAAAAATGAACTAGCATACATTTTAAATTACTTTTGCAAAAAAACACAAAACATCACTCACATTTCGTGGACAAGTACAAAAATATAACATAAAATGTTTGTGTAATGTCATTTTAACAATATTTTTATATAAAATAAAGGTAATTCCCTTCCGAGTGGACGGAACAATGTCGTTCATGTAGATTGTAGTGGAACAAAAAGCAGCCAACTTTGCAATTTCACAGCATTATAAACTCATTTACGCTCGCTCCTGTTTAAGTTTGCACAAAGGGAAGTGCTCTGCCGGGGAGGACGGGGCCGTTGTACCAGTATAGTTAGATGCTAGGGTTTTTACGAAATATTTATATAACAACAAGTAGTTAGTCGGTTGTTAGTTGGGGCCAGTCGTGGCGTAGGGTACGTGCGACTGTGAACGTGACAGGGTGTGAGTTCGATTCTAACTTGAGGAAATTAAATATTTATTATTTTTATTTCCTTGCTGTGGTGACGAGGTAAAGCGCGTCGTTACTATTCGTCACTCAACACGTAATGACTCCAGAATTTGTGGATTTTTGGGGAACTATAGTCCTAATGGGAACAATTTCTTTATCTTCATATCTCTTTCTTCTCTTTTTAAACAAAAGTATATTAGTCTCGACAAAGTATATTGCAATGGAATGTGTATCTTTATACGTGTTACATACAAATAAACAGCTTCGTTTATCATATAATCTTAACTAGAGGCCAGTCGTGGCGCAGCGGCACGAAGTGTGAAACCGACTGGTTGTGGGTTCGATCCCCACTCGAGGAGATGAAATATTTACTTAAATTTATATTTCCATTTCTTCGCTCTGGTGTCGAGGTAAAGCGCGGCGTTGAGCTCTACCACTCAACACGCAATACCTCCAGAATTCAGCAGAAAGTGGGGAATGGAGTGTCTTAACACTAGGTTCGCTCTGCCTACCCTGCTGTGTGCGGGATACAGTGTGAAGCTGATAAAAAAAAGCCATTCTCTAAGATATGTCTCGACAAAGGAATATACATCTTAATATGGGTTATATACAAATAAACAGCTTCGTTGATCATATAATGTTAACTATGACAAATATTTGCTATGCAGATGAGCTGCTAAGATCTCAGAGATAATTAACTATTGATATATTAATTAAAGCATATATAGTATACAATTATTATTATGGAGTTACTATAATGAATAGCATTTCCAAATAACATACATTTCAAATCATAAATATTGTTTGTGTAGAATCTGTTTTTACCATTTTTAAAGTGCTATTCCATTTAGGAAAGAAAAATCAGTACTTTTATTAAAAAATATATTAAAATTTTTATAAAATGGGAATCGAATCCGACCCGGATTTCTTCGGACCCGGATTTTTTTCTTGGAAACCGTTTAAACAAAAAAATCAGCTTCACGCGCAGCAGAGTAGGCAAAGGGAACCTAGTGTTAGGGGACTCTGTTCCCTGCTTTCCACCGGTTTTTTTTAAAATTGCGTATTGTGTGACGGAACTCAACGCCGGGTATTTGCCTAGGTGTCTGAGCGAGGGAATGAAAATATTAATAAATAATTATTCTTTTTCTTGAATGGGGATCGAACTCAAAATCCACACGTTACAGTCCCACTCTAGCGCCACAACGGCCTCACAACCTCAAAAGTGTGTAATATCTATTTGAAAAGTCTCACTTGGCCTTACATTATAAATACCTAAGTAACTTACGTACCTATACGAACGCATGACAAAGTATATTTTATTGTACTAAGATATTTCTCTTAGTAGATAAATTTATTAAAAAAATATATAAATAATCAGAATATACATACATAAAACAATCAAAATGTTATAATTTAACAAATATTTAACTAATTTTGTTTGTAATTTTAATTGATTTATATTAAATTAACGTTAAATTTTCTTTTCAGGTAAGTCCCGTACGAAAGAAGTTGTTGAAGAATCCGAGGATTTCTAATTAAAACGGTAGGAACAAGTTGAAACAATTTAGAGAGGAATTCTTTGTTCAATTCTCAGATCGTTTTATCTATGATTCTTGCTGAGATATTTGTTCTCCTTTTTAAGAGTTCTCAAAAGTTATCATAAAGCTTTTGTGCCTTATGAAGATAAATATTTTTTTTGAGTTATCCTCTATCCTTAATATGTATTTATTTATATTATTATATATGGATTTGTCTCTTTTAATAGGTGAAATTGTTAATTATTTTTTTTTTTAGATTTTTTTAAATTTAAAACGATGTTAGTTTCCTAAAAAGTTGCTAGAAAATTGTAATACGATATCAATGATATCAAAGTATTGCAAATGACTATAGGGGTATACATATTATTTGATGTATATTTACATTTTTTTATTATTAAAAATAGGATATGCGAGAAATCTAACTATTATAGCCAAGTCACAATAATAGTGTGTGTAAGAAATAGTGAATTAAAACATGGAGATAGTCTATTTTAAATCTCTTAAACCTCGGTGTGGTCGCTACTAAAATTCGTGTGTCTAAATTTACTGTATCTTTTATTTCTGTAAATATAGTAAAATGTATGTGTGAACGGTAAGACGAGCTATTTATATTAATTTAAAAATACATAAAAAAGTTATTAAGTAAATAAATATAAAACATAAAATGATGTCAAACTTTGCTTTTAATAACTACCCTCAAAATTCACTAAAATTACAAAAACAAAACTAAAAAAAATAAAATTTCATACAATTATAATCTAAAATGCCTGAAATATGAAAACTGTGGGGTCTTACAAGTATACTAGCATTTCCAGTTTTTCATGGGACGTTATGGTCTTTATGACGCGCGGAAGCTGCGAACTGACTCCCACGGGCACCCTTGTAACAGACAGAAAATCAACTGTGAAACGCTTCTCTTTTGCCAAATGTTTTATATTTTTCTTGTTACTATGTTTTTGATAATAATAAAGAGTTTAGTGTCGTCTTTTGTATGTGAAATAAATGAATTGAGATGTAAAATTGAGTTAGAATATATGGCCTAAGATCCCATCGTTTAAAACTGTAGGGATTAGATTTTCTAATGAAACTTATATTTAAGAATGATACATGATAGTAGAATAGATTACACTAGGGTTGCCCAAAAAAATCCTGCCGCAATCACCTTTAATTAATGTTTTTCGTAACTCGTTTTTGGAGAAAATTGCACTCATATGTTTTTTATGTGAATCGCACATCATTTGAAAGAAAATCGCATAAGGAATTGGAAAAACAATGGTTGCCAGCTCTCAGTCTGCCGCAAGTCCAAGGTTGCCTGGTTTAAAGAGGTTACTTAATGTGAATATTTGCATTCATGTGTTTTTTTAATGAATTATATATCAAATTAAAGCTTATTTTTTTGTCATCACTAAAACACATGGTTGCCTGGAAAATGGCTGCCGCAAGCAAAGGTTGCCATCATTCGAAATATTTTATTCTGATTCCGTTTGACTGAGAATAGACGATGAAATACGCGATTTGCCTTATGTTTTAAAGTAAAATATTATAAAATAGAAGGTCAATCTTAAAAATAATATTTATTCTAGCTGTTCACCTGTTAAATGATGATTTTAATCATATTAAGTACATACAAAAAACTATTTAAACATGAAATCATCCTTATTTTTCCATTGAAATAATGAGTCTATGATATTAAGTCTTTGTTAAATCTGTTTTCTAGATATTAATACTCGTTTAAATCGTTATTTTAAAAAGACTAAATTATCATCTATATATATATATAAAACAAGTACCTGACTCACTGAGGTAAGACGCACGCACAGCCGCTGATGGTAGAAACGTGAAATTTGGACAGATGTTTTTTTTCGTAATCTGGACATCCACTAATAAGGGATTTTAAGAAAATTTAACCCTAAAGGGATAAAATAGGGGCTGAAAGTTTGTATGGGTTTTTTTTTAATCGGCACCGATTTTTATAATATTTGAAATTCAGACTCCTAAAAATATTTCATTGAACACATGTTGCATGGTTTTTTAGAATTCACCCCGTAAGGGTTCAAATAAGCGGGCGAAGCTGCGCGCGCCCACTAGTATTAAATGAACGTTTACAAATATCGTTCTATTATAAGGTATTAATTACATAATGTTTTCATAATATAATGTAGGTTGACAATTATTGCAGATATTTTATTTATTAATCAAGAAAATATGGAAAATTATCTCGTTATAAACTCTCAATCTCTCTCTTCGTCCTCAGACAAAAATATTAAACATTAAATTTAATTATACTTATCAAACATTAATTATACTTACGTTTTGCATTAGAAAATAATTGAAAAATAAAAATCAAGTCAGATTCACGCTGTATCCCGCATGCAGCAGGGTAGGCAGAGGGAACCTAGTGTTAAGACACTCCGTTCCCCACTCTATGCCGAATTCTGGAGGCATTGCGTGTTGAATGGCAGAACTCAACGCCGCGCTTTGCTTCGACACCAGAACGAATAGATGGAAATATAAATTTAAGTGAATATTTCATCTCCTCGAGTGCGGTTCTTCTTTATATTTTTTTTTACAACAATGAACTTTTTGTAACAAGTGATAACCGTGCATTGTGTTACTATTTAAGGAAATGTTACTGTGTATAAAAATCATTTTTTGGCGAAACAACAACATAATTTTACACTTCAGACTCATTATTAAATTCCACACACATTTTCGCACAAAAAACAGATCTTCATTTTTGTCATGTTAACTAAAAACGTCTTCACTCCAAAACGAAAGGTAAGTAACTAAGTAATATGTTCAAAAACATCTCATTTGGCCATCTGCACTGTTATTGCATTTAGAAACAATACATCTACGAAAATAAAATTATTGCATTTTGTTTGCTTTGTATACCACCGCAAAATGTTTATCTATAGTAAAAAGTAGACAACTAATTGATATTTGCCGACTCCTGGTCATAAACCTTAAATAGCGTTTATTATTCGGCATTACTGTCGAAATTTCTTAGAATTTATTTGTGATAAATTAATTTTGTTTATTATAATTCTATCATATATATTTCTTTCAATGCAAATTCTTAAAAGTTGCGTGAGAAAAAAAAGACTGCGGCAACCGTTATCAAAAAAAAACGAGAAAAAAAAATCATACGAGCAGAGGACAAAGAGAGAGAGAGTATATTGAAATGTTATTTTCCATATTTTCTTAATTAATAAAAAAACTTACGCAATAATTGTCGCCCTTCATCATCTTGAGGAAACATGATGTAATGAATACCTTATAATAGATTGATATTTGTAAGCATTTATTTAATTAGATAATTTAGTCGTTTTAAAATGATAATTTAAATTAGTATTAGTATTTAGAAAACAGATTTAGCAAAGACTTAATATCATAGGTTCATTATTTCACTTGAAAAATAAGGATGATTTCATATTTAAATAGTTTTTTGTATGTTCTTAATATGATTATAATCATCATTTAACAGGTAAATATCTAGAATAAACATTAATTTTAAGATTGACCTTCTATTATATAATATTTTAATTTAAAACATAAGGCGAATCGCGTATTTCATCGTCTATTCTCAGTCAAACTGAATCAGAATAAAATATTTCGAATGATGGCAACCTTTGCTTGCGGCAGCCATTTTCCAGGCAACCATGTGTTTTAGTGATGACAAAAAAATAAGCTTTAATTTGATATATAATTCATTAAAAAACACATGAGTGCAAATATTCACATTAAGTAACCTCTTTAAACCAGGCAACCTTGGACTTGCGGCAGACTGAGAGCTGGCAACCATTGTTTTTCCAATTCCTCATGCGATTTTCTTTCAAATGATGTGCGATTCACATAAAAAACATATGAGTGCAATTTTCTCCAAAAACGAGTTACGAAAAACCTTAATTAAAGGTGATTGCGGCAGGATTTTTTTGGGCAACCCTAGTGTAATCTATTCTACTATCATGTATCATTCTTAAATATAAGTTTCATTAGAAAATCTAATCCCTACAGTTTTAAACGATGGGATCTCCACCTAATATGTGACTTTCATTGACATATTTTAATTTCTTTTTTGAAGTCGAACCTTTGGAAATCGAACCTACAACAAGCGTGACACAATCTCGTTTATCCCCTAAACCACGAGGGCCTCAAAAAAGGAAATATTTACAAACAATATTGTAATTACACAGTCACACACAGTTACTTAACCAAATTATATTATCGTGATGAAATAAGCAGTGTTTCTATTTCTTTAATTATATAATTTAAATAAGTACGAAGTATATTATACATATATATTATTTATTGCCGAAAACAAAACATATAGAAATATAAAATGAAAAAGTTAGCTGACATCGTGGGTTTATTTCTAAAAGAAATTCAGATTTCTTCCAGCCAACCAGTGGGAATGGAAATCTATCAAAAAGCGGTGAGAGTACAGTGCAATTAACAGTAAAAGAAAATAACAAGTTCTTTGATTTTCACGATTATTACATATTTTAAATGAGAAATAGTTTCAAAACTATCCGTGACCACGGACTACTGCAAAATGTTCGAAACGTCGGGTTTCCAAAAATGTATAATACAAAATATACGCGATTAATCCGGTAATATTCACATATACAATTATTCCCTCTGCCTACCCTGATGTGTGCGGGATACAGCGTGAAGTTGATTTATTTTTAATTTTAAACTACATAAACATATATTTTAAAAGATTCCGACGAATTGATAACCTCCTTTTTTTTTGAAAAAGTAATAAACAAAATAATATATACATACTTATATATTATATAAATACATATATTTAGATGAGTTAAAAGAAAAGAAAAATTAAATGCCCTATGACGAGGCAAGTATGACAATTATATGTCAGTGAATATAACACTTTTATCACCAAAAGGGAGAAAGTTGTTCGAGTACAAAGACAAATAGCTAACAATATAAACGTTTATCGTATATCGTGCATTAAAACCCCCATAAAGAGGGTGAACGACCACGGGGGTTTATTAAGCCATTAGCAATGAAATAGGACTCTATCTCTCCGCTCTACAGATCACATAAATAAAACAAATAGAGGTCGCTTTGGATCAACTTGTCTAATGTTGTAAATAAGCAGTTTTTAACTGTATTTCGAATATATTCCTTAAAAAAATATCAATATCTAATTATAACAAGTTTTACAGTTATTTTAACTAGATCAAAAAATTTTAAAGAATTAAATATATACACCCCCTCAATCTAATTATATTTTAATATAATTTTAAAATAAGGATATTAAAATAAGGGTAATAAAGACATTACCTTGCAAAATAGGATATGTGAATATATGTTTTTTGATAGCAAGCTCGTCTAATTAATTAAATCGGATAGGTTTCCAGTAGCAGGTACATCAAACGGCAGATTAGAGCCGGCGGTGACGGTTGATGTCAGAGTAAACCGTTCCAGGTGTTAATGGACAACAAACAAAATCCAGGAAATCGATACTGAAACGTTGTTTAGGTTGGTACTTTACTGGGTTTTACGATAAACTTCTGTTTTTAAGTTAAAGTTCTGTTTTCGGGTTGTCTTTAGCTTATAAATTGTCCAATTTTGTGTATATGACATAAAAAAAAAATTAGGTACACATAAAATACATTTTCAAGCATTTGGCATACGACTCTACATATGCATATTTATAGATAGCGGGAGTTTAGTGTTAAGACACTCTCCTCTTCACTTTCCACCGAATTCTGGAGGCATTGCGTGTTCAGTGGCGCAACACAACGTCGTACTTTATAATACATGAGAACATATATACATGAGAAATTAAAATATTAAATATTATATTTCCGAGAGAGAAATCGAATTCACAACCTGTCGTGTTTACAGTCACACGCTTGTGCCCCTGCGACGTAGAGATCATCACGTACAAAATTAAAGAAACAAAACTCTTAACTAAAAGGCATATCTTAATAGATGCTATAGGTACATTTATACAACATATATATAGCAAAACCACTTAAATTTAATATCGCAAAAATCCTGACTTTACTGATTTCCCAGTCTCGGGTACTCAACGGCCGTTTTACGACTATTATGGACGTAAAGTTTTTACAGATCCTCTTCTTTGTGACTCAAATAAATTCTCGGTATAGTCTTTTTTAAGATATATTTTGATGACAGAGCCCAGTCGTGGCGCAGAGGCACACTGACTGTAAAATCGATTGGTTGTAGGTTCGGTCGCCACTCGAGAAAATGAAATATTTATTTAAATGTATATTTTCATTTCTTTGCTCTGAAGTCGCGGCAAAGCGCGGCGATGAATTTCGCCACTTAACACGCAATGCCTCTAGAATTCGGAAGAAAGTGGGGATCCGAGTGTCTTAACAGTATGCTCTCTCTGCTTAACTGATGTGTGCAGGATACAGCGTGAAGCTGACATATTTTTGATTTATTTATTTTGCTTACTGATATATTTTAATACGAGTATGTTTAAATTTTTGTCAGTCAGTCAGTGTTCAATAATTTTCATTTAGGTACTGTTATATAGAGTTTAAGATAAATGCGTGGGCATTTTTTTGATTGAAATTGAAAATTTTAAGAACTTGTAAATGTTATTTAAAATTTCCTTTTATAGAAGCCGTTGTGGCAAACCGGCACAGCGTCTGACTGTAAGCCTAAAGTGCTTTCCCCACTCTGGGGAATTTGAACAAAATAGGGCGTTGAGTTCCGCCACTTAACACAATACCTTGAATATTGACTTTAAACTAATTACCCTCTGCCTTTCATGCTATATGCGGGATGCAGCGTGAAGCAAAAAAAAAACGATGTCAAATCATTGAAATTGAATCGATTGTATTATAATATATAACTATTACTGACAAATTGAATGATCGTAAAACTAATCAAAAATAAAATTTCTTACATGACTCAAAAACATTAAAATGTCAACTGAAACAAACGCTACTTATTACGTCTCTACAGTATTTATAAGTTTCTTTGAAAAAAAATACATATTTGAAGAGTCAATAGCGAGATCAAAGACAAGGTGATTAAGGCTGGGGTGACTTTTCGTTGTCTTTGATTTCAAACACGGAAGGGAGAAGTCCTATGGGAACTATTATCCTGTTCCTAAACCACACATTTCCTGTGGACCTTAATTTTTTTGAAATAAAGCATATTTTGCACTAGCAATAGACGTGCTTAAGGTATTTGGTGGGACAAAAACTAAATCAATACAAACACCTATTCATTTGCACGAGGGTGCCTTTGAGGGTGTATTGCTTCGTCATTTCGTAGGGTGCGAATGCAAATGCTGGTTGACGCATAATTTTGGGTAATCCTATTTGTATTGAAGTGTTGTATAAATAAATAGCTTAGAATTACTAAATCAGCTTTACGCTGTATCCCACACACAGCAAGGTAGGCAGAAGGAACATAGAGTTAAGACACTCCGTTCAACATTTTCTGCCGAATTTTGGAGGCATTGCGTGTTGAGTAGCGAAACTTAACGCCGCTCTTTGCCTCGATATCAGAGCAAAGAAATGGAAATATAAATTAAATAAATATTTAATTTCCTCGAGTGGGGATTGAACCCAGAACCGTCGCGTTACAATCACACCCTTGTGCCACTGGGCCACGACGACTTTGAATTATTGTTTTTGTTAACTATACTTTAATAATGTTATTGTTATAAAAATGTAAGCAATACATATTCTGAATAAAGATCATTTTATTTATTTTATTAAGAGGCCATTCGTAACTCTGGGACACAAGTGTGTGACTACACGCGCCTTTTTGTGAGTTCGATCCCTACTCGAGGAAATGAAATATTTATTTTACTTTATATTTTCATTTTGTTCGCTTTGGTGTCGGGGCAAAGCACGGCGTTGAGTTCCACCATTAAACAGGAAATGTCTTCAGAACTTGGCGGAAAATGGGGAACGGAGTCTTTTAGCACTAGTCTCTGGCTATCTTGCTGTGTGCATTTATTTATATTCATTTATAAATACATATATACACTGTTTAATCATTAATCTGTACATATAGTAAAAGTATTATTTAAAATATCGTTAGCCTACGTCTTATCTGTATTATTTAAAAATATCCTTTTATACACTAAGCTCTACGAAAGACAGTAAGTTCCCTTCATACAAGACAATATGAAAAAACACAAGCGTTTCAATAAAAGGCGTTTGAAATTTTTAAAAGCGATCTTCCCCCATAACACAATAAAGTGGAGAAAACTCGAGAAAAACGAATTTAACCCGCCGGTGTACGGATGTTTCATATTTTCACAAAGTACGCCTCGAGCCGAGATTATTATGTTTACTCTGACGTACTCGAATCGACTTTATATGGAAATTGAAGTCTATGTTATAATGTAAAAAATGTTGTTGACAGACGCACGACTCTCTCGGCATTATAGATATATGTATATATAGCCTAAGATCCCAGGGCCGCAGGGCCCAGTCTCATATGTAGTTAAGACAGTATGCATACTCACTAACTTAAAAGTGGGGCTCTTTCAGAGTAGCGCTAAATAAAGGTAATAATAAATGGTTTGGTAATAACAAATATATATTATTCTTAAAAACATATTTAATTATGAGCGTTCCTAGTTTAATGTAGGTGAGCGTGTACCTTAAATTGGCGCTAGCGTTTCGTACTTAATAACTTCAAAGTGGGGCTACTTTGAAGTTATTAAGTACGAATACTCAACTACATATTACACAATTAAGCCTCAGCTTTGCTAAAATGAAGTAAGTCTAGGGGCCCTGGGATCTCAGTCCAAAATGTATGTGCAAGCAATTGAAAGTGAGAACTTTTACAGGTATAATATATAATGAGGCCAGTGACGCAGGACCACAAACGTGACAGGTTATGAATTCGATTCCCACTCGAGGAACTAAAATATATAGGCTTCCTCTGCCTATTCTGCTGCATACGGGATGCAGCGTGAAGCTGAAAATGGAAAAAAATTTTTTACAAATACTACCTTAGAAATATAACTCAAAATTCATCACAACTATTTTCTTTCATTTGATGAACCCAACAAATCAAAATTTACTTTATATGACTAAAACAAGAAAATTCTAAAGATCAATATAGTTAAGTTTTGTGCTATGCTTATACTCTCTATACGATACGTGACAAAAAAGCCGCATTGCGTGTTACGCTAAACTGCTATCAAAATCAGCCAATGGAACGGAGGGTAGGAGTAGGGCAAAACTTTAGATTTGTTCCTCCATTGGCCGCGTGTGGCCTCGCCGCTATAATAGGTCACATCTGAATGATCTTTTATTGCTAGGATATAGAAAATTTCATAAATAATTTAGAAATAGTGAAAATAAATAAATCAGCTTCACACTGTATCCCGCATACAGCAGGGTAGGCAGACGAAACCTAGTGTTAAGACACTCCGTTTCTCACTTTCTGTCAAATTCTGGAGGCATTGCGTGTTGAGTGGCAGAACTCAACGCCGCGCTTTGCTTCAAGACCAGAGCGAAGAAATGGAAATATAACTTTAAGTAAATATTTCATCTCCTCGAGTGGAGATCGGACTCACAACCAGTCGGTTTTACAGTCACACTTTGTGGCCCTGCGCCACAACTGGCCTCAAATAGAAATAGTGACTTTGTGATAATTATAATAGTTGATAGAATATGGCGTAAAATTTTAAATGTTTTTATTGCACTACATATATACATAAGGGAAAAGATAATTAGAAGTTTCGTTTACAAATAACCAACTGAATTCAGTTTTACATCTTTTATATTCGGTGCTGTGTTGTTGTGTAACATAATTGTACATTTAATATGATATATGTAGGTACATACATCCTACTAATCCTACTAATATTATAAATAAATAAAATAAAAATAAATCAGCTTCACGCTATATCACGCTGTATGCTACAGCAGGGTAGGCAGAGGGAACCTAGTGTTAAGACACTCCGTTCCCCACTTTCTGCCGAATTCTGGAGGCATTGCATGTTGAGTGGCAGAACTCAACGCCGCGCTTTGCGTTGACATCAGAGCGAAGAAAATGCAAATATAAATTTAAGTAAATATTTCATATCGTCGAGTGGGGATCAAACCCACAACCAGTCGCGTTTACAGTCACACTTTGTGCCACAACCAGTCGCGTTTACAGTCACACTTTGTGCCCCTGCCCCACGACTGGCCTCAGTAAAAGTTTGTATTAAGGCAAAATTATACAGTAATGTAACTTATACATCTGAACAATACATAAGCTACAATTTATACAAAGACCGTGTGTAAATTATACAAAATATATGGTTATAATATTTTATAACAATAAGTTCAGGCGGTCGAAGCCGCGCGCGGGTCGCTAGTTAAAACACATAAATTAGATAATAATACAACATGAAAACTACTATACACAGGCTGATATTAGTAACTTTTATTTTTTATGGCACTCGTTGGCAACGTCGCTGGTTGCAGTACAAATTTGGCATCCATACCAATGGTTGTTTTGGTTGTCTTAGCGGTCGTTAGTACATTTTATGGGGTACTTTAAACATGTAACGTGGGCGAATATAAAAGCTTTTAAAATTCTAATTTAATATCAAGTCTATGAAAATAGTATATTTGTGAATATTATAATATTATTTGTCATATTATAACGTTGTAAGTGTATTATAGAGGACGAATACCTCCAAATTAATTAGAACGAGCACTGTTCAAGCACATTGTACAACGGGATTGTATAGAATTATAGATAAATAACGCCAGTACAGCAATATAGCCCTCATAACTATAGTAGTAAGAACTAGTAGTTCCCGAGCACTTGGAGTAAGTAGTCATACATAGTCAATGCGATGTCATTTCGGACCGACTCCAGTCCAGACCCTTTTAGGTTGATGAGACCCAAGCGACTATAGACCTTATATTGTCCATGTTTAATATTATTATAGACTATTTTAGTATATTATTAATTGTTAGTTTAGTTGTGGGCTCTATTATAAATGTTTTATCAAATGAAATTCTGTTTTGTGTATGTATGGATAATTTATACATATATAAATATATTTATATGTGATTTCTCAATTAGTTTTCATAATGAATGTATTCATATTTTTACAGCACTCCACTAGCTTTCAAAGTGCTTAGCTTTTGGTTTTTTGTTTAGTGCAATATTAAATTAGTTTTACAATGTTTTAAAGTACCTATTACTTGTATATTCGTTGAACACATTCATTGAAATTCAGACCATAGGAATTAATTAGAGTTAACAAATATTTCCATTTCTTAAAAATATTTAATTTATGTTTCCATTTCTTCGCTCTGGTGTCGAGGAAAAGCGCGGCGTTGAGTTCTGCCACTCAACACGCAATGCCTCCAGAATTCGGCAGAAAGTGGGGAACGGAGTATCTTAACACTAGGTTCCCTCTATCTACCCTGCTGTGTACGGGATACAGCGTGAAGCTGAACAAATATTTCGCTCTAATTAATATGTTTTAAATAAAAAAATCTATTAGAATCCTATAAGGATTTTAATAATCACCCTTGTGATAACATCATTTCTTTGACGCTATAGAAATTTTTAAATTACGAAGAAAACAGACAAAATTACTTCCTCCAGTCTTGCAGTGGCATTTACATTGAAGTCACAATGTTCCTATACCACTTCATTATTTCTGTACCAACCCCTTGCCTTTCTGAAGATAGAAAGAAAAAAGAAAGGAAAACTGGAGCGTGTTCGTCTTTTATCTTTTATCTTTTATCTTTTTTTCCAGCGACAAAGGAACGTGAAAACATTGGCTCTCCCACTAATGAAACTTTTTGGTAGTCTTCGCTGCGCTGCCAATTCGATAATGAGTCGTGGAAGAACTAACTGATTGTTTTTCTTTTCATCGTTTGTTCGTAAACTTAAATGTATTGTGGCTGTGTTTGTTGCGTGGTGCTTCTTATTAAAGTTCTTATTGAAGTTTAATTTTCTTCTTCACGTGTATTCTGTTGTGGTTTATTTTTTTTTATATAAAATAAATTAAAAAAAATTAAATTATCTTCACGCTATATCCCGCACACAGCAGGGTAGGCAGAGGGAACCTAGTGTTAAGACACTCCGTTCCCCACTTTCTGCCGAATTCTGGAGGCATTGCGTGTTGAGTGGCAGAACTCAACGCCGCACTTAACCTCGACACCAGAGCGAAGAAATGGAAATATAAATTTAAGTAAATATTTCATCTCCTCGAGTGGGGATCGAACCCACAACCAGTCGGTTTTGCAGTCACACCTCGTGCCGCTGCGCCACGACCGTACCGCCCTTGTATAAAATAGTTACTAAATTGTTTCTTTTTGTATTTTGAGAGGCCTTTGCGACAATTCCTGTGACACTATAGAGTCCAGGAAGATTCAAAATTTTTTTTATATGCAAGACAAATTAATTTATAAATATTCTTTGCATTTTCCTTTTAAGAAAATACTCTTAATCTTCTAATCTACCATTAAAAATAAACAAAACCGTTTTCTATATTGTATTTAAAAAAAATGAAGATAAAAACTCAATTGATTCAGAAATAATACGAAAATACAACACGTAAGAAGTAACAAGTCAATATCAATTTACAAAAATTGAATTTTCACTTCGTATTTCTTATTTGCCTCATACAAGTATATTTGCTGAAGACAGTATGAGATTTAATTTCAGAGGAATCCAAAATTTCAAGGTATTTTTATACAACATGGAAACGGTAATGTCAAAATTTCGTCTTGAAATTTATAGGTAGTTCTTTTATTTTACCTTGCCTAGAATAATGCTTGTGTTGAATTAGGTTGCATAAATAAATATTATAATTATCGATGAAGTGGCCATCGAGGTGTAGTAGGACAGTATCTGAATGTGAATTATATGAGAATTATGAGCGTAGGTTGTGGGTTCACCCGCTTAGGAAAATTATGATATTTAAATTAATTTGTTAAAATAAAAATTGTCCTTACTCTTAATGCTACCGCAACAGTATCTACAACTGCAACGAAGCGGGCACGGATCGGTTAGTATAATTATATAGGCAATAATATATTTCTATAGAAAATGGAGTTATATTAAGTTTCTTACTAGCAAAATAAGGGAATTTCCTAAAGGCGAAGGAAGGTTTTTAATATAAAAGCTATTTTTAAACAACTTTCAAATTGCATCTAGATAAGTGATACATATTTTTTTCCAATATCATATAATAGTTTGAGGCCAGTCGTGGCGCAGGGGCACAAAGTGTGACTGTAGAACCGACTGGTTGTGGGTTCGATCCCCACTCGAGGAGATGAAATATTTACTTAAATTTATATCTCCATTTCTTCGCTCTGGTGTCGAGGCAAAGCGGGACGTTGAGTTCTGCCGCTCAACACGCAATGCCTATAGAATTCGGCAAAAAGTGGGGAACGGAGTGTCTTATCACTAGGTTCCCTCTGCCTACCTTGCTGTGTGCGGGATACAGCGTGAGCTGATAAAAAAAATTAAAAAATCTAATAGTTATCTTAAACATATGACACATCTGTTACAATAACTCATAGCGTCATACAAAGTGCTACATCACTCGAGTGCTAATAAATAACACTACACTAGAGCCACTCGTAGTGCATGACGTATTAATGAATAATGTGTTTCATTTGCAATTTGTAAGATAAAGCAACAGGTTTCTGTCACTTTCCATATTAAAATAATGACATATTATTCGAGGCCAGTCGTGGCGCAGGGGTACAAGCGCGCGTGTAAACGGGAGTGGTTATGGGTTTGATTTTAAACGAGGAAATTATTTTTTTTTTTCGTTTGCTTACTCTGGTAACAAGAGAAAGCGCGGTGTGCATTCCGCCACTCAACCAGCTGCCTCCAGGATTCGGCAGAAAGTGGGCAGCGTAACTTTCTTTCTTTTTTTTCTTTTTCGTTTTGAGAACGGAGTGTCTTAACACTAGGTTGCCAGGTTTTCTCTGCCTAACCTGCTATGGAAAAAAAATGATATGTATGAAGGAAATTAAAAGCTTAAAGATTTTACAAATACAATATGGCCATAAGCGACTAACAGACTGGTGTGCATACATATATGCGCATGTATAATTTACATTGTACATATTATGTGAATATACATATATTTATAATTAAAATGGTGATTATTAAAAGAAATATATTAAAATAATGATTATTCATCTACCAAAGTCACATTTTTCCTAATTAAAAATTATGTTGAACTGTTTAAATGAGACCGTTGAACCTCCATTTAAACAAGAGTCACGTTGCAACAAATTAAAATAACGCACCTTTCTCATTTCCGCAAAAGAAATACACCATCAAAATGCTTTTGCGTCACAATAAATAAAGTTTAAAATTTGAAAGATTTAATTAAGCATTCAAGTCGTTTGCTTTGTTATATATAATTAGAAAGGCGAGAGGTGCCGCGGGCGGGCGCTAGTCGCGGGGTAAACAGCCGTTTCCGGTGTAGACGGCGTTAGACCTTTAATTGGTTTTGCTAATTGCTGCTTCGAGACGGCTACGGCTGCGCTAAAACATATTTATTTATAATCTGTGCTGCCAGCACTGCTCGCTCTCAAATTGGGGATATCTTATATTTTAAATTATTTAGTATACATATAAGGCCAGTCGTGGCGCAGCGTACGAGGTGTGACTGTAAGACCGACTGGTTGTAAACCGACTGGGAAGTGGAGAACGGAGTGTCTTAACACTAAGTTCCGTCTGCTTACCCTGCTGTGTGCGGGATAGACCGGGAAGCTGATTTTATTTAGTACACATATAAGTCTGTATAGTAATAATACTGTATCGACTTACGACGTTGTAGTTGCACACAGCAGGTTAGGCAGAGGGAACATAGTGTTAAGACACTGTTCCCCACTTTCAGCCAAATTTTACAAAGCATTGTGTGTTGAGTGATGGAACTCAACGCTGAGCTTTTACCTTGGTATCAATGAGAAGAAATTGTAATATAAAATTTAAATAAATATTTCATTTTCCCGAGTGGGGATCGAATCCACAACCAGTCACGTTTACACAATTGCGCCACGACTGGCCTCAATAAGGTAATTAATATACGTCCACAGAAAAGTAACCTTATTTTGTTTTTTTTTTTTCAAAAATTCTTTCTCTATTTTGAAACCAAGTAATATTTACATTTATAAATATTAAATTTTACGTCTTTCTAATACTACAGTTGAAAGCTGGAATAATAAATTCCGCTGTAAGTGACATTTGACAGTGATATTTTATTCCAGAGCTAACTCATGTGACGTAAATTAAATATATAGAATGTAAACTCTAGCTGTATGTTTGTATGTAAATCGGATTGTTTGCTTTTGACACGTTGCCGTTTAATTTTATATATATATATATATATATATATATATATATATATATATATATATTTAACTTTTTGATTGCAAATTTACCTTCTAAAATTTTGCTTAGCATTTACGTGTCATTCTAAATTATAAATAATATGAGAAATGGATGATATATTTTTATTATAATATAATATTTTAAAATGTATTGAACTACACAAACATACAAAGTTAGTGTTTAATAAAAAACACCCAATATTTGTGTTTATTTTAAAAAAATAAGCTTTTTCGTATAAATGAAAAATATTCGCTTATTCCCACGCGACCCATTTATTCTGTTTGTGAGAAAAATACCTATCGATAGTTTCATTGTTCGACTTTGTTGAATTGAGCTCTGTTCGAAAAGATTATTTTCTATTTGCCTTTTTATTTTCAGGATGTTTTTAGTTTTGGAATTAACTTCAAATATCTATGACTTGCCGCCGTTGTGCAGCGGCGCAAGCGTGTGACTGTGGGTTCGTCCCTACTCGGAGGAATGGACTATTATTTAACAAAGTATTTATTTAAAAAAATATATTGTATTTATTTCTTCGGTCTGGTACCAAAGAAAAAAGCGCGGCGTTGAGTTCCACCTTTCAACACCTAATTAGGATCTTCTTCAATCTTTAAAGAATATTTCAAATATTAAAGAATAGCAAAATAAAAATATATATTTGTAGAAATACTTAGTAACTATGTAAAATAAAAAAACGGCTTTACCATGGATACATATTTGTCATGGGATCTGGAAGTTAACCAGATAATCGGAACCGGAAGTATTTTGGAGCAGTCGCTTCTGTTACTTAGACTGCAAAATTTTTGGGATAATATCATAATTAGGGACGGTTAGTCAACACCAACATTCTCACACAGTAATAAATACGTATAATAAGCGTAAATTAAGTTTGTATGCTTATATTACTGGCCAATAGTAATGCATGGGCACAAAAGTAAGACTCTAAGCTGCAGGTTGCTTGTTCGATTCCCACTTGAGAAATTGAAATATTTAATATTTCCATTTTTTTACTCCGTTGAATTCCGCCACTCAACACAATATAATACCCTCAGAATTCGGTGGAAAGTGGGAAACGGAGTGTCCTAACACTGGGCACCCCCTTTCAACTCTGCTACATGCGAGATATAGCGTGAAGTTTTTTCAATATTATTAAAAAAATCCTATATAAATTCTATGATTAAGATAAAAATAAACATCGATTCCACGCTTAGTCCCCCATTTTATTTATCTAGAATGCCACACGAAGCACATCTATCTCCATACATAAATATATCGAGTATAAATAAACTGGACGATTTTTCGAAGGCACAATTGGGTCAGGCCTCCTCACAGCAAATGGGATTGCCTCGCGCCTGTTCGTTGTCAACACGTGATATGACTGTTTGAAATTATCTTTATTATAAAATACCTAGCTCTTTTCATTTCGCTTTCAGGGATGTTGCCGTTTCTCGTGCTTTTTATGCTTTGAGCTTTTAAAAGATTCTGTTTAGATTTTTAAAATGATGTATGTTTTTATTTAGTTTTCGTTTTTTTCTGTTTTTTTTATTATGTTTTGATTTTATAAAAGTGAAATTGTATTTTTATTATTTAAGCTGTATCTCGAACATAGCAGGATAGGCAGCGGGAATCTAAGAACTTAGTATTAAGACACACCGTTTCTAATTTTTCGCTGAATTCTTAAGGCATTGCATGTCCAATGTCGGAACTCAACGCCGCACTCTTGTTACCAGAGCAAGGAAATGAAAATATTATATATTTCTTTTATCCAAGTAGGAATTAAACCCACAACCGCCGTGTTTACATTTACGTTTATGCCGCTACGCCACGACACTCTCAAACACATAATAAGATAAGATAAAAAGTCTTTATTGCACCCTTTATAGGATTAATTACATAATTTTTTTAGGATATAAAATGCACAAAGGGGGCCCTTATCGCTAAAGTGATCTCTTCCAGGCAACCAAAACCTAAGATATCATGATACATCTAAAAGTAATACTATATATCATTTAAACAATATAATACAAAAACAAATACAAAATCTACTAAATAAAAAAATAACTAGCACATCATAACCGGAAGTAAATATTAATTTAGTCACCCAAAACCAACTATATGCTAAACAAAATTTAATACTAAAATCACAAATTCATCCACTTTAGTAAAATAATTGCAATACCACGTTTCATCAGTAGCGCTATTAGAAACAAGATAGAGAACTAATCGTCGAGATCCCAACGCCATAAAGGCTCCCCGGGCATCAATCAGTTCACGAAGCCCGGGATCGGCCGGGTCATACATTGTTGATGATACCTCTTCAGTAATTGAAACTTCTCTTGGAGCGTTTGACGTGTTAATTAGTTTATTGCCTGTGCTGTTGACTCTTGAATACTTGGTGATGGAGCTTGGAATATGCTAAGCTGAAGGTATTGCTTCAATTTAAATTACAATTAGATTTGTTTAGTAAATTACGTTTTAGTTATTTTTAGCTTCACGATGTATCCCGTTTGTAGCAGGATAGGCAGATAGACTATAGTGTTAAAAATTTCTTGATGTTTAATGTTAAAAAAATCTTGTCTTGTCAAATCTTGTCTAACGAACAGATAGACAATCTGTTCGTTTGTTCGCCAATCACACAAAAACTAACGAGCAGAAGTTAATGAATTTTTGGTGGTGGTGGTGGTGGTATGGTAATAGTTTAGGGTCTGGAGGTATATTTCTTTATTTCATTCTGGTTTTCATTATAAATTCCTTAAAAAAATTAAAAACTAAAAACCACAAATTACTTAAAATACCGATAACTACCGGATGGAAGTGAGTGAATTTTGGCACGGTAATAGTTTAAAGCCTCATGCTTACATGATAGGATAGTTCCAACTTATAGGATAGTTTTTTTAACACTTTTGAAGTGGTTTTCCACACTTAGGAAAAATAATATATATTATTTGTCAGAAACGAATAAAAATCGAAGTTTTTGAAAAAGTATTATAGGAAAATTTTCATCATAGAGTATAAAGGAATTTTAGTAGAAAAGAAAATAATATTTGACACAATCAAATTACTTTGATTAGTCGCAAGTGGAGCTAAATTATATAATTTTAATTAAAATTGTTAGTGTTAAATCGTAAAACAGGAACGTAATCCAGTGTATTAAGTAAATAACTTGGTAGTTTAAGCAGGCGAAGCCGCGAGTGGGACGCTAATATTAAATATTTCATTTCCGCGACGAGTAATCGAACCCGCAACCTATCGCGTTTACAGTCAGACTTTTGTGCCTCTGCGCCATGACTGGTCTCATATCCACGCCTACGTTTTAATACAATAATAATTAAAATATATATTACGTTTTTGGCTTTTACAGTAATATTTCGGCCAAGCCTCTGGCTTTGAAAGAATTTAAATATTACTACAATCAGACGTAGCTTGTAAGGAATGGGTCTTTAAAGACAAAAGAGGGTGGATCGTTACGTAGCGCCTCTCTACGGACAGTGCCTTAATGGTGGTTGAAATCAAAGAATAGAGTGAATCTTACTGTAGGCGTCGTCTCAAAATGGTGAAACAAAGACGAGACGACGCCTGTCCTTGTTACTATTCCTACACTTTCTTCTTATTAAACATGTTACGAGTTTTCATATGTTTTTCTTTATAGTATAACATTTTTAACCGACTTCTGTAAATGGGGGTTGTTCTCAATTGGATTGTACTTTTTTATGTTTAGTATTTTAGAACTTTCGACTGTGTGGACCGATTTTGATGACCCTTTTGTATTTGATATCTGGTGCTTCAAGTGTGGTCGTATTTTAATTTGGCCCAGTTCCAACAATGAGAAAATTATATAAATCTTATATTTTTACCGTCTGTTGTTGTTTTTTTTTTGGTAAAATATATTGCAAAACGTAGTCTTTTCTTAACGTCTAAGAAAACTGTGAATTTTGTATAATAGAAACAAAAAAGTTGTCATATGTAAATAAAAATTAATACAATATTATATTTTTAAAGCAGTAGATAAGTTCTTTTTTAAATCATATAACCCACTTATCTACATTTAGTCCAGGCCAGTCGTGCCGCACAGGCACAAAATGTGACTGTAATATCGACTGGTTGTGAGTTCGATCCCCACTCGAGGAAATGAAATATTTATTTATATTTTCATTTTTTCGCTCTGGTGTCGAGGCAAATCGCGGCTTTGAATTCCTACTCAACACGCAATGCCTCCACAACTCGGCGGAAAGTGGGAAACGGAGTGTCTTAACACTAGATTCCCTCTGCCTACCCTGCCGTGTGCAGGATACACCGTGAAGCTTTACAAAAAAATCTACATTTATATGTAAATATAAATATTTCACCTTCATAATTCACGGTGCTTGTGAGATTTATGTTAAATGTTGGACATGAAATAGGACTTCCACGGCGAAACTATGCAATTAAAAACGGAAACGAAATCCCGAATACTTGCGCTAAGGTAGCGTAAGCGTTATTTACAGAGGTACGGGTATTTTATGTTATACCAGGTATTTACATACAATTAAAAAATTATATGATCCTAGTAAATGTGGTTTTAGTATTAGGGTTTTGTTGACGCCATTGTGGATTGGTTAACCTTTTTAAGCATGGGCGTGACGATTATGGGTTCAAATCTCGAAAAAGAATATAAAAAAAATAAAGATTTAAGGCCGTCGTGGCCCGCGATGGTTTAGTGAATGGCATCCATTCGCAGAAATGAAATATTTTAAATTTTAATTTCCTCGATCTGGTTGTCACCAGAGGCAACAAGGCAAAGGCTAAGGGTGAATTTCACCACTCAGAACGCAATACCTAGAGAATTCGACGAAAGTGAGTAAAAGAAGTGTCTTATTGCGAAAGGAGTGCCTTAACATCAGGTTCTCTGCTATGCGGGACACAACTTGATGCTAAATAACTATTACGCCATCTTGGACGATCTGCCATTTTGGATTTAGAATGACGTTACATTATTTTTCGAGTTGCTCTCAACGAGCCCTTTCATTTTATACCCATATTGTAGAAGTACATTAAAAATAACTATTTCGCCATCTTGGATGGTCCGCCATATTAGATTTAGAATGACGTCACACATTTTATCGTGTATTGTCATTCAAACTAAAAGTGTATACAACATTTTAACTCAATCGGTTGAAGATATCTACTTCAGTAATTTAAATAAAAGCTTTTAAAAAATTGTTGAACCCACGACCTTTACCGTTGAACGTTTGTTTTAGTCAGTTCCTTGGCTTCAGCTATTCTTGTCTGTCTCGTCATTTCACTTTGTTAAAAAAAATATACAAAGTAATTAATAAAATAAATTAAGTCTATTAAAAAATAAATTTACCTACATAATACTTTTTACACAAAACAATATTATAACGTAAAACTTACCGTAGATATAACTCAAGCGCTCCACCGGGATTCAGAGAAAAGTTTTCTTAAAATAAGCGAGATTTACGATTAGGTGTAAAACCGTTTTTGGTTGAATTAGTTCCCAACTTATGAATAACGGTCCAACTTGCAGCGTTGGTTTACGATCCTCCCCGGGCTTGATGAACTTGGACGGCGATATAACGTTTATTGCCCCACTATATTATATAGTGACTGTGAAATATGTTTCTACATTAAAATTGGAATAGTGAAATATTAAATTATTTTGGAATTACTTTGTAGTATTTATTATTCGTACGTATTTGGTTGGAAAGTAGAGAACAGAGTGTCTTGGCGCTATGTTTTCTTTGTCTATACTGTGCTATGCGAGATACAAAAAAATCTTATCTATTTAAAAAATAATAAAGATTTCTTTGATTTACTGAATAATAGCGAAAGAGTTTTTATATTATAATATGAAATGAAAAAAATGATTTCATTATCTCTGACATAGGGTTAGAAATTTAAAAAAATAATTTAAAGAGATCTTCCTTTTTCATACAACTACGATCGCGTGGGATGTGACGGAACCTATTGACTTATTATCAAACTAAAAAATGCTTATACTTAATTCATTTATCATAATTTTATATTCAAAAGTATATTTTTGTAACAAAATACTAACCTAAGCTATATACACTTTTATCACACTTTTCATATCAATAAACTCTAAACGCGATGTTTTATATAGAATATAAGCATAAAAAAGTAATGCTTAGTCAAAAAAGGCGTGAAGCGCTCATCTCACATGGATGCGGTTCGACACTTACCGTGAAACGGCTTGAAAGAGTAAGTTAAAATTCACTTCATTTGAGTTTATTGGCTGGCAAATTTCCATGTAGAGCCGGCTTTTAATTAGGACGAAGTATAACGAGGCCTGATTATCATATAATGAAACAAAATTGTAGCGTTTTTATCACTTTATTAAATACCTACTTGATATTGTCTCTAGAGGTTTAGTTTTGTTTAAAATGGGTTAAATGTTAAAATTATCATTAATTTTATGTTCACTTTTTTAAGTTATAACGTTTTATATAGTAGGGTAGATTAAGTTAACGTGGGAACTAGTGTTACGACACTCCGTTCTCATTAATACACTTCTGTTTCCCCTTTTCCACGGAATTTTAGAGGCATTGCGAGTTGTGTGGAATTTCATTTCCTCGAGCGGGCATCGAACCCACAACCTGTAGCGTTCTATCTTTTGTGTCGTTTAGTTTGTGCCCAGCACCACGACTGGCCTCAAAAAACATATATTTAATTAAAACAAATAAATATATATTTATAAATAAACACGATCCAAGTTTTTCCTATCCTTTAATACCCTTAAAGGTTAAAGTAAACGTGTTCACTAAGCACACGTGGCTGAGCTCCAACACCAAGCGAGAAAAGACTTTGATGAGACCCGGTGCCGGTGCAGAATTTTCTGAATTCATTAGCTGGAGAATTTCCACGTAA
Organism: Heliconius himera; assembly: GCA_021202915.1. Taxonomy (NCBI): domain Eukaryota; kingdom Metazoa; phylum Arthropoda; class Insecta; order Lepidoptera; family Nymphalidae; genus Heliconius; species Heliconius himera. The sequence goes on along the minus strand of JAJHJA010000797.1, from coordinate 247,082 downwards.
CGGGCCTTCATTAAGAGGCATTACGCCAGCACATATACAGTTTTGTGCTACGCTCTTCCCATTTAAATTTTACGTTGGCCTTTGCTTTTTAGCTATTTTTTTTACTATTATAGTTTCGTTTTAACTATCTGGTTTAATTTAACTGGTTTTATTCGATCATTCGAATCTGTGTAAGTAGAGGATGTATAGTTTATGTGGATTGATTGTTATTTGTTAAGTTATTAATGGTGATCTTTTGTTTTTTTTTGTGTTTATTTAGAAAAAAAAATGGAATTATTATATGAAATAATAATTCAAAAATATGTTTGTAGTTTTGGTTAGAGTTGTAACTAAACGAGGATGTGAGGACAAATCCACCAATATACAGAAGTTTTATTTATTAAATAATTTAGCTTAATACTTTAGCTTCTAAATAATACAAAACTAAAATAGTGAAATGATCTAATATTTTATTTGACAAAATCAATGAAATAATTTTCACAATTATTTTACTTTTGTTTCGCCTCTATAATAGAGCGTATTAATATTAAATTTCTATTGTAAAATAATTATTTTGAACTACATGATGTGTATAACATATTGTTTAATATCAACGCCAGAACAAGGACAAAGAGATGGTATCGAGGCGTAGTTCCGCGATAGAGCCGGACCGTGTGCATGTTAAAAACACAATGCTATTGTACAATCCAAAATTTAAAAAAAAATGGACATCAATTTTTATTTTCATTTCAACATCTGTATTAAACTTCATTGTTTTTCGACTTTTCGGTTGTATATTTTTATTTTTGCATTTATTATTATTATTTTAATATATTTAAAAATGTCCCCATAACTCTATCAGAGTTATTTAATTAGGTGATAATGATCTTGAATTTAAATATATTATAGCAACAGCACGCAAGGGGTTTAAGAGTTCCGTGAATACAGAAAATTTGTACCACATACCACAGCCGCATAACTATAGGTTAAAACCCAAAAACTGGACAAGCGCGAGTCGGGCTCACCCACCGAGAGTTCCGTACAAAAATTGGAGGTCTCGAGCTTTAACCTCATTTGAACAAGCGGCTTTAATACCAAATTTTACCTTTCTCTTTATGCTATTAATTTTTAGGATTTGACCATAAATATATAGTTTTCAGATTTTTACCTGAACTAGTATCTACTGCAGATACTAGCATCCAAATTTCATAATTCTGTCATTCATTCATTCTGTCAAACGGAACTACCCTATTAATTTTGATAGCTAACTTTCATTATAGTTTCGAAATTCACGTTTTTGCGATATAAATGGATTTTTTATTTATTAAATGTAGAAGTACGATCTTTTCAGGAAATCATGGGGCCATCGATATGAGTATGTGGTTTGAATTGCACCTCGGTATCTCCAAACGTTCCCAAGATAAAGGTTCTTTGCAGACAGACAGACAGACAGACGGACTGACAACAAAGTAATTTTATAAAGGTTCCTTCTTTCCTCAAAAAGTAAACCATAAAAAAATGTTGTTATGAGCAAATTTTAAGAACCATTCTCTTCTTTCTTCATGCAGTCAAGACAATATATTTAGAAACTAGATTTCTCGTTATATTTTCTCGTACTATTCGTATTGCTTCAAAAATTTAACAGGATCTATGCGTTAGTCACGTGTGGTCACACAAATATATCGCGTGACCTGACGTTATTATTATACATGGTCTAAGGGTGTGTAGTTCATGGTCGATGGCCACAGCTTGCTATTTAGCCGATTCCACAACATGATAGGGTAGACTCGTAATAATTAAAATTATTAAAAAAAAAACTATGTGTGTGCGTTTATTACTTACTGTATACACCGACTAATTCCGGAAGCATTGAGTGGTGGAACTCAACATCGTGTTTTGCCTCGACACCAGACCGAAGAAATGATAATATATGATAATAAATATAGTGGGAATCGAACCCACGACCTGTCACTCCCTTGTGCCAACCACAGGTGTGGTCTATTTTTTAATAATTTGTTCTAAGATTAATCCAATTATACATAAATAAATGAATTACTATCTTAAATTTTGACACGCAATAAAACAGCTTTGCAGGAATGTCAAAAACATTTCTATTTCCTTAAATATCGAGTTTTTATCCAATATCTCGCTTACGTATTATATTTCGTTAATAACAAAGATGATAACACAATAACATTTCTCATAACATATTGTCTTTTTGTTCCAGGTGAGTGATCGTGAGCGCTCGCGCTCGCCTCGCACAGCTGACAAATATACGAGGTCTGGGGAATATTGGATGATTTTATATAGGGATGAGATGTTTTCAGTTTCATATATTTTTCGCTTCCATTTGAATCTTAAAAGGTACAGAATTTTAGCTTATAAATAGACGGGCTGAGGGGTGTTAAAACAAAGTTGCGTAATTTTGTTTTCAGTGTTTTTTTTTATTCTTTTGATATACTACATACCGTTTTCGTATCTTAATTTTGGTTTTAATATTTCATTTTAAATCAATATTATAACACATACATCCTGATAGTATATTGGATTCCTTAATTATTCATTTCAAAAAAAAATAATGATTTTTTTAGTATTGATTGACAGTAAGTAATAAATGAAAATAATAAAAAAATGCAAAAACAAAAACCCCGACTGCATAAAACTAAAAAGAAAATCAACAAGCCCAATAGTCTATAAGAATTAACAGTCGGGACCTCGTTAAATTATGCGGGGTTCCTAGGTAGGTTTTATTAAATTTAATTGAAGAATTACTTATAGGTCCCGATTGTTAATCCTAATAAACTATTGGGCTTGTTGATTTTCTTTTTAGTTTTATGCAGTCGGGGTTTTTGTTTTTACAAATATTTTTTAATTTTTCATTTTTTTGTTAGAATTTATTATGGTAATGATAATCATGATATACCTTTTTGAAATCCTCGTATTGAGCTCTTGAATTTGATACCCATATTGTATTTGAAACGATTTTTTTCACTAAGTTTAATAAAGATAATCATAGCGGCTGTGGGACAGCCGCTATGATTATCTTTTACTTCACCTATCTAAGAACAATTGGGCTGCTAATACGAATCTAACGATACCTCAATTATGTAAATCCGTTCAGCGGTTCTGGAGATACGAGGTAATAAAGAATATTACATACATACATACATACAAGATACACGCGAAAAACATAACCCTTCCTTCCCAGTCAGGAATAAAATAAGAAAGAAATAAATGCCTCGAGAAATTTTTGAACGTTTACAAAATGAAGACTACAACTGAATATTAAGCAAAATTTATTAGTAGTCTTCTCCTTTTAGAATTACTTTGAATAAATTATTTAATAACATTTGAGTTTTAAAGTAAACTGCGAGAATTAAATTTTTTATCTTCGTTCGTTTTGTAAATTCTTTCTACAGTTCGCAAAGAGTTGACGACTATTTAGAAGAAAACGATATTTAACTTCCTTTTTAGCTACTCACTTGTTATCTTTATACATATTTTACGAGACATAGAAAGAGAATCTAATAATACTAATAGATTATATGAAGGGAGTAACATTCAACATCTACAGCTATGTTTTTTTTTCATTTCTTCTTAAAATACAGGGTAGGAACCTATAGTTAGATTCCGCGTCCAACAGGACGCGACCAAAAGGCGGCGCTGAATTCTGCCACAGAACACTGTGGCAGAATTCAGCGCCGTCTTTTGTCTACCAGACCGGAAACATAAAAAAACGAACTTAAATAATACCCGCTTGAGACAGAAACGAACCCACAACTATCGCTTGCCCCACTGCGCCACGACGACTTCACTTAAATACATTTCACTATTATTAATTTCAATAGTGCGATAGTAAGCGAATAACTAGATGATAGGTATCGAAATCAATCAATCTCAACGCCTGGATGATTTTAAATCACGATTAGAACGAGCCGTATTTTTAAAACGAACGGGAGTTAAAAAAAGTTTTTTTCCACCGTTTCCTGTGCAGTATTGTGGAAGCAATCAATGTGTTCCGGTTTTATGAAACCGAATATTGGCCCGTCGGCTGTCCGTGACTTCAGATATCGTTACAATGGAATGTAAATAACTGTGGACGAAATATATATATACATATATATACTTTTTCCATATTGAAAAGAAGTTGAGATTGCGGAGTCAGCTTATCTGATCGAATCCGCAATGAAGAGATACATCGAATGACATGTATTAGTGAGGATGTCACGGTAAGAATGAAGAAGTGCTCAGCTGATTTGGGCACGTCGAGCGAATGAGTGATGAAAGAATGGCAATTTATGATGGAAAAGTCCTCGGTTGACCTTCGAAAACACAGTATCAAAGATACTGGAGGAAGCTCACGTAAAAAACATAAGGACTCCTTGGAGGGATGTATGAAGAAGTTGATGACAGTGGACGAGGCGAAAGAGGTGTGTAGATACCGTAGCGTTTGCTGCTCCGTTCCTTCTGACTAACCCGCTAGGGATAAAGCATGAAGTTAAGTTAAGAAAGAGAGGAGCGGAGTGTTTTAAAACTACATTCTTTTTGTCCATCCTGCTGTGTGTACCCACACACAGCAGGATGTGGGTGGTGTGGTGGATAAAGCGTGAAACTTAAAGATTTTTTAAAATATTTAGCGGTGGGGCTGGACTCTGTTTTCCATGGAAGACAAAAAGACACCTTTAGTCTACCAGACGAGCTAACTATCTATCTATCTATAAAGTCTTTTCATAAAAACAGAGTGAACTAATAAAATTGATGGAGGCTTAATATGATTTATTAAAACTGATTTTGTAATAAATATACTAAAAAAGTATTAAATACAATTAATTATTAACAATTTTCCGCACATTCCATTCCAAATTGCCCCATACGAGTATATTGTTGAAGCACTCAATATGTGTTCTGATGATTGTAACTTTCAATCAACTGATGACAGGCTGCTGTCGAATGGATGTTTCGAAATACATATACATATGTATGTGACAACTATCCACAAGCCTTTATATTTTCTCCCAAAATAAATCTTATTTTTACTTATGTTATTGATCAGATTCATATGGTGTAAATACGTCATTTCAAAAGAAAACAAGCTTTCAGCCAGCTGAAACCATCATGCGATAAAGATAGAGTCTAAAGATAGAGTCAGTAAAAGTGATGGTTAAGTTTGATCCCCCTTCGGAAAAATAAATTCATATTTTTTATTCATTTCCAGTGGATCAAAGTGCGTTCATTTTTACTTCTCAATACGTGATGTCTCGAATTTGGGCGCAATGTGGAGAAAAGAGTAGGTATTTGGTTCTGCTTTATGCGAGGAGAGGAGATTGTTATATTCGATAGAAAGGTCTTTTTAGTTTAACACGATAATAAGATAGCTTTGTCTTTCAAGATTCCCATTTCGTCCTGTTGTTAATGAGATTGTATTGTCTTTTGCAACCTTTGAATATTAAAGTCTGGAATATTCAAAGAGAGTATTGAACAGACACTTGCTGTTTCTAGCAACTTCGGCAGCTCCTGCGCCATGTTTCTAATTAATGGTTTAGTTGCTATTAATTTTTACCAATTTTAATAAGTTTTTTTTTATATTTTTGAAGTAAACCTGATATCAAAAACTCTTAGATGTTGCAACATTTCATAAATATTCATTAATACTGGATTTAAAAGACTCTTATACATCATAAAATTTTCTTATTTATATGTCAGGGTCACTTTTTCCATCTCATGCATGAATTTTGTAAATGAAGATACTAGAAACTGCCGATGTGGTTCTACAGACGACTTTTAATCAACGTTATATGACATACTGATGACGACCGTTTGAAGCGACTACTATTTGAGTTGAAATCAAAGTAAAAGTTCTCTTGAAAATTTACCTTTACTAACGAGATGGTAAAATGAAATTTAGAATATTGAAGATATGGCACATTTATTATGAACGCACATTTTAGAAATATTTTATAAAAATATATATATTCTAGAGTTAAAGTTAAGTTAGTTGTTATATCATTGTTAGGCTGTTAAAAGCATTGTTTTCACAAATTAGAAAAAAAAAACATAAAATACCACAATTTATAAAAGTAAACGGGTACTGCAGAGTTATTACAATTTTAGAACGAACTCGTAAAATCCGAATCCCGAGTCACCTTTTTATAAAAAATGCCAACGTAAAAGTAATAAAAAATTCTGATTATAAAAGGAAGGATGTAGAGTATTTTGAAACTCCATTTCGTGTTACGTAATATCGCTGAACCAATCACACTGCCACCAGACAATTCAATCAGTGAAGCGACGACTGATGTAGACCTGGACCTGACGTTTTTCGCTATTCGATATATCGTATTTTTGAAGGCGTTTCTTACTTCATTATTATTATAATACACACATATACATATTACTATTAAATTTTACAGTATTTTTATGAATATGGTGATGTTTTGTCTTGGTTGGAGTGTTTTGAAATATTCAGGAAAATTATGGATCTAAGACTTTGTGGTTAACACAAAGTGTGACGTTCAGCTCCGTCACTCTACCTACTCTTCTATATGTGGAAAACATGAAATTAGAAAAAAAAACTCGCTGTAGTGCTCTGATTACAGCCCTCATTTTACTTTTGATAAGTTGGAAAATAGAAAAGGGATCTTTCTCTAGATCTCTGAATCTGCTTACTATGTTGTAAACATTAATTGAGGTATTATTAAAAACTTTTTAAATTTTTACTAAAAGGATTTTCATTTCATTTTTTGTTTAACGCAGAATAACAATTATTCTTGTTACTCTTTTATAAAAATATAAAATCCTGCGAATATTAAATTAAAGTAAAATTTATATGATCGACGTGTTTTCGTCACATGATATGAAACCAGCGTTCCACACAACGCAAACATAATAAAGTTTTTCCAATTAAAAGTTTGGACGTAAAACACATGATATTTTTAAAAAAAAAAAAACAGCATGAACTGAATTAATAATATTTTAATAGGAAAACTAATAATTTAATAATAGTATACTTTTTGTTGGAAATTAAATAAAACATTATGTGTAAGTAGAACTCAACGCCGTGCTTTGTCTTGCCAGAGTGAATGAATGGCGATAATTCATCCCCCCGAGTGTACATCGAATCCATTATCATGGCGTTTACAAATTGTCTCTTTACGCTTCATGATTGTTTTAACTATTTTTTATAAGGGAACCTGGCAACCTCGTGTTAAGACGCTCTGTTCCCATTAAAGACTTCCATTCTCTACTTTCTGCTGAATTCTTGAGGCATAGTCTATCAAGTGGCGGAACCTAATGCCACAATTAAACAAATAATTAAACGTACTCTTCATATCATATTGACAATATGATATATCCAAAATAACTGCATCAAGTCCATTCCAAGCTCGCCTCTCCATCAGTACCTGGAGCACGAGCCTCAATGTTTATGACAGCCATTAAACCGGTTTCTGTTCTCAATCATTCGTTCAACCCCCACTTCAGTCAGAGTGGAGGGCGGCGCACCCTATCGCAATTTCATTTCAGAAAACACTAGCGTTCCCTGATCGTAAAATTGACACGTATTTTCTACCAAAGGAAAGATGGTAAACGGATTGTGTATTTGTGTAGAATGTGATATAGTTAGTTATTAGATTTTTTTGTAATAATTTCGGTTTTTTTATATTATTTTAAGGATTTTTAAGATTATTTTAAGGTTATTATGTTAACATAAGATTTCATGATAATTGGCAGATCAAGAGTCGTCAATTATGATGATGTTTTCTCATGAAAACATCGCTCCACCATCAAGCTATTTTTAAAAATTCAATTACATAGACTTCTAAGATCATTTTTAAAGATAATTTCTTATTGCTTTATATTAAGCAATTAAACACGTTGCGACATTGTATATGGAGTGACGAATTGCAACAAAGCGCTATTTCTTGATATGAGAACAAGGAAATAAAAATTAATCATTGCCACGAGTGGGGATGGACGACGACGACGGCCACAATACAATATCCTCACTGGTCAAACATCAAAGCGCAGTATTGAGTTTCGCCACTCAACACAACAACGCAATGCCTCAAAAATTCGGTAGAAAGTGGGAAACAGAGTGTCTTAACACTAGGCTCTTTCTGCCTACTCTGCTATATGTGGGATACCTACATACAGCAAATATACATAAAGCTAAAGAAAACATTTCACAATTTAAAAAAATTTTTAAAAAATCAGCATCATGCTGTATGCCGCACACAGCAGAGTAGGCAGAGGGAACTTGGTGTTAAGATACTCCGTTCCCCACTTTCTGCCGAATTCTGCAGGCATTGCGTGTTGAGTGGCAGAAATCAACGTCGCGCTTAACCTCGACACCAGAGCGAAGAAATGGAATTATAAATTTAAATAAATATTTCATCTCCTCGAGTGGGGATCGAACCCACAACCAGTCAGTTTTACAGTCACACCTTGTGCCGCTGCGCCACGACTGGCCACAATTTTATACAAATATTTACGTCCAACAATGAATATCACCAAATTTAGCATATTTTATGTTTCCATCGCGTTACAGCCACATATACTAGCGTCGGTTGTATTTTTTGCGTGTGAAATACCAACGTTTTTGGCCTATTCCGCTGTCACATCGTCATCACGGACCGACACTAATTGCTCAATCTATTGCATTTTAATGTGTTTGCATAACGAATGTTTTTTATTTCCATTATATTTCACTAGCTTTTTATGGACCTTGTTTCTGTTTTAACGATCCATCAAAAATACTTAAAACCTTTTAGGCGCTCATTTTGTATGCTAGGTTTAAAATTTATGGGTTGTGTGTGTTTAAAATTTTTTTTTATTTGATAAAGTAAGAAATTTTGTTTTTATTTTTCACTGCGTAGTAGCCGTAGGTTGAATTGTTAGTATATTACTAGAGAATAAACTTGGTGTTAAATGTTTTACTCGTATTTTATTTTTACTGGGATTCTAGTGTTAGGACACTCCATTCCCATTAAGACTACAGAATATAAGATAAAATCAAATTAAATCAGCTTCACGCTTTATCCCGCACACAGCAGGGTAGGCAGAGAGAACCTAGTGTTAAAACACTCCGTTCCCCATTTTCTGCCGAATTTTGGAGGCATTGTGTGTTGAGTGGCAGAACTCAACGCCGCGCTCCACCTCGACACCAGAGCGAAGAAATGGGAACATAAATTTAAGTAAATATTTCATCTTCTCGAGTGGGGATCGAACCCACAACCAGTCGGTTTTACAGTCACACCTCGCGCCACGACTGTCCTCGTATTTCACATTATAATATACCTATATATTAGAATTCCCGCAATTGATATTTGAATTCACAGTCCTCGTATTCAAATACGATTCAATGCACCACGACGATGTCACACAATCAGTTCCAGAACAAATTGTCTAAAACAAAGCATTATATGCCTAATTAAATTTTAAACCATTTTCATTTTGAATGTCACAATTTAGATGCATTTGACGTCCATCTCATTAGCGTAGCTTATTAAACCACAATGGACCACTTTTTACCACAACGAGACATATAACAAATAGGCGGTAGGTGGTCTATAAATTAACTTTGTTGTACAAATTTTACTGAAAATGTATGGTGTATTGTATTTGTTTTATATACGTATAATTGGTGATGAAGTTGGTAATTGATGAACGTTTTGAATAATGGAAGTTTGGCTTTAAATTATATATTTGGTTTGTAATTGAAATTAATATTTTTATTAAATTATTTATAGTAGTATTGTTTATATTTATTCATATATAGCATGTAAATAAAATCAAATCAGCTTCACGCTGTATCCCGCACACAGCAGGGTAGGCAGAGGGAACCTTGTTTTAAGACACTCCGTTCCCCACTTTCTGCCGAATTCTGGAGGCATTGCGTGTTGAATGGCAGAACTCAACGCCGCGCTTAACCTCGACACCAGAGCGAAGAAATGGAAATATAAATTTAAGTAAAAATTTCAAATCCTCGAGTGGGGATCGAACCCACAACCAGTCGGTTTTACAGTCACACCTCGTGGCGCTCACGACTGGCCTCAATTGTAACCTAAAGCATATAGCATGTATTATAACCTAAAGCTTGTATCGCATTAAAAGTGGCGAACGCCGTGGCATATCATTAGTTTTGTTTATTAACTCGAAAAACGTAGAAGAAACTGCTTAAGTTTCTATATAAAAAAAAAGAAAACAGAATCTTTACGTAGTATTATATTATAAATCTAAATAATTTGTTTGGTTGAACGAGCAAATCTCAGGTACTACTGATTCGAATAAAAAATAGTTGGATAGTCTATTTATCGATGAAAGTTATATTACGTAGTGGCTCATTAAAACTTTGACTAAATGACTACAAGTTGTATAGTTGAGTTTAAGTTGCTGTAGAGTTCTATCTTATAGGTATTACCATTCAAAATATAATTACGATATAAATGTGTAAACACTTTATTTAATATTTCATTTATTTTAATAGCAAACGGGCTTTGTTCTTATAAACAAAAATGGAATGTCAAATAAAACGACATATCTTTTTCTGACTAAAAACCATTCTCACATTAACATTCTCACTTATTTATTTTAATTGGCCTTTATTAAATAACTAGTGGCCCACTCGCGGTTTCGCCCGCATTCCACCTATAATACTTTTATTATACTGCATTTGCCAACAACTTGATGCATTTAATGATGAACACTACGTAGTTGTATGATAGGACGCCATCGGCGGCAAGGGCGTCCCCCACGGGACTAGACGTTGAATTATTTTAATTTTACATTTTCTCTAAAAGTATTCGTCCACATTGCAAACATGCTATAAAAATCGAAGATTATTTTCATTAAATTTCCTTGATGATGAAATATCTTTTGCACGTAAGTTTCAATATACATGTGAAATAAAAGCCCGATGAAATATCACCTTACAAATTTCAATTATTTTTTGTCACAAAATGCCTATTGTCACTTATTTAGAAGAGATAGATATATATGGTATCGCAGACTTTTTTTAGAACTAATAAAATTGAATATTTTTGTGGTATTACGTACTGATATACAATTAACAATTTTTGCAGCGCACGCGCTTAAAGAATTTCGATGGCACTCCTTATTATTTTTATTTCTTTATTTAAAGCTAACTAAGAATTACACTGTAATTTTATAGCACTCCTGAAGAATGCAGGTTTCATACAAAACAAAAAGAAAGTAAATCGGACCAGTACATCCAGAGCCCTTAGCGTTTAAACAAACAAACAAACTAACTCTTCCGCTTTGTTGTATTAGTATAGATTACAATGAAGGGGATAAACAAATATATTTTCTAAAATACCTTGTCACAAAGTGTCACTATAAATGCAACAGATTGTGAGGTAGATTCCCACTTGAAGAATGAAATATAATATTATAATAATTAATGTTCTCATTTTCTTCGCTCTGGTGTAGAGGCAAGGAGCGGCGTTGAATTCCGCCACTAAACAAGCAATGCTTCTAGAATTCAGCGGAAAACGGACAAAAGAGTGTCTTAACACTAGGTTCCCTCTACCTGCTACCTGCTGTATGCGGGATACAGCGTGACCAAAAAAATATGATGTATTTCGTTTTTTTATTACGAAAACCACATACGTAGGTAGTAGAGTATGATCCATTATAACAGCCCACGCTATTTCAACTGTAATTGAATGCCGTGTGTGAAACAAATAGGGCACCTGATTCATTGGGTCTAGACGCAGCTATCGATTTGTGGCTCTGTGAGGGACGAATTGGTGACTCACTTCGTCCCCTCTGGTTGTGACATGCTGTTATTGGAATTATATTTTTAGGAAAGGCTAATGTATAAGTACTTAATTAACCTAAATTAATTAAATTGTTCTTAATTATTAAAATAAATAAATTCAGCTTCACTGTATCCCGCACACTGCAGGGTAGGCAGAGGGAACCTAGAGTTAAGACACTCCGTTCCCCATCTTCTGCCGAATTCTGGAGGCATTGCGTGTTGAACTCAACACCGCGCTTCGATCGAAGAAATGGAAATATAAATTTTAGTAAATATTTCATCTCCTCGAGTGGGGATCGAACTCACAACTGGCCTCATAATTATAATTTTTTAGAAATTGCTATGGTAGTTGTATATATTTTTGTTCGTCTTCCAAGAGCGTTTTGAGGGTAGATGAAGACGATGAGATGAAACATAGATTTATGTGCATTCACACACACTTCCCGCCCACATTAGGATAGGCAGGGGGAACCTACTGTTAAGATACTCCGTTCCCCAATTTCTGTCGTATTCTGGAGGCAATGCGTCTTGAGTGGCGGTACTCAACGCCACGCTTTGCCTCTACACCAGAGCGAAGAAATGAAAATATAAATTTAAATAAGTATTTCATTTGCTCGAGTCTGGATCAAACCCACAACCAGTACATTTTATGGTCACACCTTGGGCCCATGCGCTACAACTGGCCTTAATAATATAAAAATATATAATATAAAGAAAGTAGAGTCAGTAAAACAGAGCTGTGCTATTACATAAATGTTACATTTACTTATTTCTCTTTACACATTTAATTGAAACCCCTACAACCGTCTCTATGAACGAACCAAGTTAACATTTAATAACCAGCTTTTCCAGCTTTCAATGCTTTAATGAAAACGTTCGCATTAGATATATTAAACATTGCATTTGTAATTCGTATGGGCCAGTATGCCAGAAGAGTATTGCGCAGTGGTGCGTTCATCCACAACTAATATATGGACACAACCAATAATTAGTGAGCGGTTGAGCTGATCGGTTTTATGAGCTTAGTGACGACTGGCGACTCGCTCGCGGCTTCGTCTGCTTGTTTTTTTTTGTGGCACCCTATTTTTCTGCCTCTGCCCTTTGCTTACCCTGCTGTGTGGGGGATAGAGCAGAGTAGGCAAAGGGAACCTGAGAGTTGGCATTGTGTGTTGAGTGGTAGAATTCACTACATTGAAGGAAATCGAACTTACAACCTGTTGTGTCTAAAGTCACAGTTTATGCCGCTTTGCCAAGGCAGTCCTCAGACTTAATTATTAATTTACTATTCTACATTTATTAAATACCACCAACAATTTTTTTCCGACACGGATTCTTTACGATTTGTACGGTATCACGAATTATAGATGCTTTTACAATATATTTTTTATAATATTTAAAAGTGTTCTAATCGAAATTAATAATAGTTAATCAATTATTTGTAAGCGTATAAAACGAGTCGTTCAATTTCCGGGTTTTTCCCCGGATGTGGTATAAAATACTGTTATTTACATTGAGAAATATTATTTTTTTATAATTTTATTTCTCTTTCGTAATAGGATTTACTCAGGATATGAAAAGGCCTGTGATATGTCACATGACGTAAATGAATTAATTAAATGAGAAGTTTTCATTTGCGGTTTACATATTTAAATACGGCTTTACTAATCAAAAATATTATCTAAATAAATATAAATTAATATCTTAATAATATAAATTCAGCATATGAAACGTATGAAAAAAATATAGAATAATTAATTTAACGATAGTAAAGAAAATATTTCTCCATATTAATTATCTCAACAGTTCTGTTTACAATCTATACAGAGTGGGTACTAAGAAAAGTAATTAATTAAAGTTTTTATAATATAAGATAGTTTTTATAATATAAGGTTTTTATAATATTGGAGCTAGCAATTTTAAAATGGATGTGAAGGGTGCTAATTACATCTCACACGATATGATCGCCTCTAATATGATTAGACGTACATTGAAGGCTTAATGAGTAGAGTGCCTTTACTACTTTCAGTTGATTGCGTCGTGGATAGTGAAATATTTTTAGCTTAACATTTTCTAAGAGGATTTTTTAAAGAAAAAGTTTTTATACTTATTTAGAAAACATATAAAAATTTGAACGCAGCGGGACTCGAACCCGCGCCTCCTGGAAACCGACCTGGTCGGTTTCCAGGAGGCGCGGGTTCGAGTCCCGCTGCGTTCAAATTTTTATATGTTTTCTAAATAAGTATTTTTCTTTCCTAAGTGTGGAGTAACACTTTAAAAATGTTTAAAAAAAAGTTTTTATTTTTTAATTTTGTGGATAAAAATACATTGAAATTAAAAGTATTAGAATAATTAATAAATATTTTGTTTCTTTGGCAAATAGTCGAATAGTCGTAGTTTTAGAAATGTTATGAAAAAAAATATGTGATTAGCGTGGCGCAGTGGCTCTGACTGTAAACACGATGGTTATAGGTTCACCCACTCGGAAGAATGATTTATATTGATTCCTCTGTTTTGATAAGACTGCTGCGTTGAGATCCGCTATTCAACACGCCATGTGTCGAATTCGACCGAGATACAGAATGCCATTAATAAAACGTGCTCACATCTTCAATATAATTTTAATAAAAAAATCACAAAAACAAAATTATTTTACATCCAAAACATAAGAAAAAAACGTCAAAAAAAAAATTTAAAAAAACATTACAAAGTTATTATCTTATTTTTCCAAGCCGTAATATATCTAAAATGAGTTTTCAACCTTTTATACGTTCCAATTATGGTCCTCGTGAGCTCCACCCGGATATATCCTGGAAGCTGATGACGTATGAGACGTGACATCTCAACAGCAATTATTAAGTTGCCTTGTTGTTTTAACGGTGGAATCTGTATCATTTTATTAAGTTGTTTATCCTTTATTAACATATTAATATACGTTTTAAGCTTTTTGATATAATACAATTGTATTTTTTATCTCAGAAACATCTTTATGAAATACTCGTATTTTTATATTTTAATTAAACCGTTTATTTGAGGCTGGTTGTAGTGCAGGGAAAATGTGTGACTGTAAGCGAGAGTGGTTGTGAATTCGATCCCCAATCGGGGAAATGAAATATATTATATAATATTAAATTTTTTCATTTCTCCGTGGGAGAGAGTACAAAGTGACTTAATATTAGGTTACCAGGTTCCATTACCTAACCTTCTGTCGTCATAAAAAAATATAAAATATGTATTGGAATAGCGACTTTTATAGCAAATTAAAAATAATAGCCTTAAAAGGGGGGCACCCCTCTTAATGCTATTATTTTTTGGGATTTAATCACAAATGAATAATTTCCATTTTGGTTTTTTCTGAACCAGTACTACTTATAGATGCTAGCTGCCAAATTTCATAATTCTAGGTCAACCGGAAGTACCGTCATTTCAATCTCATTCATTCATTTTGATTCCTTTCTTAGTGTCGAAATACGCGTTTTTTGCAATATAAACGGCCATATATTTTTGAGGCTGGTCGTGGCGCAGCGGCACGAGGTGTGACTGCAAAACCGACTGGTTGTGGGTTCGATCCCCACTCGAAGAGATGAAATATTTACTTAAATTTATATTTCCATTTTCTTCGCTCTGGTGTCGAGGTCAAGCGCGGCGTTGAGTTCTGCCACTCAACACGCAATGCCTCCAGAATTCGGCAGAAAGTGGGGAATGGAGTGTCTTAACACTAGGTTCCCTCTGCCTACCCTGCTGTGTGCGGGATATAGTGTGAAGCTAATTTAATTTATTTTTTTAATATATTTTTCAAAATTTTGTTCAAATTTTGTTGGGAACAAGCGTTTCTATGATAAACAGACAGACAGACGGATAGCAAAGTGATCCCTAGAAATGGAAAGAAGCAAAATTGCTATAATAATATACTCTACACGAGCGAAGCCACCATCGTTATACTTGTATGCATTGTATTACACGTATTTTATCCACTATTAAATCTATTTATTATATTTAATTGTAAGGTTTCGTATTTAAAAATGTTATATTTCTCGGTTTATATTTAAATAGAAACATTGTATGGCTTAAAGTTATAATAATGCATAATAAGCAGAATGGAATGTTGATATCCTCCTTCACTTCTCATATTAGATTCAGCGCATTTTCAAAAGTTAGTTCGTTGGTAAAATCTTGGAGTTACTTAGTTGCTTTTGTTCTAGACATATTAAATTAATATATGTAAAATATGTTATAGTCGCAATGCAAATTCTTCATTCTCTGAGGTTATTACTGTTAGATTTACAGCGGCGTTGAGTTCCGCCACTCAACAGGCAATGCCTCTAGAACTCGGCGGAAAGTGAGGAACGGTATGTCCTATCACTAGGTACCCTCTGCTTACCTTGGTATGTGCGGGATACAGCGTGAAGCTGAATTAATTTACAGGTTGTTATATTTTTCCCATTTTCTTCAGCTTCTTGTTTCATAGCACATAGCATAGCTATGACCGGGGTCGAACCAAAAACCGTAACACCTACAGTCAAACGCCATCGTACATGCGACTATGGCTTTAGATTTCATAATTCATATTAAAAAAAATTAACATGGTTCGATTGATTAATACCTAAAAGTTTTCTAGTCTCGCGATAACCGCATTGCAGGGCTTGTTGACCTCTAAACTAATTTAGATAGCGTTAGATTGCGTCCGCACTGGCTATTATACAACACTATCAAAGGCTTATTACATCCATGCATTACGTATATGATGCAGAGGCTTAATCATTATTTATTTTATCTATTTTCTTTCCGGCTTCACGCTTTATCCCGTATGTAGCAGGATAGGCAGAGGGAACGTGATGTTAAGACGCTCATCTCCCCATTTTCTGCCAAATTCTGGTGGTATTTAGTGTTGAGTGGCGGAACTCAACGCCACGCTTTGCCATCGACACCAGAGCGGAGAAATGGAAATATTAAATATTTTATTTTGTCGAGCGGGAATCGAACCGGCTACGTGTCGCGGTTACAGTCACACGCTTGTGCCACTGCGCTACGACTGGCCTCAATTCCTCAATATAATAATATTTTGTAAAAATATTAAATAATCAATGACTACGACATCTTTGACTTTGTAATGTAATTGTAATTTTAATAAAGATTGTGTGCTTTTCAGAGATTGTCAAAACTTTTAAAAGGTAGTAAAATAAAAGATTCCGAGATTCCCTTCGGTTCGGTTTTAAAGTCATTTCTGAATAATTTCCAATTTAACTTCAAAGAAACATTTTATTTTAAAGGATTAAATACTTTGTTTAAATACAATTTTTTAAGCGCGGCGTTGAGTTCTGCCACTCAACACGCAATGCCTCCAGAATTCGGCAGAAAGTGGGGAACGGAGTGTCTAAATAACACTACGTTCCCTCTGCGTACCCTGCTGTGCGGGATACACCGTGAAGCTGTTTTTTTTTATTAAATACTTTGGTAAAAGAATGTTTTTGTAGCTTCACGTTGTATTCCGCACAAAGCAAGGTCGGCAGAGGGAACCTGGGGTCTTAGTATTGAGACACTCCGTCCCAATTTAGATACTTTCGTCCCCCACTTCCGCCGAAATCTAGAAGCATTGCGTGTTGAGTTGCGGAACTCAATGCAATAGAACGTTATAATATAACTTTATACGTAGATAACTGTTATCACTTCTTATCGCGTCGTGATAGTCTTATCATATCATATATTGCAATTGGTAATTGTGACAGGACGTGGTTGAAATGTCACTTTGCATAATTAATGTACAAGTCGTTTTTAAGGTATTAAAAAAATTATAAAATTTTAGGCTATGTGGAAACATGCGTTTGACCATTTTTGCGTTTTTAAATATATGTAGGTGTTTTCCTTCCAACGTTTTGGAGACGATACAAAGTAAAAGGCCGAGTCCGGAAGTAATGCTTTTATTCGAAATTTAATGAACTAATAAGTCAATACGATCTATTTGCCTGATCATATAAAGAGACTGGACGCTCTGGTATCAAAGGAAATCGCGTTGATGCCACTCAACACGAAATATCTCCAGAATTGTTTTAATACTAGGTTCCCAGGTTCCCTCTGCTTACTTTGCAGTGTGCGGAATAAAAAAAATCATATAAAAAATTTATGGCATAATGATGACATACGTATCTGAATGAATTTAACAAGAGACGCCGAAAACGTTATGTTGTTTAATCCAGGTCACTTATTAAAGGAAACAGGTTGTCTCACTCTCAAATTAATTAATTGTATAAATTAAGTATAATATCTACCATAGTTTTTTTAATAAGTTTAAAGTTATTTTTTTTAATATTTTTTTGCACAACCCACCTAATATCAAAATACAGGGATTGATTTGTGAAATATAATACATCATAAAAAATATTGTTAATCATAAAAAAAGTTTGTTTTAAAAAAATATATTTTAAAAAATATTTGCTTATATACTTCTGAGGACACTCATAGAAAACACTATCAACTAGAATAGTTTTCGCATCTTTATCAAATTGTTGATAGTTTATAGGAAATTACTACTAGACTTTAATCAGACAACCCCTTTCTTTTTTATCTCTCATTTTAAATCTCATTTGTTTACAAATGAGAAATAAAGCTACTTGCTATTTTTAGCATTTTCCTTTTTTATACATCAATAAGTTTATCTTATAAATACGAAGATGTTCGTTTTCTATAAAAAAATAACTTAAAATTTTTGAAACGAAACAATTTTATACAGCGAAAACAAAAAAAAGCACATCTTGTTTTTATGAAATAGAATGTAAATTACCTTTCTTTTATAAGTTTGGTCTCGCATATAAATTGATTGTTGGTTTATGATTATTTATTAACATCTTGTGTTATTAACAATTAATAAATTAGTTATTAATAAATTAATTATTAATAACACAATTAAACAGTGAAATGTTTAGGCAGTGAAATAATATGTTAAACTCATACATATGTATATATTCTTTATTCTATTGTAATCAGATCTGTGTAGATGTTTTTTTTCAATGTCACTCTGTATCCCGCATTTGTTAAGACACTCCACTCCCACCTTTCTGCCGATTTCTGGAGGTATTGCGTGTTAAGTGATGGAACTCAACGCCGCGCTTTTGTTCGACATCAGTTAAGGAAATGATAATATTGAATATTTAATTTCCTTGAATGGGGATCGAAGCCACAACTTGTGAAAGTTACAGTCACTCGACTGTGCCCCTGCGCCACGACTTACCTCAGTAAGTAAATCTTCTCCTCTTATGTAAAAAAAAATAAAAAAACACGTTTTTAATGAAAAATATTTGTAATAATGAAAAAAAATCGATCTAGGAATTCTAAAACCATTAAAACTAAGTCACTGTCAGTTGCAGTTCTCAAGTCTATACAAATAATCTGTATAGATAAAAGCTGAAGTTTTTACTCGAACCAATTTGCTTGGCAATCAACTCGCCAATAGACCCTTTTACTTAGCTTTATTATATTCATAGTTGCGTCCGTCGCGTCTGTCCGTTCGACGCGAAATTGCCAATTTCCTGGAAAGCGTTGCAACGCGATGCGATTTCTCGTTAATATACATACGGAACTTTGTAAAACTACGTTGTCTAAACCTCTTTTTCTTGTTATTTTTTTTACTTTTTGGATATAGATTAAAAAAATATCAGTTGGCTATGAGTGAAACAAACACAACTGTGTTTACTTACACGTAGAATCGTAGTGTATTTATTGAAAACGGGAAAAATTTCAGTAAACAATGGAAAGCTTTTAACTTTTTATTATATAAACTCATTCGATTCGCACTCGAGGAAATGAAGTATTTAATATTTTAATTTCTTCGCACTTGTGTCGAGGCAAAGCGTGGTGTTGAGTTCCGCCACTCAGTACACAATGCGTCCTGAATTCAACGGAATTTGGAGAAAGAAGATTCTTAGTACTAGGCTCCCTCTGCCTTCCTTGCTACACGCGGGATACAGTGTTTAGCTACTAAAAAAAAGAGAAAAAAAACTTAAGAGAGAAGAAGAGTTTATAATTGCTGTGTCAATATAAGCAGTGCATCAATTACTCTGATCTCTTATATCAATAGATTATATTAATTAATATTGTAAAACTCAATTAAAATAAACCGATGTATTATTGGAGTTATTATCCACTGCTTAATAACGAACCTCAAACAAACTCATCATGTTGCGTAAATTAAAATAATTTAATATTTTTAATGTTTAATTACTTTTATAAAAAAATCAGAAAGCCTTATTTAAAAAAATGAGGTCGTCGTGGCACAGTAGTTGTGGTTGTGGATACGGTTATTACTAGGCAGAAATGGTAAAATAATTCATATTTTCATTTCTTTTCTCTGTTGACGTTGAGTCCGCCACTGAACACGCAATGCCACGAAAATTCGACGTAAGGTCGGGAACGAAGTGTCCTAACACTAGGTTCCATCTGCCTACTCTACTGACTGAAAAAAAAATTACAAAGAATCACACCACAAAAATCTTAAAAAATATACATTTATGAGAAATAAGAGAAATTTAAAAAGAAAATTAGACAAGCTATAGAAAATAAAAGATTCTAAATAGCCCACGGCGACCGCATTGACATCCATCGCCCCGTTCGAGATGAACAATATTTCCCTATTGGCATATTTATTCAATTTGATTGGGTAACACGAGCGCTTGACTCTGGCTGGCTCTGTGTTTCCTTTTTTTGCATTTTCTTTTGTATTTTTTAAAGTTTTAATTTTTATGGTATTTTACGTGGTCGTCTAGTGGGAATGATCTGATGGGTGATTCTATGTGCATAGTGTGAAGCTGAAAAATAAGGCTCTCGTCGTGAAGGCCAGTCGTGTTAGAAAAATAGTAGGAAATAACATATAAAAAAGAATAATAGACTGAATGATTATTAAGAGAGTAGTCGTATCGAACAAACATCAGAAGTGGACGGTAGTTATAAGTAATGTTACTTACATGATATACTATGAATAAACATTAAAAAATATTTTTTGTTTATAATAATTTTTGTAGTAAATAACACTTTTATACACATTTCTTACTATTTAATAACAATTAAATATAATCATAATTCTATATTAGACATTGCACGTTGAATGGTGAAACTCAACGCCGCGCTTTATTTTAATAGAGTGGAGAAATGAAAATACCACATCAACCACATACTCACCTATAAAATACCAAAAACTAATTATCACGCTTCGGAAACTGGATTACAAAATAATAATGTTTATTCAGTCAACAGCATATTATGCTATCTAAACCAGCTTACTACACAACGAGCGTCCAATATCTAACGTGTAATGGGAACATAAATTCCCCTTTATATAATCGAGATTTTCCAGCTGCATGCTGATGGTATGATAAATAAAGTTCATACATTTTAAAATCGATTTCAACTACTGCAAACGAAATATGGGTTAGAGTCGTGTAGATTTTAAACGGCTTTTTAAGTTATTTTAAATATACCTTTGCTTTTTAAGTACTCTCAAATTGGAAGAGTTTAATATTTTAAACTCTTTTCAAATTTCCATTCCTATTTTGGAATATAAATCTTTCTATCAAGAAGACGAGGAAAAATTATTTTATTAAATTTCTCATATTCATTTTCTCAATATTTAAGTAAAAAAAACGTAACAACAAGGCTTACTTTTGCTGGAAAATCATGTAACAATTTTGGCAATTTCGATTGCGTGCAGTAATTTCCACTTAACAATACATCGGAAATTTCTATCCCATTTCCCATTTCATATCATGTAATTTTCATATATAAAAGGTATTCAATACAAATTTTAGAATTGAAGTTTAACTGTAAATAACAGACAGTCGAGTTATTAAAGTATTATACAAATTATTATGAGAAATCATTTAAATCTCCTGTAAGATTTTTTAAAGAAATTCTTTTCATTTTGACATAATAACTTATATGCTGATAATACTATCAATCAATAATGTCAATAATTCACTTTTCATACAGATATTAATTAAAGCTTTGAAAGAACCTAGCAATAAACCGTTTGTATTTGAAGGGATTCAAACTTCACATTTGAAACTGCGGAGTCCTCGTATCGAATGTCACTTTACAATGTAAGAGCTTGCCGATGGAAAATTCATTAGGGTAATAACAGTCCTGACTTCCTTCCAGAGAAATTTCGGCTACTCATCTAATGTCGTTTTAAATGGTTGACTTTTTTTGTGCTTCAGTTATAAATATATTTCTTTAAAATAATTTACTACCCGGCCAGTCGTGGCACAGGGACAAAAAATGTGACTGTAATCGCGACAGGTTGTGAGTTCGATTCGAGGCAAAGCACGGCGTTGAGTTCTTTACACGTTATGCTTCCAGATTTTGATGGAAAATGGGGGACGAAGTCTCTTAACACTAGGTTCCCTCTACCCAACGTACTGCTAAGAAAAAATAATACAGCTAAAGAAAATTATACAAAACTTAATTTAAGTCTAACCAATTTATCTCGTCCGCTCAAAAGCGTTATCACAACCAATAAAATCTGTTAACTTTAAGGCACTTATTCGAAACGATTGAAATCTTAAGAGATAACAACAATAAAGAGCTCAGAACGCTTAAATAAATAACTGTACAGTTTGAATTTTGGAATATCTAACGTTCACTGAATTGAGATGAATAATGCAAATTTTACATCTTAGTACCTTTACTTGAGATCTAGATATTTACTCAGCCTTAAGATCCTAGTGAATTGCTCAAGCACGTGTGTTTATTACGTCGTATATTAAATTTTAGTTTAATAACTATAAGTACTTAAGTACTAAGTTAGAAGTAGAAGTTTAAAGTGGACTTTCTTTCTAAGGCCGTCGTGGTGCAGCGGCATAAGCGTGTGACTGTAATAGTGACGGTTGTGGGTTCAATTTCCACTCGGAGAAATGTATTAACATTTATTAACATTTTAATTTCCCCGTTCTGGTAACAATGGAAAACGCGGCGTTGAGTTCTGCCACTCAACGTGCATTACCTCATCCGTGTGAAAGTGGGGAACGGAGTGTCTTAACACTCAAGTTCAAGAAGGGAATATTTTTATTTTTGAGATAAAAAATTACTAATAGCCTATTAGTCATTCTTTATCTCAAAAAGAAAAACATTCACTTCTTGAACTCTAAAGTGAATAAAGTGATGGTGCTTAAGTTGAAATTATAATGCGTATTTCTTGTATGTAACGTATCGTGGAATTAACCTTAGGGGTTCAGGCGCCCCTATAAAAAGGTTCGAATCGAAACGTCGTCCACCCTTGTTCCTTTACGCCCCCTCCCACCGGGGTGGGGATTAGGGCTGCGCGCGCAAACAAAATCAATACGGTTAATGTTACGCACAAATATACTGTATAGGGTTGTGGTCGTGGGCTATCGATGGTTCTAGATTAATTAGTTGATTATAATCTGTTTAATATTTAAAAAAAAAAATAGTACGTATGGACTTGTATGGACTGATAATTATGTATTTAATTACATTATTTGAATAAAATACGGGAAATTCAATATGAAAATATATTATTTTGACGTTTGAGGCCGACGTGGCGCAGGAACGCAAACGTGTGATTGTAAACGCGACGATTGTGGGTTCAATTTACACTTAGGGAAATTAAAGGAAATTGTTATTAATTAATATCTTTATTTTTTCGTTCTAGTACCAAGACGCGGCGTTCAGTTACGCCACTCAACATTTTTTTTTTTTTTCAATTCTGGTTATGTGTATGGAAGAGTAATCCCTGGTTTGTTCTTTACTCTTTTTAAAATAAATAAATAAATTTTAGTAAACTTCTCTAATGTAACTAAAAAATATATGCTCACCAAAAGACAAAGAGTACAAGCTTAAATACAGCTTATTTTTTTAAAGATTTTTCAATTTCTAAGCACACACACTGTGGAAACTATATATTTACATACACAAACAAGTATTGATTTCGTTGCCATAGAAAACTCTCCAAGTTAGACTAACATGTCCCTTCTATAAAATACTGACATGCTATTTATATATGTTATTAATTTTCCAATAATTTATTAAGTTTTAAAAGCATATGCAGCAAGAGCGAAACCCAATTACGCGGGCAACTGTTGGTAATTTAAGTTCAATGTTGGCTAATAGCTTTGTAATAGTCGGGCGGGATTAAATTATCGACGTTTTCTCTCGACAACGGTGCCTCCCTAGATAGGTATGTGCGGGACATGTTTAATTAATAAGGCATTGAAATTTCGAAGCGTTTCAATTTAAGATCATCGTCATTTGAATGTGTAATTAAAAATTTAGACTTTTTTTTCTTTTTAGCGTCACACTGTATTCCGCACACGGTAAGGTAGGCAGAGGAAACGTAGTGTTAAGACACTCCATTCCCCATTTTCCGCTAAATTATGGAGGAATTGTGTGTTGAGTGGAGGAAGTCAATGTCTTTGTCCTTTTGTCTCGACGCCAGAGCGAAGAGAATGGAAATATTAAATATTTAATTTCCTCGAGTGAGAATCGAACCCATAACCCGTCGTGTTTACAGTCACATTTTGTGCCCTTGCGTGCCGCGACTGGCCTCAAACCTACCTACCTGGCCTGGTAGGACTTTTGAATTGTGGTGCTTCATAATATATGTGACTTAGTAAAAGTTTTACCTAAAGATTTAAAGAAACTTATTGGATTTAATGAAGTAGATGCTTAAAGTTTGGTAACTTATATTCATATTTTATGATAATTCGCGTTTCTCTAAGTGCTCGATTTTAATAAGATCCAGTTGAAAACTTTGTAATTCAGAAAAGGATAATCGAAGTTAAAAATTCTATATTTATGTATATGTATTTAAAGATAAAGCAAGAATAAGAATAATAATAGTTTAATTTTATTGAGGCTAGCTGTGGCGCAGGGGCACAAGCGTGCGGCTATAAACACGATAAGTCGTGGGTTCGATTTACACTCGAGGAAATAAAAATGTTAAATACTTCATATATGAAAATATTAAATATTTCATATTTTCATGTTCTCGCTCTGGTAATGAGGTAAGCGCGGCGTTGAGTTCCACAACTCTACCACACTCGGCTGAAAGTGGGGAATATGTCTTAATGGAAATAGAAGTGTCTTAATAGAAACCGAGTGTCTTAAAACTAAGTTTCCAGGTTCCCTCTGCCTACCCTTCCATGAGTGACTTGCTAAAAAATAAATTAATAAAAACTATAAAATATAATCAATATAAATAAAAATCTAATCACGAAACTATTATGATTTATTGGAAATATTTTTCAATCATTTAAATAGAATGACGCGTTTCCAATAAATGTTTAACACTATAGTAAAGAACCTCTGTAATAGGGTTTCCTTCATCCAATATTCTAATAATTTATGATTGTGCTACAACAATATGTATGAAATGGTTTGTGATTTACAATATTCCACATTTCCTTTGCCTTTGTTAGTAATGTGAATTCTATATAATATATTCTAATATTCCTTGTGAATTTTTAATAATGATAATAAGTATAAATTTATGTTAAATATACATAATAATATAAGATAACAGCTAAAAATGCTTTTTTTTTATTCATTTACTATTTAAGGTATTGTGTGAAGCAATCTCTTGTATTCACTTATTTTTTTAGCTTCACGCTGTATCCCGCATGTTGCAGGGTAGGCAGAGGGCGCCTAGTGTTAAGACACTTAACTCCCCACTTTCCCCCGAATTTTGGAGGCATTGCGTATTGAGTGGCGGAACTCACGCTGCGCTTTGCCTCGACATCAGAGCGCAAACTTGAAAATATGAATTTTAAATAAATATTTCATATCGTCTAGTGGGGATCGAACCCACGCCACAACTGGCCTATTTTTTTTTAATATTTACTTATTTATATTGCGAAAATAATTTCAACACAATTATCTCATATAAACAAAAGTTCTGTACAAATATAAGACCCGGGTGCCTCATTAAGGTCAAAATCTCAAATTTCGCGGGTGCGTAATAGAGCCCAAAAGTCGGTTTTGCAGCTATCGCAGGACAAACAAATAAAATATACATTGTCATTCAAAACGAGTAGCCCTCTTATTAGGAGCTATCCCATAAAACCTAATTAATTCCACCGGTTTCTTGTCTGGCACGTGATTAAAATTATAAAAACTTCCATTACGCGATGTCAAAGGATATTCTTGTTACACGGAATATATTATATTTTAAGATATTTTTTTAATATTTTTATAATAATATACTCAAAAACATTATTTTTAATTAACTTTTATATTTATATTTTTAAATTATTTTAATAAGATTATATAGACTCTATTCTTTTAGACTTTCCATTCCTAGACCTCCTACCGCCTTTGATGCCTCCTTAATTTCCATATTAACATATTAAATCGTTCTTATTTTTTACTTATTACTAATTATAACTTATGGATTCCATTTGATTTGTTCATATAGAATTTGAAACCACAATCTTAATTGTAGTTAAAATGCCTTTGTGTTTTTAATGATTGTGTTAAATAAGGGAGCTTCGCGCCATGTTCCCTTCGGCCTCGATTCTTGCTAAACCCCGGTCGCTTCGCTCACTACAAATACAAAAAATCTGCCTTTGAAGGGAAAACAATGTATTTATGTTATCTTTATCTTAAAAGACAACACTTGCCATAAATAAGGTTTAAATCAAGAAATGGTTATCTAAATTGTAAGAGGGTGAACTCAGTTGACAATATATTAGTGGCAGGAGATAATTTTGTGAGATCCCTCAATGCTCTTAGGGGGGAGAGTGTGAGATTATATAAATAACTAGCTATTACTCTTACCCTCATGGAATCCTTATAAATGACTTCTATTCATTAGTATTCAGAAGTTAAGTACATTTAACCTGGGCCTGTGTTTGTGATAACAGCAAGACTTAAGACGAAATCTTGTTATTTTAAATGATAAAATTATTGTAATTTGTACCAACAATAAAGAAGTTGTTTAATGTCTTACAAATATGTTTCATTTTTTTACGTCACGCTGTATTTCGCATACAGCAGAGTAGGCAGAGGGAACCTGTTAAGATACGCCGAATTATTTAGACATTGCATGTTGAGTGGTGGAATTCAACGCCGCACTTTGCCTCGGTACCAGAGCGGAGAAATGAAAATATTACTAAGTAATAATTCATACTCCCGAGTGAGAATCGAACCCACAAACGTTGCGTTAACAGTCATACTCCTGTGTCACCGGGAAACAACGGCTTCGAGGCGCTTATTATATTTTGTCTATGAATGGTTTCTATTGTCCATTATGATTTTAATTGATTTTATAATCATTTCTATAATATTACAAAAAAGTCTAAAAATGTCTTTCTCTTTCTTCTCTCATAAAAGTATTTTTCTATAAAGTCTTTCAAAAGTTTTCTATTTGTGACAGTATCTATATTTTCTACATACAAGAACCTCTTCCTTTATAACAGACATGACATTTGATTTTCTAACGTTCCTGAAGTAAAGCAGGAAGCTTGCAGAATATGCGAGCTACATGGAATTTCAAATATAAATATAAAACTATATAATAATATTTGAAATATCATAGCAAAGGAGTTCCTTTGCTATGATATTTCACCAAAGTGGGACGGAAATTAGAATTGCCTAATGTCTTGTACACTTCAAAAAATTAAATGTCAATTTCTTTAAGCTTGTAAAGCTAAGTCAGCTTAGTTTGAGTGTTTATGTAATATTTTTTTTTACAATACGTAAATTATTTTAAAATGGAATTATTTTAATAATGTATCTGTTTAAAACTGTTGTCTTAAAGTAGACAAGGCTGTATTATCATATAGCTTTGCCTTATTTGTGTTTATTTGAAGTACATAAATACACCAAAAATATATGCATTTTAGAAATGTCCGCTAATATAAATCAAATATTAATAGTAAATGGCTTAGGCCAGTTGTGGGGCAGGGGCTCAAGAGTGTGACTGTAAACGGGAGTGGTTGTGGGTTCGAGCACCACTCAAGGAACTGATATTTAACACGCAGTGCCTCCAGAATTCAACAGAAAATGGGGAACGGAGTGCCTCAACACAAGGTTCCCACTGCCTATCCTGCTGAGTGCGGGTTACAGCGTGAAGCTGATCTAGATTTTGATCAATACTAAAGTTAAAAAGTCTTAGATGGTAAAGCAACACTAAAATGAAATTAAAACTTCAAAGGGCAATGTAAAGCAAAGGCAAGGAAACCTGATTGCATCAAGTCAAAGTTTGGACCAACTTGAAAGGTTTCTTAGTTGCATATTGCTACTCTTAGTATGTAGGTCACTATGTGGCTTATATAATTATATTGGATACGAATTGTAGTACCGACGTATCTATACTAATATATTTTATATATTTACTTCTGGGGCCAGTCGTGGCTCAGTGGAACAAAGTGTGACTGTAAAATCGACTGGTTGTGGGCTCGATCCCCAATCGAGGAAATTAAATATTTAATATTTTAATTTTCTTCGCTCTGGTAACGAGGCAAAGCGCGGCTCAACACACAATGCCTCCAGAATTCGGAGGAAAGTGAGAAATGGAAGTGTCTTAATGAGAACGGATTGTCATAACACTAGGTTCCCAGGTTTCCTTTACCTTCCCTGCTGTGAAAATGAAAAAATAAAAGATATAGTAAAAATTATATACAAACCATTCCCCTTCAAACGTAAGCCTCAGCGTGAGATTTTGCAACACCACAATTACATTGTCTAGACATCTCAAAAAGATGTTTGTATCTTATCATAAGTGCTAAAAAGGCTTTTCGAATCCATATTAAGCTCCACAACTTGGCAACATGGCGGCGGCGGCGTTAAAACCTCGTATTATGTAAATAGACTTTTTCCCAGCCCTTCGGAGTTGAGAGACAAATGGCTCCAACGTCAAGTTCAGCCATTTATCATGTTTACAGAATGTATTGGCGCTGTCACTTTCAAAGGCGTAAATTTCGGAGGTCAAAGAGAGAATGTGTATGCACAAAGCCGACAGTCCGCGCCTTTGCTTTTCAAATAGCTTTATAGTATGAATTTTCATATAATTTCTTTTGTGCGGCTAACGTCAGTTTAATGTGAAATTGAACATCGCGTCTAGTATGGTGTAGCGTATTGGAAGCTAAACGATATAAAATTTGATTTATGTTTAATATCTTATGTTCGTGTTGTGTATTTGAAAGGATGTTGTCGTTATCCTTTTATGGTGATTGAATACTATTTTATGTAAAGAAAGTATCTAATGGAACTGGTCACATCTTGAAAAAGTGATAAATAAATTAAATTAAATTAGCTTCACGCTGTATCCCGCACACATCAGGGTAGGCAGAGGGAACCTAGTGTTAAGACACTCCGTTCCCCACTTTCTGCCGAATTCTGGAGGCATTGCGCGTTGAGTGGCAGAACTCAACGCCGCGCTTAACCTCGACACCAGAGCGAAGAAACGGAAATATAAATTTAAGTAAATATTTCATCTCCTCGAGTGGGGATCGAACCCACAACCAGTCGGTTTTGCAGTCACACCTCGTGCCGCTGCGCCACGACCGGCCTCAAAAAAAACCGGCCTTGAAAAAGTGATAAATTAGTCATATTCAGTCATATTGGTTTTTATATGAAAGTTAAGAAAATCTAGTTCGTTGTGTTATGTTTAATCCATAATTTTAAATAAAAATCGATCAAAGTGTAGATCGCACTCGCCCACCACGAGGGCTCCGTACCAATTTCTGAATTGTAGGTCAACAGGAACTTATTGAATTTGACAAACTAAACTGCATGAGTGTATGCATTTTGTATGAAATGAACTGCAATTATTAATTAGTAATAATTTTTTATCTCTAATATAATATAATATAATGTTTTTACTTCTTGGCAAATTTCATTTTTTTTTTTTTTTTTTTCATTTATTTATGTACCACACAAGAAAGAAAGTACAGAAATCATATAACAAACAGAAACATTGTGTACAAAGGATAACTTATCTCTAATAGAGATCTCTACCAGAAACCCTTGAATGTAGGAGATGTTAAAAGAAATGATTCGGGTGCGGTATTTAGATATTATGGTAATAATAATAATAAACCTACATACAAATATACTTAATATTAGTCAATATAACAATACTTACATAAATATATAAACACTATATAAACATACAAAACATAAATATATACAATAATATAGAGACATTGAAAAATAATATTAAAATAATAAAGAAATATAAAAATTCTAATCGAGGTTAAGAAAATATTGTTTTAATCTGCTTTTAAAAGTATTAAGAGATGGATTGCCAGCCATTATAGAGTTAGGAAGCGAGTTCCATAAGCGCGCTGCCTGTACTGTGAAAGATTTTTCATAGAAGGAGGTATTAAATATTGGGAACTCAAGCTTTCTTAGGGTGACACAGGAGCGTACAGGTCTTTCACTTGGAATGGCCAATTGAAAACGCTCCCTCAAGTAAGGAGGAGAAGAAAGCTTTAAAATGTTAAAAAGAAGTGTGAGAATGTGCAGGTTACGGCGTAAACGCACAGGAAGCCAATTCAGTTGCCGTCGAAAATCAGACACGTGGTCAAATTTGTGTAAGCCAAATTTCATAGTTGTATTAAAATTTTCCTATAGGAAAATATCCTTTAGGTTTTGATAAACTTAAGCTTACCGCCGTAAAGGCGGGCGGCGGCAACACCGCGCTTTGCCTCGGCACCAAAGCAAAGAAATAAAAATATTAAATATTAAATTTCTTCGCGTATAAATTGAACCCACAACCTATCACGTTCACAGTTCCACTAGTGTTCTCTTGCGCGACGACAGGCATCAATTCAATTATTTATTTAGTAACTTCTAAACTGATGAAAACTAACTAAACTAAAAACCACAAGGTTGCCTTTTGACAGCTCTAATTACACAGTGATGCTTCAGCGGAGGAGTCGCGAGTAGTCTACTCTTCGGAATCTCCATACATTTGCATAGCATCCGGAGTGCTGTTTACGAACTGTGGGGAATTTTGAACGTGGCTTAAGCGTACTTACTTACATTGATGTCGATAGTAATTAAAAATATACATTATTT
Source organism: Heliconius himera (assembly GCA_021202915.1). Lineage (NCBI taxonomy): Eukaryota > Metazoa > Arthropoda > Insecta > Lepidoptera > Nymphalidae > Heliconius > Heliconius himera. The sequence goes on along the minus strand of JAJHJA010000797.1, from coordinate 216,304 downwards.
TCTAAAAGAGTAATATGTATATATATAGGAGAGTAATATGTATAACAATAAACAGGTTCATATTTATGTATATACACTATCTTTTTATTTGTATAGTAAGGAATGGAAACCATTGGAAACGGATTTTCTTTGGTAAGTTCTCTCACACACGACACTCTGTTCCCCATTTGATCATTTATGTATAGAATTTCATAAAGGGGATAATATAGAGCTTTTAATAAAAAAATAATTCTATAAGGGTTTCATTTTTACCACGGAACCCTAAAAATGCACAATACTGTCTCTGTCGTCTTTACAATTTTGCAACAAGCCGCAACATTTAATGTGTACCGATTTACATACATTTGCATGGTAAGTAAGAACAGCGATTCTCTTGTCGTTGGTCTAACTTGCGGCTAAATTGGCTTAACTTTCAGCTTCCTTCTTTGAAGTGTTCATTTTATATTTATGCTTAGCCTAACGAAGTTTGAATCTTTTATAATTTAAAGTAAAAACGCCAGATTGTAATACCATTTTACAATGAGAAATATTTAGTATTTTCATTTCTTTGCTCTGGTAACGAGGGTAACAGCGGCGTTGAGTTCCGTCACTCAACATGCAATGCTTCCAAAATACCACGGACAGTGGGTAGTGTTCCAATGGGAACGGAGTGTCTCAACACTAGGTTCCCTAATTGTCTCTGCCTCCCCGACTATTACTACTACTACTAGGAATTATCAATTTTGTTTCTTGATTAAATACCAATTGCATATTAATCTAATATAACTATAAACTTTAAATTAGATTCCGCCATTGTGTTAAGCTGCTAACGGAGATGTGCGTCACTATACTCAATAGAGTCTAAATCTAGACGATTAAAGACGAAATACGGTTTAATTAAGTCTGACTCCATTTAATAAATCACTAAAAGCACTGTCAGCCGATCCGATCACATTCGCTGAGAGTGCTGTTTCGTACTCAGCCAATAATTTATTGCTTCGTACCCAAAATATGACATATGTGCTTCTAAATAATTGATGCCGAGGCCAGTCGTGGCGCAGGGGGGGGGGGGTGACTGTGAACGCTACTGGTTGTGGGTTCGATACCCACCCGAAGAAATGAAATATTTATTCAAATGTATATTTTCATTTCTTCGCTCTGGTGTCGAAGCAAAACGCTGCGTTGAGTTCCGACCCTCAACACGGAATACCTCTAGAATTCGGAAAATGGGGAACGAAGTGTTTTAACACTCAGTTCCTACCTGCCATGCTGTGTGCGGGATACAGCGTGAAGCTGATAAGAAAATATAGGTGCCATTGGCGCGACATGACTAATAGCATCGATCCGGCCCTCTTAATCTTCTAGTTAAGATTTATTGCTATAATACGAAATTATGCTTCACCGACAAATTTGAATATTGATGGCGCGGTTTATTTATTTATTATATATCATCAATTTTACACGTATGTAATAAATTTTGATTTAAAGATTTATATAGATACGTGTAATAAATCGTTATTAAGTGACTAATATATATCAATATCTTAACTGTTGGTTATAGTTTATTGATGTTTATACTGAGTTGATATTTAATATCCACGTTTCTTATATATGTTATCTTTCAATTTTCTCTTTTTTAGAGTATTTTTACTAATAGTTAGTGTTATAAAATATAATATTTAACAAAAAAAAACACATTAAATAAATAAATGAAATCTAAAAACATCAATTATTTTTTAAATAAATTGATGTTTTTGTATTAATTTTTATATTAAAACATTTAATATGTCACCTACCTTAGTAACATTACTTTGTACATTTGCTATCATTTTTACTATTAATTTCTCAAACTACCCTTGCATCACAAAATATTATTAGGTTATTGTAAATTTTATCTTATTATTTTACCTTAATATACGTCTATTCGATATAGAAATTTGTTTACTTAATTTTTTTGTAATTTTCTCTGTAAGTGATTTATATGTAAATCTTTTGAAAAAATAAAAAGTCTTTAACCGTAAAATTGACTTTATAATTATAAACATAAATATTTCCTCATTATTTTCTTAACAAATAAGGGTAGAATTTCAACTCACATCAACCACAAGACCGACGGGAATGGGGTGTCGGGTGTTACAGTATATTTAGGATCATTTAAACATTATTTTAATTTAACACACATTTACGAGTTAAAATACAATAAAGATTTTGTTTTGTTTAGACCAAAAGTAGAAGGACTCTGACTCCGATTTTAATTCGGTTGTGGCGCAGTGGCATGGCGTGTGACTGTTAAGGCGAGGGTTGTTGGTTCGTTTTTCTCTCATCTCAAAAATTCAGCGGAAATTTGTAGCAAAATGCTTAAACACTAGGTTCCCTCTGTTTTTACTGCTCGATATCGGATACAGCGTAAATATAAAAAAAACTATAAAAAATAACAAATACATACAGGTTATTTCAATTTTTTCATCGGCTTTCAGCATCATAATCATGCTAAATGAATATTCTTAACATTTCAACTCAATTATTTCTTTCACAATTTGTATTATTACAGAATATAGTAGAGTACGTAGCAGCTGTAAATTTCAACAAAATTTAAAAGTAGCACTATTTTAAAAATGTCTCTGCAGCCAAGACTCTGGAAACAATATATCATCTAATATATAACTTCCAGTACACTGACATTAGATCAGTCGTTATTCTCTGGAACTCTACAGTATTAGACTTTGCTCTTAGCCGCCTGCAATGTCGGCGGCCTTAATATATAAGAACGAAATAAAGCTAGTTGAAATATTTATCTGAAACATTTTACGTTAGATAAAATAAGTGGTTAAAAATAGTTTTTTTAAAGAGGTTTTTGAAGGATACATAGAGAAAACCTACTGGCAAAACACTCCGTTCTCCCTTTTTCACTCGAATTCTGGACATTGCATGTGGAGTGGCAGAACTCACCGCCGCGCTGTTTTTGGCTTTATCTTAATATTATATGTTTATTACCCTGATTTTATCTACATAAAGAATCCAGTGTAGTTTCGGATGGAACAACTTCTGAATAAAAATATGATACCCATATCTTTGTCTCTAGTATAAATTAAAATATTTTTTTTGGGCCAGTTGTGATGCAGGAGGAGAAAGTGTGACAGTGAATGCAACTGGTTGTGGGTTCGATTTCGACTCGAGGGAATGAATTATTGTTTATTAATATTTTTATTTCTACGCTCTGGTACTAAAGCAATAACCCAGCGTAGAGTTCCGCCACTCAACACGCAATTTCTTGGAAAATGAATCAAAAAGTAGGGAACGAACTGTCTTAACGCTAGGTTCCCTCGGCTCGCCCTATTGTGTAAGGGATAAGGCATGATGCTGATGATTTTACATTGAAATTTTAATTAAAAAAAAATACTAGCGAAAATTATTACACATTGTACATAGAGTAATATAATATAAAATATTCTCACATTAAAAGAAAATTCCATATTATAACGACTTGTCGTCCTATTTTCAAACGACAAATCAATTATTTAAGATCTTAGTAAACTTCCAGAGCTTGTCAGTCACCTAACGAGGCAACTTGCACAAACGAACGTGCCCTAGCACCGTAACTAAAGCCTAACTATTCTGAATACGTACAATAATTTGTAAAGGGAAAGTTGTATACCCAAATGAAATTCCACTCTTGCTTTGGGACTCTTGAGCTATTTTTGAGAACGTTTCTTATTTTAATAAGCTTACTACTTTATATTGTTCTTCATGTAAGAGTAAGTTATACTTCTGTAGAGGTCGTAGTGAAGCAGCGTGACAGCATCAGATTGTGAGCATGACGGTTGTGGGTTCGATTACTCGCTCTGGAAACAAGACAAAGTACGGTGTTGAGTTCCATCACTTAACACACAATATCTCGAAAGTTTGAGCTTAACGGAGTGTCTTACCACTAGGGTCTTACTGCATAGTCTGATATATGCGGGTCCCGCGGGGATACTGCGTAAATTTGGAGAAAAAAATGGCAAAACTGTATTGCAACAATGGTTTTCCCACAACATAAAGTATATCCTTCACGTAACCTTTTAACAATAAGTGGATTTCCATACATTTATCTAATTTAATATATCTCTGCATTGGAATTCGAAATTTATATCTCAGAATATTCAGCAGGCAACCCACATCAAGCAGTGATCATCAACTGACAGACGGTTCAATGAGATGGGGCGAAAATTCTACTATAAATATATATCTATATAGGTACTACTAAATTTCAAGCACAAAGGTGTTACTGTAACGTGAAGTTTATAGGTTCGATTCCCTCTGTACACGATTTATCAGAATGAATTATTATTTATAAATACTGAAAGTATTCTTCGCTATGGTGCCAAGGCAAAAGCGCTGCGTTGAATTCCGCAACTTAACGCGCAATGTTACTAAATTTGTGTAGTTATTTAAATGGTTAGATTTGTAGGGCATTTTTTTTTCAATTTTACGCTGTATACCGCTGGGCACAGGGAACCTAGTATTAAGACATTTTGTTCCCTACTTTTCCGTCGAATTCGAGACATTGCGTGTTAAGTGGCGGAACTCAACGCAGCGCTTTTGCCTTGGCACCACAGCGAAGAAATGTAAATATTAATAAATAATATTTCATTATCACGAGTGAAAATCGAACCTACAAAAGTCCCGTTACAGTCACACCCTTGTGCCCTTGCGTCACGACGGCCTCTATATGTAGGGATTATCTTGATTAATAAGAAACATGTAGTTTTGAGAAACAATAAATAAGATAAACATTGTATGCTAATAGGTTTTAATGAAACAATCTCAACCATTTTACTTCCCCAAAAACAAAAAATATTATTTAGTATACAACTTAAAAAAAATCTATTTCATATTTTATTTTAAAACATAAATATATGTATAATATGCAGGTAAAATTTTACACTGAAACAGTAAGAGATAAGATGTGCTTATATTTTATCATCTCAGTTTCTAAGAAAATATACATATACGGAGACTGTCTCAAACACACGAGCTTGCATAATTAATGCAGTATTTCCACGTATCCCAGACGTCTTTGTTCTCCTTTGTTTTAATATAACGATCTTCCATGACAAATTAAGAGTATATATATTCTATAATTTAAATTTTATAAGTACTGTATTCGCCGCACAGCAAAGTAGGCAGACGGAACCTAGTGTTATGACACTCCGACACCGATACTCCTGGAGGCATTGCGTGCTGAGTGGCAGAATTCAGTGCCGCGGTTTGCTCGACACCAGAGCGAAGAAATAGAAATATAAATTTAAATAAATATTTAATATCCCCGAGTGGGGATCAAACCCACAGCCAGTCGCGTTTATAGTCACACTTTATGCAACTGTGCCACGACCGGCCTAATGTACTATAATTAGAATTTTATAAATATTATGTATAGCTTTAAAGATTCTTTTATACTACTACTCAGTTAAATATAGTTAAAAATATCCTTTTCTTACTATTTCCCGAATGAAAACACAGTTTAGAGAGAGGACACTTTATTTAATTACCCAAAAGGAAGTAAAAAGGCATCGTCAGGCGAAAACTTGGCAATTAACTGTGAAACGACGACTTGGCTGAGACACGAATGTTGCTTAGATATATATAAAACGTTGAGTTTGACTTTACTGTCTATCTGTATATTTGTATTTGCGATTCAAATATAACAAGATAGCTGCCACTAAGATCATCTTTACAATTTTATTTTATTTAAGTAAACTTTTAATTGCAGCTAGCTGTTAGTACTGTAAACATAAATTGAAGCTTCTGTTAAATAAATATCGTATATATAAATAATATGAGGCCGTAGTGGCGCTGGGGCAAAGTTGTGAAAGTTCCCTCTGCGTAGCCTGCTGTGTGCGGGATACAGCGTGAAACTGAATTATTAGATTTTTTTATAATTATAGGATTTTTAAGGGTCGTTATGGATGGTTTCATAATTTACACCATTGTGGCACAGTTAAGGACTGTCTGACTGATTCGTAATGACTTTAAATTCAATTTTAATCAGGAAAATATTATTTTAAAAAAAATCGAAATAAATCGATGGGGATCGAACCCACAACCAGTCAATTTTACAGTCTCAATTTGTGCCCCTGCGCCACGACTGGACTGAAAATTATTTAAAAAAACTATTTTATTTTCTTATGGTAATTAGATATATATGTCACCGGACAAACCCGATTTTAGGACAAACTAGTTTGGCCTAGGATGATCTAGTTTTTCCTGACCACACTAGGATAAACTAGTTTGGCCTTATTGATTACAGGCTGAACTGGTTTGGCCTAATAGCGTTAGGATAAACTAGTTCAGCCTGGTAGAACTGTTAGGTTAGGTTAGGTTAGGTTTTTTTTTTTTTTTAAATGTAAAGCTCTGTGCTTTACGTCTGCGTCCCTCTGACGTAATCAGAGACTTTGTGCATCGTTGCTTTTATTTTATTCTACCTTGTTAAAATTTCTGGGAGGTGGCGCTAGGCCAGGTTTGGTTAGGTTAGGTTAGGTTAGTTAACGTCATCTGCCAGTCCGTGAGCCCTACATAACCCGCTCGAGTCCCCACTCGGGCTGGTATCCGTAAAGGAATTTCCTCACGAAAAAAAAAAAAAAAAAAAAGGTTAGTTAACGTCATGTAACAATAAGTAATCAATAAACTCGTTTAGTTTTGTTCCTCAGAATATCGAAATGTGAATAATTCATTACCCTTAAACAACCTGGCAAAACTAGTTTATCCGTACGCTAGCCGGCCAAACTAATTCGGCCTAACAGTTCTACCAGGCTGAACTAGTTTATCCTAACGCTATTAGGCCAAACCAGTTCAGCCTGTAATCAATAAGGCCAAACTAGTTTATCCTAGTGTGGTCAGGAAAAACTAGTTCATCCTAGGCCAAACTAGTTTGTCCTAAAATCGGGTTTGTCCGGTAACATATACACTCAACGTCATACAAATAGGGACTATGGTAAACTTATGGAGAATGTGTACTATAATAAATGTTTTATTTTCTCTAAAGCCATCGTATGATGGCTTAGTGTAGTAGGATTATAAAAATGAACAGTAGAATTAACTTCTGAACACTTACTCCTAAAATGTTTAGGTTAAAAACACCTAAGCTTCACTAGAATTCTTTTGATATTAATTTAAAAATATTTATTTTTGTTTCTATTACTCTAACAAATTTGCCTATCATAGGCGTATCCAGCGATATTTTCAATGGGAGGCGTTTAATTTCGCCATTCAACACGTAACACCTCCAGAATTCAGCAGAAAATGGATGACGAAGTTCTTAACACTAGATTCCCTTAACCTACCCTGCTAAATGCGGGATAGAGCGTGAAACCGAAAAAAAAAACATAGCAAGAGACACGAAATAATAACATTACGTTCAATTACTATTCCGGCGCTCACAAACAAAAAAGCGACTGGATGGTGTAAAGAGTACTCTATTAAATTACCCGAAAGGGAACCAAAAAAATAAATAAAATAAAACGAAACGAAACGCCGGTAATTAGCCGTGAAACAACAGTGCTACAGAAAAAGAGATCGGTAAGAGTTGAGATATTACGAGTGGGATAGTTGGATGACAATTGTTTATGAACAATTATTTTGTATGTTTGTATGAGTCAAGTAAGAGATTTTATAACTAGTAAACATTTCTTTGTTAAGTGCTGCCACCGTTTTAAGGTGAGACTGTAAAATCGACTGGTTGTGGGTTCGATCCCCACTCGAGGAGACGAAATATTTACTTAAATTTATATTTCGATATTTCTTGTGTCGAGGTTAAGCGCGGCGTTGAGTTCTGCCACTCAACACGGCTCCAGAATTCGGCAGAAAGTGGGGAACTGTCTTAACACTAGGTTCTCTCTGCCTACCCTGCTGTGTGCGGGATACAGCGTGAAGCTGATTTGATTTAATCTTTTAAAAATAAAAACCAGGATATCATCATATGTCATTGTGGTCGCCGCCTAACTTCGAGACATTTCATGTTGAGTGACGCAACTGAATGCTGCGCTTTGTCTTGTTTTATTTCCCCGAGTGGAAATCAAACCTAAAACCCTTGTATTTACAGCCAGGCACGGTTTCGCTGCGCCACGACGACATCAACAAAACGACTTTATATACTTCCTATTAAATAAATCTCGAGTGATAAGGTGACCGCGACCGCTGTCACGGGCACGCCGCCATTTATCAACCTTTGTTTTCAATGTCCAAAGACACGCCTCCCGTGTGTGTGAGAGCTGAAAATATAACGTTTTAATTAAATTTAAAACGATATTTTGTTTTTCACGCTGTATCACGCATATAGCAAAATGAGCAGGGGGAAACCAGTGTTAAGTTATTCTGTTCCCCATTTTTCAGCCAATTTTTCAACGAATGGTGTGTTAAGTGGCGGAACTCAACGTCGCGCTTTGCCTGTTACCAGAGCAAAAAAATGAAAATACTAATAAATAATAATTCATTTAACGAGTGGGAATAGAATCTACGGCCGTCGCGTTTACGCTTGTGCCACTTCGCCATGACGATCTCATGATACTATTTACGCCTTAATCTTTATTAAGACCTTTATTAAAAAGTAACGTGAGACCGTTACTTTTAAGCCATTTTACTTTTAAAATGTAAAATAATTTAACCAAAATACTATAATATGTGAACTTTTTCACAGAGATTTTTAACCTAATGATAAAGCTTTAAAAGGTTTTATTAATTAAAATGCAGTGCATTAATATGCACTCTTGAATCTGCGCCATTATTAAAATTCTTGAAATAGTGAATCTAGTAATTACACTTATATTTTAATCTAGTAATTAACTTTTTACTGGTGAAATGTTTTATAAAGTTTTTATATTATAATATACTTACCTTAACTTAACTTCACGCTTTATCCCTAGCGGGGTAGTCAGAGAGAACGGAGTGCTAAACATTACGATCTCAAAAATTGAGGGTCCAAGAAAGAAGGCTTGCACGCAGAGACCCCTGGCAGCCCTCTTGAGGGCTGCAACGTTCCATCCGCCACGTGCACCTCGAGAGAGCGCACTGATAGGGCGTCCCCCCAAGGCGACGCGCACCAGTGCGTCCCCGCTGGTGTGTCAAGTGGCAACGAATGCGGCGTTGGAGTCCGCCGCCCAACACGCCATGTCCGGAACGGCGGGAGGTGGAGGACGGAGCTACAAATAGCTATTATAATATAAAATTTACGTATTACTCCTAGTACTAGCAGTTCGTATTTAACGAACAAAAAATAAAATTAAGGTTTCGTACTCAAAGGGTATAATAACAATATCAAAAGGGTAAAACGGGGCCCTATTACTAAGACTCCGCTGACCATCTGTTCGTCTGCCTTACGGCCTCTCACCAGGCTGATGATGATGATGTATTTCTGTTTCCGTTATAACAAACACTAGATTGCAGAATAAAAGCAATAGTTAAGGTGACTCCCACACGTCTTTATAGATAATGGTACGGGACCCTTTGTGAGTCCGTCTCGCACTTGTCCGATTTTTTTTTAGTTTGCTTAACTAGCACGAGTAGAAAGGAACTTTCAGTTCAAAAACTATCAACATTGACATTTTAACAGGATCTCAGTCTAAGTGCAAAGTTTTGAAAACACATATCCTCGAACTACAAAATACTCTAAACTTACGCCTCCTAAAATCTCATTTAAAACGTGTTATACGGTTTGCTCTGTACCTACTTTGAGCTTTGAAAATGGTGTTTATTGAGAATGTAAACAAAGTAATCAGTGAACAGAATGGAACAACATCAAATAACTCCATAAAAAGTCGGCTTTTGGGTGAAAATTTAAAAATAAAGTCACCTTCACGCTGTATTCCGCACGCAGCAGGGCAGGCAGAGGGAACCTAGTGTTGAGACACTCCGTTCCTAACTTTCCGCTGAATTTCTCTCGGCATAGCGTGTTAAGTGGTGGAACTCGGGCGGGGGCGGATGTACCTTCGTGTCATACCGAAGAAATAAATAATAATTCATTCCCTGGAGAGAAGATTGAATCCACAACTGTTGCGTTACTGTCACACCCTTGTACCCCTGCGCCACGGCGACTTTCATCAGATATTTAAATAAAAAAATATATATTAACCTCAGTCTTACTTCAGTATTGGATGATCGAGCGCTTTTTATTCCTTTATTCATTACTCAATAACAGCTTTTTTCAATTAAGCTGTATACTCAATATATTTTAATGTTAACCACATTGTGTTCGTCGGAACGTGTCGGATTGATACTTAAATGTATTGCATTTAAATAATAATCGTGAAAGGAGGGCTTTTATGTTTTTTAAAAGCTCGCTCAGTAATTTTCCTTATTTAATTGACAAGTTCATTTATTATACACTTATTAAATTTGAAGCCAGTGGTGGCGTAGGGCGCAAATGTCCGTAATTGCGACAGGTTATGGGTTTGATTCCCAGCCGAGGCAACGAAATGTTTAATATTTTTTTATTTATTCCTCGCTCTAGTGTCGAGGTAAAGCGCGGCATTGAATTCCGCCACCCAACACAGAATACCTTCAGAATCACAGCTAAATTTGCGAAACGTGAGCGGAGTGCCTTAACACTAGTCTCCCCTAATAAGCGCGGGAGACAGCATGTAGCTGAATAGAAACAAATGTGTTTCAACCAATAATAACTTAATTTGTATTAGTTGATAATCTTTATATGTGTATTTGGCTATTTAATCTCCAAATCCTTCGTATCGTAATCTAATGCAAAGAAAACATTATTAATATACATTTTTTTTCAGCTTCACGCTGTATTACGCATATAGCAGAGTAGGCAGAGGGAAGCTAGTGTTAAGATACTCCGTTACCCACTTTTCACCCTAATTTTCGACGCGTGACCTGTTAAGTGGCGGAACTAAATAAACTTTAATGCAACAAAAGCATTATAAATATAAAAAACATATTCTATAGCCATCCTGTATACTAAATGGCTGTTTTGTTCTGTTTTTCAATTTTCGTTGTCAATCAATATTAATCAAAGTTTATCTATCAAAATTGAAACTTATCCAAATAGGAAATGTTTTGTTTAAATTACAATAAAATACGGAATGCATATAGATGTTTGCTTATTAAAGTTACACTATACGCTCTGTTTATACAGGGTGTATTCTAGTTTGTACTGACGGAAGTAATACGAGAGTATCAGTTACTAATGTATCCGGACTATTGGTTGTGTACTTTTTTATTCACAAAAAACCTTATAAAGTCGTACAACGTTTCTAATTAAAAACGAGGCAAATATACTTTCATTTTTAGCTTCGCTTTTATTAACAGCAACAAAAGGAAAATGCTTATACCTTTGTTTTACGATTCGAAAATGTAGGTGTAATTTCGGTAGTAAAAGCTACGAATTTTACATATTTCAGAATTTTATAAATATTTTATACGGTATGTGTCTAAGAAATACCGTTTTATAACCATTTTTCGTATTTTTGAAATAATATTTTCAACTGTTGCAACCTTTATATTTGAGGAAGAACAATGGAAGTTTAATTTTTACTTGTACCTAATTTATAATTACTTCGTTGGAATCTTTTTATAATTTTTTTCTTCAGCTTCACGCTGTATCTCACATATATGTAGGATAGGCGGAGGGAACCTAGTGCTTAGAAACTCTATTTTTCGAAGTATTACGTGTTGAGTATAATAATTTGTTTCCCCGAGTTTGCCGAACCCATAACCGTGACGTTTACAGTCACAGGCTTGTGCCAAAGCGCGGCGTTGAGTTCCGCCACTCAACACACAATGCGTTGAAAATTCAGCGAAAAGTGAGAAACAGAGTGTCCTAACACTAAGTTCCCTCTACCAACCCTGCTATATGCGGGTTACAACGTAAAGTTGAAAAAAATACATTAAAAAACGACCATGCCCAAGAAAGCTATTAGCTAAGTGCAATAACATAAGAAAAGAAGTTATGCGTTCATTGACCCCTGTGAGTCTGTACGTATCAATGTTTTCCCAGGAACTGCCCCCCACGCCCGCCCGTCTAGACGTTCAGAGTAAACACTATTTGTCTAACTCACGCTACCGTTCCTTCCGTACATTACAGAATAGATTCATTCATATTGATTAAGGAATGTATTACAATATGCTTGTCATATATAATTAATGATAATTTTTTTTTTCTTTACTGAAATTGCAAGAAATTTGATGTGTTTTTTCCATTCTAATCAAAGCTTTAATCGATTTTCTTAAAAGAATTCAGACATTTTAATTTTAAATATAAATAAATACATGTAAATTCATTAATTTACAATCACTTTTACAACTAAATAATCAATTCACATAAATAAAATTGCAGTGTCTGTTTATGATTTCATAATAACTATATTTTATACTCAGACACAAAATAAAAAAATTTAAACATTTTGTGTTTGTCCGGACTAATATTCAGAACAGTTGAACAGATTTTTATTAACAAAGAACAGAACAGAATCAATTAAAAAAAATTAAAACTGTCCAAAACTATTATTTTCACAACTCAACAAAAAAAATTCTGGAGGCATTGCATGTTGAGTGGCAGACCGCAGAACTCAACGCCGCGCTTTACCTCGACACCAGAGCAAAGAAATGGAAACATAAATTTAAGTAAATATTTCATCTCCTCGAGTAGGGATCGAACCCACAACCAGTCGATTTTACAGTCACACTTTGTGCCACTGCGCTACGACTGGCCTCATTCTGCCACTCAACACGCCTCCGCTCTCAAATGTCTCCAGAATTTGGCAGAAAGTGGGGAACAGAGTGTCTTAACACTAGGTGCCCTCTACCTACCCTGCAGTGTGCGGGATACAGGGTGAAGCTGATTCTTTTTTTTTCTTATCAAAATAAATTAACTTATTTGCAGGCGACCAGCGGTGCTGAGCCGCAAGTCGCGGTGCTATGCGAGGCCGGCGCCACCTACCACCCGCAGTACATGTCCGCGGCGGGCCGGTGGACGCCCGACCTCACCACAAAACCCCACAACTGCTTGAAGGACAAGATGGAGATACTTGACTATTGCAAGAAGGTAATATATGTAGTTTTATAAAATTCATTATTTATTTAAGCTTTTGAGCTTTCATTTCTCGTCCCTTCGACGTGATCAGAGACTTTGTGTGTCCAATATTTTTAATTATTTATTTAATTTAAAAAATATGACTACTTCGAATTTAATTTTGACTAGTTTTCTAAATTTCTATTTAACTATCAAAGGTACTCTAGATTTTATTACTATTTTTTTAATACAAATACACACACGCTAATATATGTAGTTTATATTTAAAAAAAACATACTATCTACTAGACAATTTTGTTTTTTAGACAACTCCGCTGCCTACTTTCCTTTCAATTTTGTAGCCATTACATGTTGAACTTGGCGGAACTGAATACCGCGCTTTGCCTCGAAGCGGAGCGAAAAAATATTATACAAATATTATCAAAACCACAACCTCTTGCGTTTACAGTCACACACTTGTGCACCTACAGCGCGACAATCCTCACAATTATATTTTAAAAGACTTAAAAACTATTTAAAAATTTTCTTAAATGTGTTCGATTCCTTTATACAATTGATTATAAATAACTCGATTTTATACTGCTTAAGAGTAATTCGATATTATTAAACTTTACTATTATTCGAAAAAAATCAAAAAGAAGAATATAATTTTAAAAAAGCAAACCAAGAAACAAGGCAAGGCCAGCCAAGTCACTAAAAATAATTTAAGTTAACCAATTATTTTATGTTTAGGTATACCCAAGCCACGACATCACTAACATCGTTGAGGCTTCCCACTACGTGAAAGTCAGTAACTGGTGCAAGCTCGGCTCCGGCAACGCCGCCAAGTGCAAAGTCACCAGATGGGTCAAGCCCTTCCGTTGTCTTGGTATGTATATAGCCGATAAGATCTCACTTTGTAGTCTATTATTACTTTTGTTATACGATCACCAATTAAGTAAACATAAATAATTACTTAAAAAAATATTTTTGAATAAAATAAGAATGCTTAAATATTCATTGAAATCAGCTTCACGCTATCCCGCACACAGCAAGGGTAGGCAGAAGGGAGGGTTTTTGGAAATTCTGAAGGCATTGCGTGTTAAGTGGAGGAACTTAACTCCGCGCCTAGCCTCCCCATCAGACCGAAGAAATGAAAATATAAAGTAATAAAAATGATCTCATATATTTATGTATTCTATAAATGTCCAAGTTAACTACAAAGATTATTTGGTGGCAGAAGGCCCATTCCAATCAGACGCGCTGTTAGTACCTGAGAGCTGTTTGTTCGACCACATCCACAACCAGAGTCGTTGCTGGCAATTCTCCCGTTGGAATGCCACTGCTGGACGCGCCTGCGCCCAACGAGGACTGCGCCTGCGCACCTTCGCTATGCTCCTGCCCTGCGGCATCAGCTTGTTCTCTGGAGTCGAATTTGTATGCTGCCCTAAACATTTTAAGGGTAAGTTTTCAGACATCAACCCTACTGCTAATTTATATAATTACTGCAAAAAAATAAAAAAAAATTGAGTACGAATTGTCCAGAAGTTTCCGTCTATTTGTGATATATAAACCAACAAAATAAAATTATTTTTTAAATAATATTTTGGTTAAAATCGAATTGGCAGTCAATACGTTACCTGTAACATAGTCCTTAACTATGCCACAATGGCCTTCATTCTGAAACTATTCGTAACGACTTATAATTATTTTTTAAATATTTAATATATTTTGATTTTTCTCAGAGAATGTAAAAATGCACAAGCCCATGGATGTAGGCGTGCCCGTGAGCCCTGGTGGTGAGGAAATGCTGGCTGCTTCTGCTGCTATGGATGAACGAGATGATGAACTCCTTGATGACGAAGATGCTCTCACCGATGATGATGATGACACTCTGAATCTCAGCGATGACGATGACGACGACGACACTGACGACGGTATGTCAATTTATTATCTGGGAAAGATTGCGAATTATAAAGAAAATATTTTATATTTATTATTACAATTTTTTATATGTTTATTATTTTTGTATCTACATAAATAAATATATGTGTAAGCAGATATGGATGAGGATGAAGATGCTGATTTGACTCGTGATGATGACGCCGAGGACGATGATTATACTGATGCTGATGACTCTGCTTGGCCACGACCTGAATCTTCTGCGTCGCCTTCGACCACCACCTCCACCACGACTACCACTACCACAACTACTACGGTTAGTTAACAACTCGATGATTTTTCCCCGACAATCATTATTTAGAAAAATGTTTTAAACAGTTACAGAGTGCTACGAAAGCAAAAGGAGAGTTCTAGTACATGGCCTTGTGTTTCAATTTCTCAGTTTTAAAATTTCTGGAATTATTTGGAATATGTCATCACATTATAAAATGGCGAATACAGTATTTAAAATATCTTAAGACATTTATGCACATATTCTACTACTAAGTGCTATTATACTTTGTTTCTTTTAAAGATAACCGGTACATATTTTGCAGGCTTCCACTGCGACATCCGATCCTTACTTTTCGCATTTTGACCCTCGGACTGAACATCAGAGCTACAAGGACGCACAGCAACGACTTGAAGAGACTCATCGTGAAAAGGTATATTATAGATAATAATGAAAATTATAAATTCCACTTTCATTTTTCATAGAATAGGAGAGACATTGAGTGGTGGTACTTAACGCCGAACTTTGTCTCGCCATAGCGGAAAAATTAAAATAATTCATTGGTATCGATTACCATCGTTAACTTCTTTAGGTATGGGTTTAAAATATTTTACCCTATATGCTGTTCCCGTAAAAGGAGCGCTGACACTTCCATCCTGTATATTAATATAAATCCTATATAAGATTTAACACAATAAACTAAAGTATTAACTTACGTTGTAGATTACCAAAGTGATGCGTGAATGGTCTGAGCTGGAAGATCGTTATCAACAAATGATGTCCTCAGACCCTGTCGCCGCGCAAACTTTCCGCCAACATATGACCGCTAAATTCCAGGCTAATATCCAGGTATATAATACTGTTTTAGATAAAATTTTGGCCCAATTTCTTGTTAAAAAAATGAATAGATTGACATGGTTTGACTCATGTATATTTCTAAATAAGTATACAATGATAAGATTTGTTAAAAAACGATGTAAAGCCTGCATATTATTACATAAAGCCGTATTATGTTTGCGTGTCTATAAGAATACGTAAAGATTTTTTGATTTCCATGAATTTATAGTGCCTTCATGGGTAAAGTTAATAATCTATTTCATTATGAAAACGAACATATAATAAACTTAAAATATAATAACAAAATAATTATTTTGTCCAGTCGTTAGAAGAGGAAGGCGTATCTGAACGCCGCCGTCTCGCCGCACTCCACCAACAGCGCGTCCTCGCCCACCTCGCACAGCGCCGCCGCACCGCGCTCGCGTGCTACTCGCGCTCGCTGCGGGATACTCCACCCAATGTATGGACATTTTGCTATTTTATAATAAAATTTGAATAAAAAAGAGAATAATTTTGATATGTTAAAATATTTATATAAACATATACCAATTATAACTACATTATCTAATTAATTACAATTATATAATTATTTTTAACATTTTTAAAGTGTTATTCCACACTTAGGAATAAAAAATAATCATTTCGAAAACGTATAAAAATTTCAACGTAGTGGAACTCGAACCCGCACCTCCTACGCTACGTTTAAATTTTTATACGTTTTCTAAATAATTAATAATATAATTTATTAAAATTTGCTTTTAAGTAATAGATAATGTGGGCTCACTGCGCTTGAAGTAGTCAAGCTTAATGCTTAATAAATTAAAACTTAATATTTTTTATTTTGATCAAAACGGTTTGACTACGATTTGAAAATGTTTTTCTTATTGATATATTGCTTTGGGACCCTACTTATACTAAACGACTTTAAATGTAACTTTACAGTAATATATATTATATATCAGAATAACATATACGATACAATTTATGTAAACGTACTGTATAATTTACTTACAACAACAATAAGCTGAAGCGGGCGAAGCCACTTTTGGGTCGCTATTAACATTATAAATATAACTGACTATCTAGAAACTATATACTTTGGGTTTAATTCAGGCTCACCGTGTCCAAAAATGTCTCCAACGCCTGGTGCGCGCGCTGGCGGCCGAGCGCAGCGGAGCCCTGGCGGCGTGGCGCCGCGCCGCCTCCGCCGGCCGCGAGGCTGCTGCCGCTGAACGCGCTAGTGCTGCTGATAGGTTACAGGTACTAATTCTATTTCTTTCACGCCATATCCCGCAGATAACAGAGTACGCAGATGGAACCTAGTGTTAAGATACTCTTAAATCAAAACGTAATATAAAAATTGAAGATATAAAAATGCATACTCCAAATGATCGAACGACTAAATAACACGGACACTTACGCTTCTAAATATTAGTCGTCTAAATTAAAGCTGAGCCTGGTAACTAAATTGAATAAAAATAAATCAAATAAATCAGCTTCACGCTGTATCCCGCACATAGTAGGGTAGGCAGAGGGAACCTAGTGTAAAGACACTCCATTCCCCACTGTCTGCCGAATTCTGGAGCCATTGCGTGTTGAGTTAACCCTGTTGAGCTTGACTCAAATTATTTTTTTTTTTAAATATTAATTATATATAATTTTTATAAGGATGCTGACCGCGCCTTACAACGTGCTCTGACTTCCCTCCGCCGTCGCCCACACCTGTACGCTAGCATCGGAACCGCTATTGAAGATTACGTTCAGGTGAACTTAGTGACCTACATATATATTAACTTAAGAGCAAGAATAAATAAACTTAGAAAACATTTTAAATATTATTTTTTAAAAATATATAGACATTATTCTAAATTTAGTCATGAAATAACTTCTTCCATCTATATATTTATTTTGTTTTAGATCTAATTTCAAAGTTCACATCAAATTTTATCTAATTTTATAAAAAAAATATATAAGTACGAAATAATAATTTTATAAACATTACTGCAAATGAATATCCTAAATCTATTTACACATCTCATCACATCTCATAAATTTAAAAAATATTTACAGTCAATGCAATCCAAGGACGACATGGCCGTCTCCCTGATGTCCATGACGCCTGAGGCTGAAGAGTTACTTCTGGACCGCATCGAGGCTGAGGTGCAGCGGGAGCAGGCCGCCCGCGACCAGCTCAGCGCGAAGAGGGACCAACGCACCCGCCAGCGACAGGACATACAGAACGAACGGGCTAGGGTACGATGGAAATAGATTTTCTTATTTTTATAAATGTAAATTAGGTAGTTTTTAGACTTAAAAGCACACTATTTGTTGTTTTTCGACCTATTTTGACATATTGTTGGGTAGCGGAACTTAATGCCGCACTTGGTTTTAAAGGAAAGAAGAAATTAGGACGGGATGACAAATTTTAGTGGAAACGCTATAAAGAAATACATTAATATAAAGTTGAAGTTGATCAGCACCTTATTTAGAAGGCAGTATGACGTACTATGGAAAAAGACAGATTAAAAAATGTTAAAATTTTTAGATGAATTGTAATATTTCTTATTATTGTGTAAATAAAATAACATTTTGTTATTTTATAATGAAAGTTGAAATATGTGAAAGAAAGTTTGTAAAGAAAGTTTATGTTTACGTTCCACCTAAACTAATTTAAAAGTTAATTTTTGTAATAGAGAATAAAATACCCAATTACAGACATCCAACGGTCTCAAAGAAACTGAAGAAGCAGATGACGAGGCCAGTGAAGTGATCGACACTGAGGACACCACTACTACGCCGACCACGCAGACCTCTCCCGCGCCCTCTCCATCACCTTCAGCTTCTGTGTCCGTCCATGATTTTACCACACGATCAGCTTTTACACAAGAAACTACTCCTACGGTATGGTCTAGAGATGTTTTGTTTTTAGTAGGTCGAGGAAACCTATTTTTGGTCTACGTTCTCCACTTTTCGTCCAATTTTTGAGACCAAACCTATTGCTTTGTCTAACAGAGCGGGGAAATGATAAAATTTTAAATATATATATTTTTTTCATTTAGTGGTGAAAAGTATATAATATTTAATTTTAATTTTTATAGTCAAATAGAAACTAAATTTGTTTGTCTTTGTTATGTATTGTATTTTTATTAAATCATCGTGTGTTAACTAAAATTATAATCATAATCCGAATTAACGTTTCCAAATAAAAATCGATCAATTATTCAAAATTACCTCTAAATGATTAACAGATTAATGTAAAATAATCATTTACATAACTTTAATACTTTAATAGTTACAAATTTATTAATAATACTTAATTATTTTATTATTTTTTAAATCAGGTTCAGGATATCATTACAAGCACGATGACTGATGCCCCCGAGACCGAGACCGAAACAAGCGAAGCCGGTGAGACCTCTAGCCGACGTTCTACAAGCGAGGTACCTATTTTATTTCTTTTTTTTAGCAAGGTAGGCAGACGCTACCTAGGAACCTTATATTAACACTTCAGTTCCCTACTTTCCGCTAAATTCTGGAGACATTGTAAGTTGTTTGGAGGTACTGAATTCTGCACTTTACTTCGTTACCAGGGCGAGGAAATGGAAAAATAACAAAATATTTCTTTTTTATTAAATAAGTTATACAAGCTATTTAATTGATTAATATTGATACTTATTATTTTTTTAATTCATTTCAGACCGAGGGCGAAGGGCTACGCGCTGCATTGGAGCAAGCTGAAGAGAGGGCGCCGCCACCGCCAGCGCACGCTCTTAAACATGAACTGCAACACTCTCAACCTGTAAGATTACTTTATAACAGATTACTTTACACGCGACTAATCTTGTTAAGAAGAAAATAAAATAATCATTGAGACCGTCGAGGCGCAGTGGCACAATCGTGTGACTGTGAACGCGACGATTCTGTTCGATTTCCATTCGGGGGAATAAAATATTTAGTATTTTCATTAGCTTGCTGGGAAACACCGCAAAGCCCGGCTACACAACAAGCAATGCCTCGAGTATTGTGGTGAACAGATTGCTCCAAGCTCTCAATAATATAAGCTGTGATCGTTGTTCCCAGGGCTTCACAGTGCGCGGCTCAAGCCCCCCCAGCGGCGGCGCGGGCGCGCTGTACCCCGCGCTGTGCGTGGGCGGCGCGGCGCTGGCGGCGGCCGCGGCCGTCGCGCTCGCCGTCGCGCGCCGCCGCGACCGCGCGCCCTCCGCGCAGGGGTTCGTGCAGGTAGGTCCGTGCTCCGTATGAGGAGGTTGATGATAGTGGACGAGGCGAAAGAGGCGCTGCCTTCTGTCTAGCTACCCCGCTAGAGATTAAGCGTGAAGCTCAGTATGCAGTATGAAGATACTATATAGTATTGCTTATTTTAATATATATTTTCTTGTAATCTATTATATATTGTACATAGTGTAAATTATAAAAAAATATATTCCAGGTGGAGCAAACAGGCGCTGTCGCTCCCACTCCTGAAGAGCGACACGTGGCCAACATGCAGATCAACGGCTACGAGAATCCTACTTACAAATACTTTGAAGTCAAGGAGTAAAGTAATGGCTACCTTCACCCACCAGACTTGCTTTGCTGGCTCTTTCTTACTTCCGGAAACGTAGGCAACGACAGCACTTAGAAATGTCTCAACCATCGTTCAGCTTATCCAATCCCCTAAGTTTTCGAGTTACACCAACTTAACAATTAAAAGCACAATATTATAAAAATCGTCCATTTTAAAGTAACAACGCCAACGGTTCACTAAAATTAGATATTTTTAATCGAAAACAAGGGATGGTAACGTTTCGCTCTTTATTTGTGATGTGTGCTAGATACCCCTAGTTTGAGTCGATGCTGCCCCTCCTTATGTCTATTTCCTTGAATAATTAATTCTTTATGGAATGAATGTGTGTGATGATTTACTAACTCTATACTATACGTAAAGCGAGCCTGGTGGCGGAAACGCAGAGTTCATTTTAATTATAAAGCTTCTACGATTAGTCAACGTATGTATGTATATTGCGGTCACGCAACCAGTCAAAGTAAACATAATTGATATTAGAATTTTATATTGTTTTTTTTTTATGTTATTTTTTTATGTTTGCACCAAAATATTTATTTGTTTCTAAGATTAGGTCTAAGTTTCGTCTAATGTCCTAGAGATCATAAGTCACTTTGTAGTCGAGATGTTTAATTAAGTTTTCGAGACCGCACCTCGAGCGACCACTACAGCGTGTCCACCTCTCACCTTAATTAGTAATTATAAGTTAACTTTGCGCTTGTCTATATGATATTTCGACATTGATCTCACTTTAGAACGGTAATATATTACTTATCAACTCTCGGAGTTAAACGCTGTAAGTTGTCGCTGGAGCCAGTGGAACAAACGTCCATGGTACGCTGTGTATATAGACTCCGCGTACAAATTTGAACCTAAATTTACTTACTCTTAAAGCCCGCTTTCTTTTTCTAATGTAAGTAGAACATAACGTGAATTTTATGTAATAAAATGCGAAAATATATTTTAATAATTATGTGTACTTAGCAAAGGGACGGGCGGCAAAGCCGGCGCGGGTGAACGCTTAGCCTCGTAGTCTTCTTCTAGTCAAGGGAACCTTTTTTAATCTGAGATCGCCTTTTGCACGAGAACACGATCGTTTGGAAGTATCTCGGATATAAATATATCTCTATCTCTTTACCCCCTTTTATCTTTCTTCGTTTACCCGCGGGACAATACTCTTAGTTCCCGATAGGAGAGAACTGTGTACTCAAAGTGTGCGAGGAAAACACTCGAATCGACACTCTCTGAGGAAGTTCCGACATGAGCTTCGCAATATCTAGTCATATGGGTGCATCTCAGCAGTTTTCATCTAACAATTCAAAGGGAGGTGGTGGTGGTGGTGGCGCACATTGGGTACGCGGTAACGCCGAAACATTAAGCTTAGTGAGTGTATGTACGTACGGTTATTATAATAAGTAGATGTACAAAAGTAATACATTATATAGATGTTTTAGCGTCAGATAAATAGATATAAAGCAAAATATAATTATATATCGCATTCGTCCGTTTAATGTAAGGGCTTGCGCTCGTGTCTATTCCCCAAGTACCACACCTAATGATACGCCGTAGTTAAGATGTAATTCTGCCTCAGTATTATATACATTTAAGCTTATTTGTTACATAAGCTAATTTATATACACTAATTCTATTCGTTGACGGGCGATGTGACGTTGCTAATTTAAGAAAGTCATATCAGATGCGTCACGGCGTTGGGCCCCGTTCGCTCCGGCGGGTCTACTCGACGCTAGATGGCGCTGCACGTGAGAGATGCGCCGGAGTACGCGTGGCTGTAGGAGGCGCCCGCCCGTGGCTTGTACGGCATTTACATAAGTTTACTCACTGTATAACGTAAGTCTAATCCTGCATCAAGTAACCGCTGTATTTTTAATAATAACTAAGTAACGAGCCGACCACTTATTTTTTTAACAAAACTTTTTGCTCAAAATCAAGCTGTCTCTCGTCGGTTATTATAATTCTGTATCCATTCGATGTTTAATATTTCGATGTAAACAATATTCGATGTTAGTAGATTAATCCTGTTTTATGTAATTTCAGATCACTATTTCACGTATTTTGAGAATATAATAAATAAATGGTTTGAAATCTTTTGTGTTTCCTATGCTACATTTTATTGTGAGTTCGAAGTTCAAATTGAATCAATAAATAGGAATTTAAAAATTGGTGTTGTTAATGGCGGTATTGCCACATCCTGTCGCTCTTTCAAGATTATCCCAAAAAAAAAATTAAATGAAAGTTATGTTAAGTAATAATTATTGATAGACTTCAATATTTGAACACCTTAAAATATTTTTAATAAACACAATCATTATACATTTGTATAATACAAACGATTAAATACTATTTAATTATCTTGAATTATTTTAATGATATATTTAATACATTTCATCTCTTCGCTTTGGTGTCGAGGTCATGCCTCGAGAATTCAGCGGAAAGTGGGAAACGAAAGTGTAAGTGCCAAGTTTTGGTTCCCAAGTTTCCCTTGCCTCCTCTGTTTTATGCAGGATACAGCGTGAAAGTAAAGCAAAAAAAAAATTGCAAAGAGTATAAGTTTTAAGGCATATAATCATTTTCATAGGCTTTTTAATTTATGCAATTATGCCTACAACTTTGAAAGTGTAAAAATCAGACTTATAACCCTCAGGCCAGTTCAAGCTTCAAATATTATGGCAAAGCAAATATAGTTTTCTTATAGCAGCCAGGGAATCATTCTGAGCATTATATATAGTTTTCTAACGTTTTTTCGTTTGCTTATCCAAAGAATCATTTTATTTAAAATTTAGTAAGTATTTAAAAGTAGTAAGTCAATTTAAAATATGACGCTGGCGATCAAGCTGATTTATGTTATAAATAAAGCCATATAATAGGAGATATATATTCTTACATAATTTTTATGTACATAAAATTAACATGTTCTTAAAAAATGCGACATATTTTTACAATTTAAGATTTGTATAATCTAAGTATTTTAGAGATATTTCTATCTTAAGACTAGAATGACTTTATTTCTTTTACACAGTATAAAGGGTGTCTTGCACTGCAGGCATTTACAATTATCAATATTGGTAAGTATTGCTATCTCCCAATAAAAACTCCTATAAAAGGCTAAATTCTGCAATATTTATAAATGATAAATAAAAACAAATAATCCTTCAAAATAAAAGTTTAAAATAGCTACATTCATAGAAATTATTCATAAACAAAACATATTTTTAAATTATAACACGTAGTATTCTTAACCAGGCAAAAAGTAAATGACGGAATTATATTATAATAGTATGTGTTACGTGTCACCTTTTAAGGAAACATGCTAACTCCTATTTAACATAAATAATGTGAAAACAATAAACACCAGTCTATTTACTAACACCAGAATATTTTTTGTTTTTTTTTGGAGAAGAACGGCCTTCTTCTATTTCTTCGTGTCATATGATTAGATTGATCACAGAGAAGAACAGTTAAAATACACTTATAAATAAAAGTTGTATGCAAATATATATTTTTTTATATTAAATAGAACAAGTGAAAGAAGTGGTATTTTTGGAAAGTATGTTCAATAGAGATGGAAGATACTAGGTGGAAGTGCTGCCGGTAGCAGGGTTAACGGAGCCTTAGCGGCATTGATGAGCACACCTCCGCGTTTACACTTGGCCGTAACCAATGCAGTGTTGGTACCGACAATGTTATACTACAGCCAAACGTGGGTATTATAGAAAAAGAATGAAAGAACGATGAATGCCGTGGAGATGCGATCTCTTCGGATATGCGGTGTCGGCTTAGCTGACCGAATCGAGTCAGCTTAGAGACCGTAACGAAGAGATTCACAGAATGGCGGGTACACGCGAGGATGTCACGGTGAGAATGAAGAAGAACGTGCTCAGCTGGTTTGGGCACGTCGAACGAATGAGTGATGAAAGAATGGCAAAAAAGATTTATGATGGAAAAGTGAGCGGTAAGAGAGGTAGGGGTAGACCTCGGTTGACCTTCGAAAACACAGTATCAAAGATATAGGAGGAAGGTCACGTAAAACGCATGAGGATCCCCCGGAGGGCATGTTGAGGTTGATGACAATGAACGAGGCGAAAGAGGTATGTAGAGACCGTAGCGTTTGGCGCTCCGTTCTCTCACACTAGGGATACAGCGTGAAGCGAAGTCAAGTTATCTAGTTACTTACCTTTTTTTTATCTAACCAAAAGTTTGTCTGGTAGAAATTGCTAATTAGGTGTTGTACTATCCTCTTTTGGGTGTTCACATATTATTATTTCACAGGATTTCCTTTTTTTTGCCTTTGGGTTACATAATTTATAATTTTATTTTTGTTTACAACTGAGATGTCCAATAAACTATATGTAAATAAATGGATACAAAGTAAATAAGACATATAAAAGTAGATAAGGAAAATATGGATAATTAATACCGTTATTAATTATTTTAATTTGAGGCCAGTCGTGGCGCAGGGACACAAAGTGTGACTGTAAAATCGACTGGTTGTGGGTTCGATCCCCACCCGAAGAAAAGAAATATTTATTTACATTTATATTTTAATTTCTTCGCTCTGGTGTCGAGGCAAAGCGCGGCGTTGAGTTCCGCCACTTAACACACAATGCCTTCAGAACTTGGCGAAAAGTGAAGAACGGAGTGTCTTAACACTAGGTTCCCTCTGCCTACTCTGCTGTGTGTGGGATACAGCGTGAAGCTGAAAAAAAAATATTTTAATTAAATTAACCACACTCTCCAAGATCACAGTATCTAAAGAAAGAAGTTCTAAAAACCTAATAGCGGCAAAATTTATATTAATAATTCGTATGCTACCTACAACATAGTAAAAGTTATCATTAGATGATAATCAAAATTATAATAAAAACTAAAGATTTTTAATATAGTTTTTATTATTATCCAAGGATGTTACTTCAAAACACATTATATTGAAAAAATATAAACCAATTTATTAATCAAGCAAACAGTTCAAGGCAAAATATCTCGATATTTCTTTACTAAATTTTGTTTGCAATTAAAATGAAATGCGACAATAAACGAATTTAAAATACTATAAGGCTTAACCAAGAACTATTTTTAGTGGCTTGGATACAATTTTGTTATATATTGATATATTTCTCAAATATTATTTAAAAACTTATTTAAAAATATCTAAAATATAATTACTCGCATTTCAGTTTAGTTACATCTAAAGACTTAAGTAGACATTGTTTCAATGTAACACTACGAGATATATATTCGAATAATTAAGATTTTTTAAATTTTTATTTATAATAATATACCATATATATGTCTTAATAATATATCATATATATGTCTTGTCTACATATTAGACTAATAGATCTCAAAATTTCAGATTTACTAAAATGACGTAGGTCTGGGGGTGCTAAGATCTTGAGAAAAGAGAGAAACAAAAGGACAATTAGGAATTGCGAATTGTACGATATAAATTTTTACTGTAGCGCCATCTTGTACTGAATAGTTGAACGACGTGCATTTGACGTTTATTAATTGCTTCTCCGGACATCTATCGAATATTTATAGAACTACGATTACGTACTAGGTGACGTTTATAGAACAAAATAGAAACTAAAAGTTGATTTATTCACCCACTAGATGCCACTACGAGACGAAGACTGCGTAAATGTTTTTGTTTATTTATCACCAATTTACAGCCATTAAGGAATGTTTTTGTGAAAAGCGATTGTCAACACTTTTTTTAATTTTATCTGGATTTTCGAGTTCACTCCAACTAAACGTTGCTGGAAAACACGAATTAAAATAGTCCACTGATTGTATTTTTGCATCGCATCTGATATTTTTAAAAGCGACTCTGGTCTCTGATGCGTCGTCACATTAGTTTAATTGGAAACAATTTAATGTTATACTTCTCCTATGTTTGTTTCCTTTGCGATAGACGCGAGTCTACACTACGTGGCGGTGTAAGGACACCCACACGTTTTTTTGATGACTTGTAATTGCGCACTTTCTCGTTTGAAATTTAGCTTACAAAGTATTACTATTGTTATTTGTGATCGTTTAACGTATATATACATGTAGTATTTATTAAAATTATAATTATTATATAAGAGGCCGGTTGTGGCGCAGCGGCGCGAAGTGTGACTGTAAAATCGACTGGTTGTGGGTTCGATCCCCACTCGAGGAGATGAAATATTTACTTAAATTTATATTTCCATTTCTTCGCTCTGGTGTCCAAATCAAGCGTGGCGTTGAGTTCTGCCACTCAACACGCAATGCCTCCAGATTTCGGCAGAAAGTGGGAACGGAGTGTCTTAGCACTAGGTTCTTTTTTTTTGATGATAATATTTATAATAAATATTCCTTTTATTTGCATTTCAAATAATGCTATACGCAAATTGAACACACATCATCTACCTTATTGTTTTTGTTCATTGTTATGAAAAATGTTCTAGGAATAAAAAAATATCTAAAATATTATTCTTATAGCTGTGGAGGTGACGATGTCTTTATATAGAAACTGACTATTATATAACATTTTATTTTGCATAAATTTTAACGAATATAACAAAAATAAAATAAATTTATTAAATTTGCGGAAATTGAAGAACGAAGTGATCATGTTTTATTACGCTCTTCCTAGAAATCCTGTACGATTCTTCTTTTATTCATTAATAATAGTTATGTTAACTTAATTATCATTTTTGCGCTAGGATAAATATTTTTTTTGGGGCTAGCCGTGAGGTAATCAAATATTTAATAATTTCATTTTCTCATTCTGGTCACAATACAAGTCGCGGCGTTGAATTCCGCCACTCAACACGCAATGACTTGACACGCAAAATTCGGCGGAAATTGAGAAACGGAAGTGTCTTAATAGGAACGAAGAATCCTAACATTAGGTTCCCAGATACCCTCTACTTACCATGCCATGTGCACAGTATAGGTATATCTAACAAACGCTTATTACCAACCTGGTTATTACATATTATGTAGATTACCCAAAAATGATTTAAAAACAAATATTCATTACGTATATTAAGCGTTTAAGAGTAATGAGCTCTCAACATTTCGTTCCTACAGTTTATAAATCAATCTTATTACGGGAGGAACACTTAACTCAATTTCCTATACGAGGCCTTCTGCTTCTGTATTCTCGTTTTCTTACTTACAAAGAATTCAATACAATAGTAAAATAGAATTTAAAATAAATCGATATTATTATAATATTTTATTGACGCCATAATGGCGCGGTAGGAGAGAGTCGGACTTCAAAGCTTGTGAGTTTCGTCCCTTACTAGGTTCCCTCAGCCTACCTTGGTTCATAAGGGATATAGCGTGAAGCTGAAAAAAATAATAATATTAAAATAAGTATACAATTAACGTCAATCGATATACTGTTTACTTTTTAAAATTTTCGGTCTGTTAAGTGATTTCCTGGTCGAAGAAAGTTATGAATTCGATCCTAGACTATGGTAATACCTTTATTTAGATTATAAAGATTTATCATAAATTTTAAATATATTACAAAGAACAAAAATCTTACCTAATATAAAGAGGGTTCACTATGAATCAGCATTTCTATATGCTATAGTGTATAGTGTGTACACGGGTTTGATAATTTTGTAATAAAAATGATTACGCTCTTATCATATCAAGTGCAAACGAAACCGTTTTTGTATCATATCTCACTACTATGTACGGAGGTGGACTAGCGCATCTGATCATGTTTTTTTTTTAAGTATAAAATTATTTACATTCGTTCCCCTTTCCAAAGAATTTTTCGAGGCATTGCGTGTTGAGTGGCGGAACTTAACGCTGGGCTTTGCCTTGGTAGCAGACCGAAGAGATGAAAATATTATTAACTAATAATTCATTCCCTCGATAAGTGGGAGTCGAACCTACAATCGTCGCCTAAAACACCAAACACCTGCTTACAACAAGACTAGGTTCTTTCTGCCTACCCTTTAATATTGATTTATATATAAACATAATAATATAATATTATATTACAGACCAATTTGCAGCTCAAGCTTGTGAAATTCTTAGAACAAGTTTTTTTTTTGTAAACGTATTTTTTTGTAACGTTGTGATAAAAAGATATTTTTAAATTTTAATATTTAAAATAATTATGTAATTTTTAACACCCTGAAATTGGTACATAAGATTCATCGGGCGAGTACGACCCGCACTTAACCGATTTTTTATATAAAAAACTTTTGAATATGTGTTTTTTAGTAGTAAAGTAATGGTAGTATAAAAATATATATATATCATTGTTCTTTATTATGATAAAATTTAAATATTAAAAGATTTTCACTTATTTCAATTGATTCAATCGATTCAAACCATTTATCGATATTTAACAAAATAATAAAATAAACTGCAAATAATGAAAAGAAAGAGCTTAATTATAACATTGTAAAGTAATACAGCCAGTTGTACGCGATAACAACGCACCAATTACTTTGTAATTATCAGCTTCACGGTGTATCCCGCAAACAGCAGGGTAGGCAGAGGGAACCTAGTGTTAAGGCACTCCGTTTTCCACTTTCTGCCGAGTTCTAGAGGCATTGCGTGTTGAGGGGCAGAACTGAACGCCGCGAACTCAACTTTGTAATCAAACAATATATAACACACTTGTACGAAATAATAAAGAAATTTAAAACGAACGAAATAAAAAAGCTTTAAAAATATGTTTTAAATAAATATAAATCAAAAAATCAGGTTCAAGTTCTATCCCGCACACAGCAAGGTAGGCAGAGGGAATCTACTGTTTGTTCTCCTCTTCACCTCCACTTACCGCCGAATCCTGGAGTCATTGCGTATTAAGTGAAAATCACCGTCGTGCTTTTTCTTTGATGCCAGAGCGAAGAAATGAAAATATACATTTTAATAAATATTTCGTATTCTCGAATGTGGATTGAACCCACAACCAACCGCGTTAACAGTCACACACATGTGCCCCTGCGCCACGACTGGCCTTTAAATACATATAAATAATATATAAATCTGCTTCACGCTGTATCCCGCACACAGCAGGGTAGGCAGGGGGAACCTAGTGTAAGACACTCCGTTCCCCACTTTATACCGAATTCTGGAGGCATTACATGTTGAGTGGCAGAGCTCAACGCCACGCTTTACCTCGACACCAGAGCGAAGAAATGGAAATATAAATTTAAGTAAATATTTCATCTCCTCGAGTGGGGATCGAACCCACAACCAGTCGGTTTTACAGTCACACCTCGTGCCGCTGCGCCACGACTGGCCTTTAAACACATATCTCGCAGATTAAAAAGAGAGGAGGTGTTGTTGACATCTCTTTCCATCGATACGTTTGTACCAGTATGTACCTGTAATACGGTATACTGTATCATGTACGTATGTAACGGAACTCAGCCAGGTATTTTAGTTTAGTTTCGCTCGCGTTATTCTTTTATGAGGCCTTCGTAGCATAAGTGTAATGCGATAGAGTTGTGGGTTCTATTCCCATTCGGGGAATGAATTATTATTTATTATTATCTTTATTTATTAATTAATATTGAGGCCAATCGTGGCGCAGGGGTGCAAAGTGTGCCTGTAAATCGACTGGTTGTGGGTTCGATCCCCATTCGAGGAGATGAAATATTTATTTACATTTATATTTTCATTTTTTCGATCTGTTGTGTCTTAACGGAGTGTCTTAACACTAGGTTCCCCCTGCCTACCCTGCTGTGTGCGGGATACAGTGTGAATCTGAAAAAAAAATATTAATTCGCTCTAGGGTTAAGGCAAAAGCCCGTCATTGATTTCCACTCAACACGTAATGCCTTAAAAATTCGGCAGAAAGTGGCTAACGGAATGTCTTAACACTAGGTTCCCTCAGCCTACCCTGTGTGCGGGATACAGCATGAAGTTGATTATTATTTTCTTACACTTTATCAACAATATTATAACGCTCATTTGGTGCAATAATTTTTTTTTAAATATTTTAAGAGACGTAATAAATTTTTTTTTATTGTTTTTTTCGCATACAACGATATCTTTATTTAACTCGTTTATTAAAAAAAAGTGCAATTACGTCATGGTTGCACGGAATTGAATAATGTATATATTTTAATCAACTTCATTTTTTATTCCGCATGGCATGATACTTAGGAAACCTAGTGTCAAGATATTCCGTCCAAATTCGAGATATGCAGAAGGAGAAAAGAAAATAATAAATCATAGCTCTGAGTGGAAAACTAACACACTACAATCGCGCTTACTGGCAGGACGCGAACTCACTGCGGCACAATGGCCTCCGTCACATTTAGTGAATTTGTTCTCTCATTTGTAACTTTTTTTTTGTGTTTTTTCAGCCTCACATAAAGTTAAGACACTCCGTACATTTTTCACCGAATCTTTGAGGCATTGCGTGTTGAGTGGCGGAACTCATTGCCACGCTTAGTCTTAGTATCACAACAATGAAATATTAATAAGTAATAATGGCCTAAGATCCCATCGTTTAAAACTGTAGGGATTAGATTTTCTAATGAAACTTATATTTAAGAATGATACATGATAGTAGAATAGATTACACTAGGGTTGCCCAAAAAAATCCTGCCGCAATCACCTTTAATTAATGTTTTTCGTAACTCGTTTTTGGAGAAAATTGCACTCATATGTTTTTTATGTGAATCGCACATCATTTGAAAGAAAATCGCATAAGGAATTGGAAAAACAATGGTTGCCAGCTCTCAGTCTGCCGCAAGTCCAAGGTTGCCTGGTTTAAAGAGGTTACTTAATGTGAATATTTGCACTCATGTGTTTTTTTAATGAATTATATATCAAATTAAAGCTTATTTTTTTGTCATCACTAAAACACATGGTTGCCTGGAAAATGGCTGCCGCAAGCAAAGGTTGCCATCATTCGAAATATTTTATTCTGATTCCGTTTGACTGAGAATAGACGATGAAATACGCGATTTGCCTTATGTTTTAAAGTAAAATATTATAAAATAGAAGGTCAATCTTAAAATTAATATTTATTCTAGCTGTTCACCTGTTAAATGATGATTTTAATCATATTAAGTACATACAAAAAACTATTTAAACATGAAATCATCCTTATTTTTCCATTGAAATAATGAGTCTATGATATTAAGTCTTTGTTTAATCTGTTTTCTAGATATTAATACTCGTTTAAATCGTTATTTTAAAAAGACTAAATTATCATCTATATATATAAAACAAGTACCTGACTGACTGAGGTAAGACGCACGCACAGCCGCTGATGGTAGAAACGTGAAATTTGGACAGATGTTTTTTTTCGTAATCTGGACATCCACTAATAAAGAATTTTAAGAAAATTGAACCCTAAAGGAATAAAATAGGGGCTGAAAGTTTGTATGGGTTTTTTTTAATCGGCACCGATTTTTATAATATTTGAAATTCAGACTCCTAAAAATATTTTATTGAACACATGTTTCATGGTTTTTTAGAATTCACCCCGTAAGGGTTCAAATAAGCGGGCGAAGCTGCGCGCGCCCACTAGTATTAAATAAACGTTTACAAATATCGTTCTATTATAAGGTATTAATTACATAATGTTTTCATAATATAATGTAGGTTGACAATTATTGCAGATATTTTATTTATTAATCAAGAAAATATGGAAAATTACCTCGTTATAAACTCTCAATCTCTCTCTTCGTCCTCAGAGAAAAATATATAATATTAAACATTAAATTTAATTATACTTATCAAACATTAACTATACTTACGTTTTGCATTAGAAAATAATTGAAAAATAAAAATCAAATCAGATTCACGCTGTATCCCGCATGCAGCAGGGTAGGCAGAGGGAACCTAGTGTTAAGACACTCCGTTCCCCACTCTCTGCCGAATTCTGGAGGCATTGCGTGTTGAATGGCAGAACTCAACGCCGCGCTTTGCTTCGACACCAGAACGAAGAGATGGAAATATAAATTTAAGTGAATATTTCATCTCCTCGAGTGCGGTTCTTCTTTATATTTTTTTTTACAACAATGAACTTTTTGTAACAAGTGATAACCGTGCATTGTGTTACTATTTAAGAAAATGTTACTGTATATAAAAATCATTTTTTGGCGAAACAACAACATAATTTTACACTTCAGACTCATTATTAAATTCCACACACATTTTCGCACAAAAAACAGATCTTCATTTTTGTCATGTTAACTAAAAACGTCTTCACTCCAAAACGAAAGGTAAGTAACTAAGTAATATGTTCAAAAACATCTCGTTTGGCCATCTGCACTGTTATTGCATTTAGAAACAATACATCTACGAAAATAAAATTATTGCATTTTGTTTGCTTTGTATACCACCGCAAAATGTTTATCTATAGTAAAAAGTAGACAACTAATTGATATTTGCCGACTCCTGGTCATAAACCTTAAATAGCGTTTATTATTCGGCATTACTGTCGAAATTTCTTAGATTTTAAAATTAAATTAAATTAAATTAGCTTCACGCTGTATCCCGCACACAGCAGGGTAGGCAGAGGGAACCTAGTGTTAAGACACTCCGTTCCCCACTTTCTGCCGAATTCTGGAGGCATTGCGTGTTGAGTGGCAGAACTCAACGCCGCGCTTAACCTCGACACCAGAGCAAAGAAAATGGAAATGTAAATTTAAGTAAATATTTCATCTCCTCGAGTGGGAATCGAACCCACAACCAGTCGGTTTTGCAGTCACACCTCGTGCCGCTGCGCCACGACCGGCCTCTTAGAATTTATTTGTGATAAATTAATTTTGTTTATTATAATTCTATCATATATATTTCTTTCAATGCAAATTCTTAAAAGTTGCGTGAGAAAAAAAAGATTGCGGCAACCGTTATCAAAAAAAAACGAGAAAAAAAAATCATACGAGCAGAGGACAAAGAGAGAGAGAGAGTATATTGAAATGTTATTTTCCATATTTTCTTAATTAATAAAAAAACTTACGCAATAATTGTCGCCCTTCATTATCTTAAGGAAACATGATGTAATTACAATACCTTATAATAGATTGATATTTGTAAGCATTTATTTAATTAGATAATTTAGTCGTTTTAAAATGATAATTTAAATTAGTATTTAGAAAACAGATTTAGCAAAGACTTAATATCATGGGTTCATTATTTCACTTGAAAAATAAGGATGATTTCATATTTAAATAGTTTTTTGTATGTTCTTAATATGATTATAATCATCATTTAACAGGTAAATATCTAGAATAAACATTAATTTTAAGATTGACCTTCTATTATATAATATTTTAATTTAAAACATAAGGCAAATCGCGTATTTCATCGTCTATTCTCAGTCAAACGGAATCAGAATAAAATATTTCGAATGATGGCAACCTTTGCTTGCGGCAGCCATTTTCCAGGCAACCATGTGTTTTAGTGATGACAAAAAAATAAGCTTTAATTTGATATATAATTCATTACAAAAACACATGAGTGCAAATATTCACATTAAGTAACCTCTTTAAACCAGGCAACCTTGGACTTGCGGCAGACTGAGAGCTGGCAACCATTGTTTTTCCAATTCCTTATGCGATTTTCTTTCAAATGATGTGCAATTTACATAAAAAACATATGAGTGCAATTTTCTCCAAAAACGAGTTACGAAAAACATTAATTAAAGGTGATTGCGGCAGGATTTTTTTGGGCAACCCTAGTGTAATCTATTCTACTATCATGTATCATTCTTAAATATAAGTTTCATTAGAAAATCTAATCCCTACAGTTTTAAACGATGGGATCTCCACCTATAATTAATTCCCCCGACAGGGAATCGTACCCACAATCCTCACGCTTAAAATCACACGCTTTTGCTCCTGCGCCTCGATGGACTCTCGGGATATTAACAATAACTTTCAGGGAAACATTTGTAAAATGTTACTTTAAACTACGAGAACATATCGCTTAGTAGTCAGACCGCTTGGGCGGCTTGCAAGAGGCACGGGTTCACACCCCGCTACGTTAAAATTCTTATACGTTTTCTAAATACATTAACTTATTAATATAATAGGTATATATATACTTCTTAAATATTGTTGTATGAAACACGAAAATTATGATATGAATTATCTAGCTCAAGTAGATAACTGACGTAATAAGATTGGTTTATATAATTGTACGTAAGAGTTAAACTATAGGTGCTATATACTTGTACTGGGGCTGCATGAACTTTGGAAAAAAAATATTGATATTTTTTAGGGAGGAGCCTGGGAACCTTAAGTTTAACACTAGGTTCCCAGGTACGCTTCATTTCCCAATTTTTCGCCGTTGACTGTTGAGTTGAGAATTCAACTTCACGCTTTGCCTCTCTAGTGCAAAGAAATGAATACATTAAATATTTTTCCCCCCGATTGGGAATCGAGCCCACAACCGTCGCATTTACAGTCGCAAGCTTCCGTCCGTCTGTCCCGTCCGTCCCGTCCCTTCCATCCGGAAGTTGCTAAGTCTTTTAGTAAATTATTTAAAATAAGATTTTGTTTAATACCGCATACCACGCCCTTATAATAACAAGGTACAACTTTAAGGCATTCGTGTGTCACAAAGATATTTTATAATAAAAAAATAAAATAAAAAGAACTATCACAATTAAAGTGATCTGCTACTCTATAAGATTAACACCGAAAAAAACCGAAAAAAATCGAGTCTAAAACATAACTTCTTATTTTTTCGTCGGTTAACAAACGATTACAAAAAAACCGTTTACACAAATGTAATAATTTCATATATTATTAATATAATTGTTTATATAAATTTAATTTCAACCAATAAAATGGACGATAAGAAGTGTTGCGTTATGTTACGCTTGATTAAACGCTTATAAAAAAAACCTTGGAAATCGATTTTCACTGAATTCGTCGTGTCGTATGGGTAAAAGGTATATAAATATTTTTTTTTAAATAAATATATGAATATAGGTTTGTAGGTTAAATGGACTGACTGTATGTGACAGTCGTGGATTCTAATCCAAGGCAATAGAGTAATATATTTATAATTTATTAAATATTTACATATTTCAGTTTGTTGCGGCCAGTCGTGGCACAGAGGCAAAGTGTGACTGTAAAACGAACTGGTTGTTGGTTTGATCCCCACTCGCGGAGATGAAATATATTTTTTTAATTCAGTTTGCTTAAATCTATGTTTATAGATAAAGAAAATCTTCGTATCGGAAACGAATGAAGATTATGGGAAAAGATATATAACCGCAACATGCCAGTGCGAGTTGGACTCGCCCACGGAGGGTTCCGTACCAATTTCAGGACCGGACGTTGACCTACTAGTCTACGCGAAGTATACATAGTTGATATAAGTCGACAAATTTAATTTTGCGAGTGTATGCACTCATTTTGTATAAAATTAACTAGGATTATAAGTTAGTTATTGATTTTATCAGTATGTAAATATGTAAATTTCATTTTTTGGACTTTTTCCTATATATGTTGTACTTTACTATTAAATTTCATAATTATAAACCTAAATACGGGAAATACATTATACATAGGTTTCGTTTACGCGGAGAATACAGTTAACAAATGTAAACTGCGGCGTTGAGTTTCGCCTTACGGCACGCTGTGGCCCGAAAACAGCGTGTCTTCTACTATAGTTTAAATATGAATTATTTCTTAAATTCATAAGTTACGTACCTGTTTATAAAGAGATTCCTCTATCGGTGTCCGCATATTAGATATTTTGTCAATATACCGTTTATTTATTGTCCAAGATAGTACTACACAAATATAGGTAAATATTTACACGATAATTTATAGAAGTATTTCTAATTGGACAGGTTACGTTCATGGTCTTGCATTTCGTTTAAATCTCGCTGGAAAATGTTGCTAAGGACTTATATCTCGTTAGGGGTATATCTATATTTTTATTTAATCAATTTCTATAAGGAGGAGGTTATCGGTTCGACTGTATTTTTTTATGTTTGTTACCTTAGAATTATTTACTGGGTGAATCGATTTTGATGATTCTTTTTTTTTAATTGGAAGCTGGTGTTTCCCGTGTGGTCTCATTTTATTTGGTCCATTTCTGACAATGTTAGCAATGAGAAAATCACATAAGTGTTAAATTTGCATTGTCAACCGCCGATATTGACCGAGATAAATGGACAAATAACTCAATATTACGATAACCGATTTCGACGATTCTTTTTTTATTGGAAAGGATACTCTTCAAGTGTAGTTTGATGAGTCTGGTTAAGTTCTGATTATGGGACCTGGTTGAAGCCAATTTTTTTTTGTTGAAAATTATGATTAAAGTTTATTCTGACAAAAAAAATATAATTTGTAGAAAAGTGAAGAACAGAATGTCTTTAAAGTAAGCTCCTTCTGTCTACTCCATTATATAGTGGCAGGCAATAAAATAAAAGTAAAATATAATCATTAGACAATATTTTATATTTTTCTGTTCTCGTCCGTGAAATAAGCCTGAAATGAATGTGTAACGTAGTAGTAGTGTCTTATTTGGAGTTTTAATACTATAATTCAAATATTTAACAAAATTTATTATAATTTTACCTACAAATTGATATGGATTAGTATGGATTTCCATTTTAATTGAAATTGTGATATCACATGATTTAGGGTACCAATTGACTAGAATAACTCAAAATGAGACAACATTTGAATGTAAGCGCAATTATAGTGAGCTTCGTTCCCAAACAGTACATAATAAAGTATTTTCGTTCCACTCTCTGTTCAGAGCACGGCGTTAAGTTACGCTACTTGCCACGTAATGTCCTTAATTCGAAATGAGAAGTCTTAACACTAGATACTCCTCGCCTATCATGCTAGGGATAAAGTTTGAAGCTGAAGATGTATTATACTACTTCACTAATTAGACTTCATTTTCAGGATTATATTCAAAGTTCTAAAAAATAAAAAATAAACATTGGAATTGAGGCCAGTCGTGGCGCAGCGGCACGAGGTGTGACTGTAAAACCGACTGGTTGTGGGTTCGATCCCCACTTGAGGAGATGAAATATTTACTAATATAATTTATATTTCCATTATAATTACTAATATAATTTATATTTCCATTTTCTCCGCTCTGGTGTCGAGTCAAAGCGCGGCGTTGAGTTCTACTACTCAACACGAAAAATGCCTCAGTGGGGAACGGAATGTCTTAACACTAGGTTCCCTCTGCCTACCCTGCTGTGCGCGGGATACAGCGTGAAGCTGATAAAAAAAAATAATCGTCCTATAGATATCTTTATATTATCTCCATACATAGTAGTCCTATTCGCATGACGCCGCGGGCACCAGTCAGAAGGCAGGGCTGTATTTCACAAGAACAATACACGCATATACAAACGTTATACTAACTGCCGAATGATATAAACATAATGTAAATAATCAAAATTTATATATATTAAATTTTCAGCACCTGTCTGGGCTTGTCACTTGTTCTATAAATTTCGTTTTGATTCTTGCAGTTTTCTGTTTTGGTTGTGGGTTCGATCCCCTATCGGGGATTGAATTATTATTTATGAATATTTTATTTCTTCGCTCTGGTACTAAAATAAAAGCAGGTGCTCAGTTTCGCGACTTAACACGTAATGCTTGGGAAACAGAGTAAGAGCACTCTCTGACTATCCTGCTATATGCGGGATACAGCGTGAATTAAAAAAAAATTAAACCTAATAAATTAACTATATGGGTATTTGTTAATTCTGCTTCCTTCTTTATACGTTCCAATAGTAACTTAAATAAGTAAATTAATGCACACGGGAAAAGAACTCGCAACACTCAAATACCACCGACAGAGTCAATGGGGCTTTCAAACCGAAAAGCGTATTGAGTAGCAGAACTCAACGCCGCGCTTGGCGTTTGTGACTATGTTTTCGTTAAAACTGTTGTAAATAACAATCTGTATCGCACAACGGGCGATACCACACTGTCGCACATCTGACGTCACGGCTTATCGCGAGCGACTTTAAACAAACGTGGCTAGTTCTTTTCCTACGACGAAACGTGCTAACAATGTGAATTTTTATCAATTTATAATATTCGCATATCATCATTCGCAATTATACCCTCTTTGTATTAGCATTTCATTCTTGTTGTAAAAATCAGCTCCACGCTGTATCCCGCACACAGCAGGGTAGGCAGAGGGAACCTAGTGTTGAGACACTCCGTTCCCCACTTTCTGCCGAATTCTGGAGGCATTGAGTGATGAGTGGCAGAACTCAACGCCGCGTTTAACCTCGACACCAGAGCGAAGAAATGGAAATTAAAATTTAAGTAAATAATTCATCTCCTCGAGTGGGGATCGAACCCACAACCAGTCGGTTTTACAATCACACTGCGCCGCTGCGCCACGACTGGCCTAATTCTTGTTGTTAAATATTGATATTAAAAAAAACCGGTTAAGTGTGTGTCGGTATCACCCACCGGCGAATTTCGTATAAAATCGATACATTACATTCTGGTATCTTTTGAATGCGTTGACTAAGAAGCTTGTTTTTTTTCTGAGCTTTAAGAGACTAGACTGATGTTAATTTCAGCTGGATGAGACCACCACGTGATTTTGAGACGGACAACGAAGTGATCCTATAAGAGTTCTGTTTTTAGTTTTTGAGGTACGAAACCATATTTTTTTTTACATAACTACTTTTAGCCTTAGTTAAATAAAAGTTAACCCTAAACAATAGAGGCGTTTAGAACAAATAATCTTAATTGCCGACCGTAATAACCGAATGTGTGACTTGTAAAATCAGTTTACTTCGCAAACCATTAATTCACATATCGTTCAATAGTTATAGCGACCAGCCGTACTGACCTACCTCGCCCCGCTCCCCAGCCTGGGTTCAGTACGACGCGGGGCTTTTGAAAGGCATGCGGCAGGTCAAGTGGACTGGTGGATAATAAAAGTAACCCTCGTGATAAATACAAAGGGCTGTGCCCCTGTGCTCGTAAGATGCGGGGAGCAGCGTGGAATCACTTGCTAGGTTCAGGGATCGGTGCCGTTGTAGTTGGTAATGGTCTTAGCTGATATATAGATTTGTGAATTATTGATTGTGAGAGTCCGCCCCTGTTTGCTGTTACCCAGCATTGGGATAAAGAAATTAGTCAGATAGATCTATGTTGAAATCTAGCTCAGAATCTATTTGAGTCAAATTATGTAACGTTTAATGAAAAGAGTAAGACTTTTAATTCCCTGAACTAAATATATTAAAATTACGCTTGATTATTTGTTGTTTGGCAATATTAATCTTAATAAATTTGTAAAAAAATGTATATGTATACCTACACTATAACATTTTTGACAACATATATTAGACCTATCAAATAATGAAACATCTTCATGCTGCATCATGTAAATAGCAGCAGAGTTTAGTGTTAATACACTCCGTTCTCCACGCATTATCTAAATTTCAAGAATTGGCGAAACTGAACGCCGAAATTTTTAATTTTTACCATAATGAGAATTTATTTCCTCCTTAGAATCGAGCCCATAACCATCGCGTTTACGGCTAAACCGTGCCGCTGTGCCACAACGACCTCCCTAAACGTAAAACATAAACGCTAGTGACCCAGTATTCATTATCTTCTATTTATGCATGGCAATACGTACTCGCTTATATTAGTTATTTATATTTGACGCCGTCGTGGCACATATGTGACGTACTACTTGTGACTGGCTGCACGCGATCATCGTGGTTTCCAACTCCAACTCAAACTGGGGAACTAAATTCAAAAAAAAAATAATAATAATAAAGCAAAAATAATAATAATAATAAATATCAAATTCCTCTGTCTTATACTACAGTAATATTGACCTCCACCTCCATTTTGCCCTCTTTATACCAAAATGGATGAAAAAGGTTTGTGATCGTCATAGGATATATGCTGTTGATGCTAACACCGGAAGTTAATCACTGTTATCGTAAACTAGCGACCCTCTCGCGCTTCGCCCGCTTGAACTACACAATTATTGATTTTTTAATCTTTAATTACTTTTGTGTTTTTTACACATAATTTTAGGGACAATATCATTTATACATTAAAATGCCATAACAATAAAAAGTTATTTTGTGGCATTTTTGTCGAACAAAGTAATTTATATCGATATATTTTTTTGTTTATGAACCGATTGAAATAAACACTATAAGCTAAGGGAGGTTTGCCAAAATACAATGGTGAAAACTTTATGTATATCGGGTAAGCGTAAGCCGTTTTTGAGATTAGCGCGCACAAACACACCGACAAACCGACAAAAGTTTCAATAAGAGATTTTGTCATATATCTTTCTTGTACACACAGCAATCAATTACAATTTTATTATAAGTGTAGGTCCATATTGTTAAAGAGTAACTTTGTATATTTTTTAACGATTCTTCTCAGCAGAACTGCTGAGCCTATTCATGTTAGACTGACACTACTGACATTTTTATATAATTTGACGATTCAATTGAAATACAAACATTATTTGGATTTTGAATTATCACTTAATTTTCTACTGTGTAA
The DNA here is from genome assembly GCA_021202915.1 of Heliconius himera. Taxonomy (NCBI): domain Eukaryota; kingdom Metazoa; phylum Arthropoda; class Insecta; order Lepidoptera; family Nymphalidae; genus Heliconius; species Heliconius himera. The sequence goes on along the minus strand of JAJHJA010000797.1, from coordinate 175,274 downwards.
CTTACCCAAGATAGAACGGGAAAATTAAAATAATTTAATTATTTAACTAACGTACCTATAACTTATACTTGTAAATTGTTTAGAAATCGAATTATGTCTATCAATGCAATACTACATTAAGTATGCTTAAAATCTTCAAGGCACTTTCTCTAAATCCTACCGAAGCAAGGTCTTTTTGGTTCGCCTTTATAAGAAGTTCATTTTGGCTGCCACTATTTTATATATTTATATTTTAAAATTCATCAAATATGTTTAAAATTTCAAAGAGAACAATAAAATATCATTATATAGGTAAATTAGTTAAATTAAATCGTTTTGTAAATAATATTTTTATTAGATGTGCTAAAAATATTTTTTTATTAAGAAACGTTGATATTTTTAAATCTAATCCCATATGCATGTACATACAACGTTAGTGCACATTAGTGAAAGTTCTAACAATTAATTCAGCTAATGTCGCGCGCGAGCCAACGAAATAGAAACTAAGTCTGGGTCAAAAGTCTATCTAAGAGATGTTATACGTTCCTCTCCTACATCTACTGTCATTTACTATTTTTAGGGTTCCACGGCAAGGGAACGCAGTGTTTCCCCCTTATTAAGGTTCAAACGTCCGTCGATCGCCCCATGATCGGGTGTATTGTATCAAATATAAAAGGCTATCATGTCACGGCCCCTTCCCAAACAATTAAAAATGGGAAGTAGTGTGTGTTGTAAACAGATCTCAACGCCAGTCTAAAGATTGGGCAAAATATAAAATGATTAGATTAGCCAGTGGAAGTGAATTTTTAGTTTATTGATTTTTTTTTGAAATTATATTTTTAATCTTAGTCGTGAGGCCATCTTGGCGCAGGGACCTAAGGCTGCGGAAATGAATTATTATTTATTAATATTTTCATTATTTTGCTCTGGCAAAAGGACCAAGGCAAAAGGCCGGCGTAGAGTTCCGCCAACAACAATGCCTCGAAAAGTTCGTTGGAAAGTGGGTAATGTAGTGTCTTAACACTAGAATACCTCTGCTTACCCTGCTATGAGCGGGATATAGCGCGAAACAGATTATTTATAAATAGACTAATTTAGTACAACAACTATTTCACATATGATATCGTTCAACTACTCATAATAATTCAATTTCCCAATAGAATATTATTATTATTCTGAAATAGCACTATTACAGTGACATGATTCCTCCCTAAGACGCCTTGAGCTATTATACCCAAACATAGCAGCCACGATTTAAATATTGTATAATCGGTCGAATGCTGCACGGAACTACGTATACAAGTATAACTCGCGCTTTACATTACTTTTCGTTTAATTTAGTAAGTGACTGAAAGAGAAACTCTCTTTTCTTTCGATTTCTTAATTCTAAATATTAAGAAGGTGGCTGTATTTTAAATGGATCTCTTTTTAACATTCATTTTCTTATTTGGTAGCATTATCTCTTTTTTACAGTACAGCGTTGGAACGCCATAAATTAAGAATAGAATAGAACAGAACAAATGTTATTGACAATCTGTCATATATAAAAGTGCTTAAAATGTTGATATATGCAATCAATATTACCTTTAAAAGAGGGACTTTTTTTAGTTAAAACAATGTATTAATAAAGAAAACGATTATCGTTGGTTATATAAATTATAATTCGATATGTTAAATTATTTTCTCGTTAGACACAGATAATTTTGTGTTTCTTTCGTTTTCTTCTCTACTGTCTCTCCTATCTCACTCGCTTTGCAAATGAGTAATAATAACTTTGACCAATTTGAGATCCGATCCATATTTAAGACTGTAAATAAATGCTATTTGCAGATCCAAATTAGGCGAATTTAATTTCCTCGATTGGCAATCGATTCCACAACCTGCATTGTTGAGTGGCGGATCTCAACGCCGCGCTTTGAGCGCCTCAATACAAAAGTGAAGAAATTAAAATATTAAATAATTCATTTTCTCGAGTGGCAATCGATCCCACAACCTGTCACGCTTGTGCCCTTGCGCCGCGACTGGCCTCTTACCCACAAAAAAAATTTGAAGCTGTGACCTTTCACGTATAAAGTAGCATCAATTCCATACAATTGTTATAATTATGAAGTCGGATAAGAGACACAGATATAAACTACAAAAGTATCTGACGGTCAATACTAAAATAAACTAAGTATGAGTCAGGAAGGAAAATGATGGTCGCTCTTCAACAAATTATATTATTGGGGAAACACATTTCAAGAGCAAATGCTAATTAGCTGTTCTATTCAACGATATCATAGAAATGTAGTTATCGATTTTGTAAATTTTAGATCATTTTGAGGCCGGTCGTGGCGCAGCGGCACGAAGTGTGACTGTAAAACCGACTAGTTGTGGGTTCGATCCCCACTCGAGGAGATGAAGTATTTACTTAAATTTATATTTCCATTTCTTCGCTTTGGTGTCGAGGTTAAGCGCGGCGTTGAATTCTGCCACTCAACACGCAATGCCTCCAGAATTTGACAGAAAGTAAGGGACGGGAGTGTCTTAACACTGGATTCCCTCTGCCTACCCTGCTGTGTGCGGGATACAGCGTGAAGCTGATTTATTTATTTTTTATTTATAAGATCAATTTGTTGTCTGTCCGTCTATCGGTCTGTCTGTTAAGAGCCTTTAGATGTTGAGTTGAAATTCAAACCATATACGGCTCCTTGATTTCCTGAAAAGATCGTATTTCTATATTTACTTTTATAAATAAGATATGGCCGTTCATATCGCCGAAAACGCGTATTTCGACACTATGAAGGGAATAAAAATTAATAGGGTACTTCCACTTGACTTACAATTATGAAATTTAGCAACTAGTATCTACAAGTAGTACTAGTTCAGGCAAAATCTGATCTAGATAGGGATGTAAGAGGAATACTATATCGGTTTCGGTTTATAATATATAAATATTTTTTTAGATTCACTCTATATCCCGCACATAGCAGGATAGGTATAGGGATCCGTTCCCATTATGACACTTACGTTCCCCATTTTCCGCTTAATTTTGGAGGCAATGCGTGTTAAGTGCATTTAAAATAAAAGACTTCACTATTTTATAAATACGAGTACTTAACAGCTTTATCTAAAAGATAATATTTTTAGTAAACTAGCAGTACATTTTGCTATTTCATTGATGTCACATAAAACCGTGATAAGTATTTGACGACCTTCATATTTTTAAGTGGATTGTTTTTCACAAGGTTAAAATTGAGATTTGATTTTCTTTACACCTTTCCAACCAATTACAGAACAGAAAGAACGTAGAGCTAAATTTCTCCGTACATTTTCCTTCCATCGCCATAATTCGGTATAAACTGTTCTGTAGCAGAAGTAATGAGTGTTTCTTGTTAATTAAGTTAAGTGTAGTATGTAACTATTAATAAGCTTCACGCTGTATCCCGCACACAGGAGGGTAGGCAGAGAGAACCTAGTGTTAATACACTCCGTTCCCTACTTTCTGCCGAATTCTGGAGGCATTGCGTGTTGAGTGACAGAACTCAAAGGCGCGCTTTACCGCGACACCAAGGCGAAGAAATGGAAATATTAATTTAAGTAAATATTTCATCTCCTCGAGTGGGGATTGAACCCATAACCAGTCGGTTTTACAGTCACACCTCGTGGCCTGGCGTCTGCTACTCAACTCAACTGGTAACTATTTATGTTTGTATGTACTTATATAGTTCTTTGTAGGATTAAAATATACAGCTTGTATATATATTTTAAGCTTTTATATATCGTTTTTGCAGTCTCAAAAAAGTTATGGCGTAGTGAAATATCGCTACACTGTACACAATGGTTGTGCTATACTATACTAGGTTCGATACCCACTTAGAAAATGATTAAATATTAATTACTTTCATAGTTCTGACAAACAAAGCGCAGCATTGAGTTCCGTTCCTAATACTGAGGACAGTAGGAAATGGAGTACAGACTGGAGAACTTAACTCTAAATAGTAGGTTCCCTCTACTTACCCTGTAGGCTAGGCGTGTGAAGCTGTTTTTAATATTGTTTAAGGACGTTGAACACTGTACCACGTTGGTTTCTAAAAATAACACAAGTATTCTATAAAACCTATACTATAATTATTAAGTTTTCCTTATATTTATTTTCTATATATCCTCGATTTAGTTCACAATCGGTGTTTTTTCTCGTAATTACGATTACGTTTGTAGACTTTTTGAATTGAAACTTCTGAAAATTAAATAGAAAGTACAGAATTGCTAAGAGATTTTGTATCAAGACTACGGCAACATTACTAAAGTCTGTAGAAGCTTGTTTTGTTCTAAGCCGGGTTTTATTTTTGTGTTTTCTTTTATTTAGCATCCCATAAGAGTTTATAATTATTTAACACATTTTTTTCTATAATATCAAAAATTTTATATAGCACTGTCTGCATTGTGTGAATTTATTGCCTGCATTAGATAGGTACGGGTTCAAATGGGACTTGGGCAATAATTACTCGATAGTTCTTTATTCACAAAAAAACAGTGAATAATTTATTTCTTGACTCATTTTAAATAGACAGATGTGTTTACTAGTAATTTTATAAATAATATTTATTTATTTTTTTCTAGGGTCCGTCGTGGTGTAGGGGATAAAGTATGTGACTGTAAATGCGACAGGTTCGAGTCCCATTCGAGGGAAAATTATTTATTACTTTCATGTGACTGAGTCCCGCCACTCAACACACAATATCTTCAGAATTCAGCGGAAAGTAGAGAGCGGTGTGTCTTAACATTAGGCTACATGGTTAGCTGGAAAAAAACGCTCTTGAGGCCATAATGATTTAGTAGGACAGTATGGCTGTTTAAAAGACGAGTACATTATCCTAAATAATTTCTATTTGAACCAGCTACCTTCACGAACGACTGCAGTACAACGCTTAAACACATATATGACAGTAAGAAGAGATAATCTAGTGTTACTACCAAGCACAACCGAATTACGAACATTAGATACGTGTTGAGGCGGAACTCAACGCCGTGATTTCGAAAAAAATTAGTTTTTTTATAACAGCTAGTTTATATAAAGTATATATACTAAACGCTCTTTAGATCTAGCGCTGGTTTAGATGTGCGACAATACCGTGAGTGATGTCATACCTTTAAAATGTAGCATTTCACATTTGTTTGTACAAGCTGTTACGTGGTCATATCGGTTGGATTCTTGGCGGTTGCAGTATCTGGACTTGTTGTTTACATAATATCTAATGAATACTCACTTACTAAGAGTTATTCGTGTTTTGTATTATATTGTGGTGGATTTTTTTTTGTTAATGTTAAAATAAAAATTTATGGCTGTATTAGTTTGTTTTTTTTTAAGATAAGGTTTGGTTTATTAGGTTAGGTTTTTGGAATTTAAGATGCTAACATCTTAAATTTATCTTTATTTCTTTTTTTAAATTTCTTTTTCTCATTTTTTTTTCTTTTTATATATTTTTTCTTTTCTCATCTTATTCAAATTAGATATGACAGTTCTTAAAGTATTAATATTTGTGATTCAATACAAATTAGGCATTTATTTAAATATTTTTAATATTTCACCTTTACTCAAAAAATAGCTTCATAGCACATAGCAGGTAAAGTAAGCAAGGTGAACTTGGAAACCCAGTGCTAAGACACTCTGTTCCAATTTAAGCCACTTCCATTCCCCATTTAAAAAAAATAATTCACCTAAATCTACATATAAAATAAACAAATGTATATTTTGAACTCATGACAGAATATTATTTTAATTGAACCAATTATCGATACTTGTAGAATTGGTAATTCCCCGCTCATACATTAATAAGACAATCATAACGACTCTTGTTGTATCGTTATAATATCATTAAATAGGACTTAATTTTGTAAAAGCTCAGCGATTTCATTCCAAATAAGCTGTAAATATAAATAAATTCCAGTTAATATTATATTTTTAGGTAAAATTCTACATAATATGGAGAAATTAATAATTGTATGAGAATGTGGGAAGTCCACGTTTGTTACAAAGGGCTGTAGCAATAATTGATAATATATAGCCAGTCGTGGCTCAGGAGCACAAAGTGTGACTGTAAAACTGACTGGTTGTGGGTTCGATTCCCACACTAAATATATATTTCCATTCCTTCGCTCTGGTGTCGAGGACAAGCGCGGCGTCGAGTTCTGCCACTCAACACGCAATGCCTCCAGAATTCGGCAGAAAGTGGGGAACGGTGTTTCTTGAAACTAGGTTTCCTCTACCTACCTTGCAGTATGCGGGATACAGCGTGAAGCTGATTTTTTTTTTTGATTAAATTTTATACTAAAAATAGGACGTCGTGGCAGAGTGGGACAGAGTTTAACTGTAAATGCAATAATTTTGGATTCTATCCCCAATCGGGGCAATAAATCAGTTTAGTTTTTACGATTTGATAAGTTAAGTTATACCACTAAATACATAATTATTTCAATTCGGGTAGAAAGTGAGAAACAAAGTATCTTGATTCTATTCTCTTCTATTAATATGCGGAATAAAGCGTAAAATTAAAACAAAATATATTTTTTTTCTTATATTATATATTCTAAATGTATGTTTTAATACCTATATATAAATACCTAAGTTGACAGATAAATATTAAGTTTCAGTTTTGTCACTGGCCCCGATGAGAACTGGTAGAGAACAGTCGGAGCGTAAATCCTTATTTCGACTTAGAGATTATTCATGAATGTATTTATTAAATGTATTAAGTGAATATTAATAATAATATAATTATTATATTAATTATGACTAAAATATATTAACATTTATTATTTTCACCTAGCAGACCTAAATACGGATTAATTGAACTGAGTTTTTTTTTGTGTTAAGACACTACGTTTCATTCGAGAGATTGTATATTGAAAGGCGAAACTCAACGCTGCGCTTTGCCTCGTTACTAAAAATAGCAAATGAAAATATTACATTTTTCACTTTCCTCTAATGGGAATCGAATCCACAACTTGTCGCGTTAACAGTCACACGCTAGCATCACCATATAGGTATTTTTTTTAAATTAAGAAAACAAAAATAAATAAGGATGAATTAAATAGCTAGTCAGAGTTGAGTCTGCCATTCAACACGCAATGCCTTCAGAATTCGGCTGAAAGTGAGGAACGGAGTTTCATAACACTAGGTTCCCTCTGCCTACCTTGCTGTGTGTTAAATACAGCGTGAAGTTGATTTTTATTTTATATTTAGTAAGAACTACATATTATTGTTCTCTCTGGCATTGAACAAGTACAAGCTAGTGGCCAGCCTTTAGTCACCCAAAGAAGATCTTCAAATAAAACTGATACAACATTATAATGTGAAGAATAGTGAAGAAGTAGAATATATGGACTGTTTCTGTTCTACTATTTTTGTCCTCATTACTAGGAGCTCTATAAATTTATAATTTAATTTCTTTATTTCATAAATATATTTTATTGTAATGTCCTTTATTTTGAATGTAATATAATTTATATGTATTTTTGTACTCGAAACAAAAAAAAATAGCAGTAGGCAAAGGGAACCTAGTGTTAAGACAATCTGATCCCCACTTTATGCCGAATTCTGGAGGCATTGCGTGTTGAGTCGCAGAACTCAACGCCGCGCTTTGCCTCGACACCAGAGCGAAGAAATGGAAATATAAATTTAAGTAAATATTTCATCTCCTCGAGTGGGAATCGAACCCACAACCAGTCTATTTTACATTCACACTTTGCGCCCCTGCGCCACGACTGGCCTCTATATCATTATTCTAATATAAATCACGAAAATGTAAACAGGTAAAAGAAAAACTTTGTTATTTTTTAATTTATATTTATTTAATGATCATCTCTTAGCTTAAGACAGGAAACATTTATAAAATAGCAGCTAATCACAATAATATAATCATAACATTTACAAAACGCTTAGGTATTATTTATTGTTTTAAACTCTTAACATCGCCTCGGTACGCCTTCTCTTTTTTCAGCTTCACCCTGTATCCTGTATATAGGAGGGTAGACAGAGGGAGAATAGTGTTAAGACACTCCGCTCCCCACGCCTTCTATTAACATATTAAGTTTTAGAAATCTTGTAGCTAAAATCAAGTAGGTATCTGTAATTGTTATTATGAAGATATTATAATTAATCTTTGTTAAGGAGACTATCCAATTATGTTTCTTTTCTACAAATTTGTTATATATACCATATAAAATATATTTTTTTAGGTTCACGCTGTATCTCGCATATAGCAGAGAAGGCAGAGGGAAGCTAGCGTCAGGACACTCCGTTTCAATTAAGTCACTTCCGTTCCTCAATTTCCGCTGAATTCTGAAGATATTGTGTTATAAGTGGCGGAACTCAACGCCAACAAATAATATTTCACGAGTATTAAATTTTTAATTATCTCTAAGTAAACAGCCACACTAAGGCCTAATACAGGTTTAATTGACATCAAAATCGATACGAATTACTAAAGTTATGTCAATACGATGTTAATTGACATCTTAGAGTGACAGATAGCCTCTTAACTGCTGTATAATACGACAGTAAAAATTGTATTTTTTTATTCTCAATTCATTAATTTCTTTATAATTAATGAGGAAAGTGGGTAACGGGAATATCTTAATGGGAACGGAGTGTCTTAACAATGGTTTTCCAGGTTCCCTCTGCCTATATATCGGGAGGAATAGATTTGCTTTGGTAAAATAAAAAATATAGTATATGTTTCTTTAGTTATAGAATACTTTGTCATCTCCGCTAATTTTAAATAAAACTCCAAATTAATCTAAGACTATTCTATTATTACAGTACCCACAAGAGCTGCATTTACAATACGATAACATACTAGTTTCTAAAATAGACCGCTTCGGGCTGGCAGTGTTTGTTTGCTAACGTGTTTAAAATGTGTTTAATTCCTTCATTCTTAAGCCGGCTCATTAACCTCTGGTAGTATGTTGGTTGTGGTACTGTAATTACTCGGGAACTAACTGCACATTATAGATAGAAATATTTTTATTATTTTCAAATTATTATTAAAAATTGGATTCGTTTTTCTGATTGAGAATCGAAATTTAGTAATTATTTATATTATTTTTTTATATTTGTGAAACTTTAATAAGTAATAAGCGTCCTTTAACACAAAAAAAAAACAAAGACGCCCTGAAGTCGGTAAACAGAATAGGTACTGATCGCAATTATTCTAAGCTGAATGACTAATTCCCCAACTAATTGACTGAGTCATCATCTGTGTAATATGGGGATTATATTTTATATTATGTCAGTCAGGTTTATCCAAAATTGTATTGAATTGTGTAATAATTATTTATTTCTCAATTAAATCCTCATTCAAACTTATCATAAATAGGTTATTTCAACTAAAACCATTGAGTCACTTGTGACTAAGAAATTTATTTATTACATTTTAAAACATCATTTAAAACAACATATTTCTTACATCTCAAAACATAATTGGATTCTCATTATTCATAAAACATTGGTCAAAAAGACTTTTTGCGATAACAAAAATAATACCATTTGAAAAAGTTGTTACAGCTTACCCGAGATGAGAGCTAGGCTAGGAGGCGATATTTAAACTATAAAACAGCATTATTTAACGCCAACTCCTCGCCTTGTAAATCGTGAAATAATAAAAACTCTACTCATAATACATACATAGTGTGCGTTTTACAATACAATTTTAAAAATACATTTGGTTTCTGATATAACAGCTAGTGAACATGATCTGGGACACGTATTCAAGAAGGCAGTCTGATAGCAACGTCGCTTGTATGTTTGGCCTACTCTATCATAAGACGGTTTTGTTGAGAAAAAGGATGCAACGTCGTTAGAAAATCGCTACAAAGTTTATCTTTTTGAATTATGTCCTGGTGTCCCATATTAGTTTATTTGTTAAATCGAATCCCGGAACAGTCCGGCGGCAAAGGTATACAAGCACTTAATTTTATAATACACAATTCTTATCAACATACAAATTTCATACAAAAAGAACTACGTTTCATTATAATACAGTGACAAAAACATCTAAACACGCTACCGTCGGGTACATGACTCGAAAAACCGGGTAATCAGTACAAAATGGCCGATATAGAAAAGTAAATCAATTTTACTAAGCGTTTTCTTTTTACATAGCATTAATAGCGAAAAAAAAATCGGATGAGGAAACTAGCACAAAATACAAATACGACATACAGGCTAGGCTAATATCACAGGAGGTACTGGGAACGGTGCGCCGCCTTGCCACCCCGTCGCCCCCCACCCTACCACCGCAGCTCCCGCCCCCTTCAGGTACCTATTTGCTATTCAGAAGGGGAGAAACGGGCCACTACCAATATATATCGCGACAATTAAGATTTCAATAAAACATTTCAACGTCATACATTGCACAACGTGTCCAAAATAATTGCACAACCTGGTCCGAACGCGATACATCGATACGCTCCCGACTAAATCATTCGAATAAAATAAATTAATGACACAACACACTTAAAATGTACACCCTAAGTAACGATAAGTACGTAAAGATCGTATATTAAACCGATTGTTATAAATCATAATGGTAACAAAGCGTAAATTGTGAGATAAGGTAACATAAAAACAAAATATACAAATTAAACGTAAAACTGCGGCATAACAGTCGAACGAAATCAAAAATCAGACTTATTAAAATGCGTTTGAGCCAACGTTGGGCCGTTGGGCCAACGCTTGGCCTTGCCAATCTACGCGAGTAAGGTCACATACGCTCATCTGTTGTGGAGTGTCGACGACCACACGTCATCACTTATAAGGTTTTTTCTTTTGTTACGGGCATATAATACGATAATACGTAACATTCGATTGCCCACGACGCCGCGAGTGTTTCTTAATAAGCACGCCGTCCCGCTCACTCATCACGGCGAACTGCACTGGCTTTTACTTTCAAATTTTATCGGATGCGACATACTGTTATGTTCAAGATTACTTTTATCTTTGTCGTAGAATACTATATAGTTATTCGTGAAACATAAACGTCCGTACTCTCAATTATGCGCGACCGTTCCCAGTTGTTTTGCACTATACCTTAATCACGATTTCAATTAATTAATTAATTACAGTACAATAATGCAATAAAAATTATGGCTTATATCTAAAACTCCAACGTAACCAACGTCCTCACTGTATCTCCTGGCCTGAACCGACGCGACGTCTCAGCTGATACGAAGCACCGCGGCTCCGACGCTAGAACTGATCGCGCACTAACTAGATCACGCCCGCCGGCACCTGAGCAACTTTCACTAAATAATAAAAACACGCTAACAAAGTAAGTACTTCTCTTAAACAACAAAGAATTGGCTAAACGTCAACTGTGGTCTGTCCGTTTCGGGGTAACGAGAATTCTGTGGATGATGTCCAGCGGTGAGGTCGGGCGGCTGTGAGGTCGGGCCTTGAGGTCGGGCCGGGCCCGGGCGGGGCGGCCCAGGACGCATCCGGTGACTCGGTCGGCGACTCGAGCGCCGTCGGCTCGCGAGTGCTCACTCGGTGCGCTGGCATCACAGCGGAGAGTGCAGGTGCGCGCTGCGGCGCGGTCATGAGTCCAGCACGGTGAGCAGGCCGGGGGGCAGCAGCGCGTCCTGCCGCGACCCGTCCTGCATCTGCCGCGCGAGCTGCGCGCAGCCGAGGTTGGCGTCGCCCAGTTCCGGTATCGCGTCGAGCAGCGCGAGGCACTCGTCCTCGACCGCGCGACGAGCTTTCTTCCCTATCCACGAATCGTCACATTCTTCTCTCGCTCGCCTTCTCCTGGCCTCTTTCTCCTTGCGCGCCTCCTCGCTGAGACGGCAGTATGTGTTATTAATACAGACGGAACGGCGCAGATCTCGCGCAGGGTCCTCGATGTTTTCTAATTTTTGTGAGCAAATTTCGATGACACGTTTGCGCTCCTCGTTAGCGCGAAGACGCGCAGAGATCATAGAGAGCTTGGGCCTGGCGGCGGGTTCAGTGCGAGGCGGACCAAACATCTCATCCTCGAAGGCGTCAGCTATCTCCGCGCCTCGCGAGCTCTCTCGTTCTTCTTGCGGCGTCATTCTGCAAAGACAAAAGAAGTTCAGTTATTTGCTACAATTCGTAAGACTTATAATAATTAATATGGGCAATACAGGTAGATACAACTGGAAAAATAATACATTCAAATAGCCATATATAGTTGGTGATTAATTGAAAATGTCATTAACCGAACTTGAAATCAAGGCATTAAAGGTAAAAGTTGTCGTTTCCATCCAAATGTTTATTAACGTATCGCGGAACGCATACCATTTAATAATAAACTGAGCCGACGCAAGTACTAGGTCAAAGAACAATGCCTCGATGCCTAAACGGGCCAATAAGATTCACACTCGATATAATCCACAACCGTGATCATATCATATAAAGAGAGCAAGGAACTAAACAAACAGGTTTTGAATATAATATGTGACCTACAATTATTTTTATAAACACCTACCTAGAAGATATGTCCGATGATAGAATAAAGAATCCCGACATAAACATTGTGAAAATTGAAATAGTAAATAATCGGCAAATATAACAAAAAGTCCAAAACACTAGCACTGAAAGATTGCGATTCGTCACTCGTCCTCGACGGCAAGCGAGTAGTATAAAGGCAACACAACAAGTGAAACAAAATTAAGGCGCGCGAGAGGTGCGCGTGCGCAGCCCGACGATCACACGGCGAATGACAGTATACTTCGCTGTAGATAAGACATTGAAAAAGCCAATTGCGTCACCCGTGTACGGCTACGTACGTGCGAGAGGAAGCGGGTGACGTCGACTGTGGACCGTCATTTAGACACTATTGCCTGTCATGACTCGTTCTGTTTGTTTACGACACAAAAGCTCCCAACCACAAACTAATCAGTAAAATCCCATCAGGGGCACTTCATAATCAAGTTTACTTAATTTTGTTTATTGGTCCTAGGCTTAGACATAATTCGACTATAAGTAGAATTGTAAAGATTTTTAAAGGCAAATTGATCCTTTTGTTTCCTCTACTTTTAACTGATCCATATAAGGTAAAATATTTAACAAATTTAAAGCGAGGTACTAAAGCAGCACATTAATAATACTCTATAGGTTAAAATATTATATAAAAAATAGTATACACTTCTCCTGAATAAGCCCTAATGATGGAACTTAAAATGGTTTAAGTGATAACTGACTAGTTTATCAAAGATAAGAGGCAATTGAATAAAGAAATATAAATGTCATACATAAAAATGTATGTAATATGTTTTAAAACTCCCAAAACCTTTATTTCAATAGCAAAATCTGCTGCATATCAAAATACTGGAAAATTGTCCAATATAAAGTAAATTAACAACATTCGCCTCTTGCATAATTGGTTTCGCATTATTGTTACGGTTTGACCAACAATCAGCTTGTAATCTTAGGTAAAAGAGTTATAAGACTTCGAAATGAAACCATCTAAGCTAACTAAATTTTTTATTTATACTCTTTGTTCTCATTTATACTTGGAAAATTACAATACACATAATTTCAAACTTTGAATATTTTACCTTGAAACTTATGGCGTGAGAAAATTTTATTATTGTAACAAAGAAAAATATCGCCTCAAGTGTTAAATATATCATCAAAACAATAAGTATAATTTAAAATCGAATGAACGACAACGCAAGCTTATACACTGAACATAACGTGATCTAAAAGACGCGTCATTTTAACTTTTTTTTTGAAACGCAAACGCGACAGACGGCCGCGTGTTGGCGACCCCTACAGTTACGATCTAATAAATCTTGCTCCATTCGCCTCGAGGTTACCAACTACCTGCACTTTCTTTTCTCTGTCTCACACGCGTGCTACCGTGGAACCAAATGACATACCGAAACCGAAACATCTCACCGATAAACGTCAACGATATGAAAAATCTATTTAGTGAAACAAAACACCTAATATTTTAAAGTCAAGATTATACAGCGTACGAAATTATGTAAATGATCGTTTGCCAATTCTATATTGTTGTTTATATTAAAATCAATAAATCTATTAAAAGCAGTATATAAAAAACTTTGTCTTGTAGTGTTTTGAAGATAAATTTCAAGTTTTTTTGTTTAGCACGAGTCGCGAGCATCTGTTAGTATTAAATATATTGAGTCAGGAGCGTTATTCGTTGAGATTGTTCTGGTTTTCAAAAGTACAACGACCGAGCGACCCTCGCGTCCGAATTTTGTAGAATGGAAATGGCGTATACTCACTCAGTTATCGGCTTTCAGTCGACAACGGCTTCCGAATTCTGTCGTTCAAGAAATAAATAAGTTGTAAATAAAAATTTTATTGTAATTAAGCATCGTCTTTGCTAGTATCATAATTTTATAATAAAATATTATAAATATAACAATTTGTGGACCATTTTGTGACCAATTAAAATAATTCGACAATATCTACGTATAAAGGTTTGAGTTTATAAATCTAATTTTGGAATAAAAGCGGTATTGCTCAGCATTTCAACCCTCAAGGCCTTATGATGTAGTTAGCGGGGCATTCTTTAAAGAGGTCTCACATGTGATTGATCGTGGAATGTAGGCGTGAAACGGTACTGCGGACAGTAATATGCTAAATTCATATATTTTATGTTCTCAAATGTTTTCATATATTACTTTAAGTTTTATGTTTTTGGAATTGGTGATGAATACTTTAATATATTATATAAAAAAGAATATATCACATTTAAAAAAGAATATAATGAATAAAGAAAGGTTTTTATTCTGTTGTATTCAGAATATTCCAAAAAAAGCCTTCGATGAGATAAAATATTAACAAATTAAGATTGTTTGATATGAAAAGGGCAGAGGTAACTCCCACATGCCAGTTGCTCGTGTTTTACCCTCCGTATATAAAGTTAATGTCATTTGACATATAAATTATAATCAAGGAGATCACCTACGTTATATTGCGGCTATTATCTAGATAGAAAGAATATCCGAGAAAAGATCAAAGAATTAAGTGTTTTCTACTATCGATCAATATTTAACTTAAGTTTTATGGTTTCGTATGTTAAACATATTATTTGCAATCTCCATTATATTGTGAATTTATATATGAAACGATGATTTATCTTTTAAAATTAGGGTTGCAAGTGCATCATAATACTAGATCTTATTAAATCGTGTTTTTTGTATTATAAATTACTTTGTTAATTAATAATACAATGTTTCTACTTTATTACAAGTTATTGGATCTTCCGAAAAAATCGAACGATAAGGGAAAAAAAGGTGAAAATTGCTGAAAAATTGTTTAAGTAAAATAGTATTTTGGTATGTTAATTCTCATTGTGGCTATATAGAATGACAAGAATATTTAATCAGCCCTCATATTAAAAGCGAATAGGTTGTTGAGACAGTATCAACAAACTGTTTTTTATCAATTGAAAATGATAATACAACATTACATAATAAACATAGCACTGATAATAGACAAGTATGATACCAGCGCGAGTATACTGTATCGCTTAGTTACGTACGACGCCTTAAGTATGCGCCACTTGGAGAACTCTTTGTTCAATGAAAACTAAAATTTTAAAAGAAAATTATGAACAGATATACTATTATAATATGTTTTATATAAATCTTTCGAATATATTTTTACAATATATATACATATTTTAATAAAAATATTGCTTAATACTGCGAAATTTGTTAAGAATGCAAATGGGAATTACCATATACTATATAATATACATTGCTCGCTTTGTATAAGCACGTATAAAGTTAATAGGCCACAATAGACAATGGACACAACGCATCGCAAATAAATCACGGGTAATGGCATGGCAGTCGACGCTCAGGAGTTATTGACTGCGTATATTACTTAATTTATAGTAGAAAATCAACGTTAAGTGCGAAACCGTAAGTATTTCTTTATATTAATATGAATTTGTACTAACTAAATTGAAAACATGTAAATTTTGGAAATTTGCTTTACCATATTGAATAATATTATATTATAGTTCTCTCTTTGATGGCTAGAGCAATCTATAGAATAGACAGTTCAGGTAGTAGCTATTTTTTTTTAACATTTTTAAAGTGTTAATCCAAACTTAGGAAAGAAAAATATTTATTTAGAAAACGTATAAAAATTTGAACGTAGCGGGACCCGAACCCGCGCCTCCTGGAAACCGACCAGGACCAATTTTTTTTTATAGTACACGTGTTTAGGACAAAAAAGAAAACCTAAAATAGAATGTCGTCGGTGACATGATGACTAAGATTGCACTTCCTTCCTGTAATTATTTCGAAAGTTCATTCTATCATATTTAAACGTCTTAATTCAAGACAATTAATATTCTGTTTATGATGAAGATTTCCAGAATTTGTCACCGAAAAGATATATATCAAAGAGGTAATAACATTTTGTGGTAATAGAAAATGGCCTTGATTTGGGAGATAGGCGTGGTATTACATGACAATCTGGAAGTATAATTAAAGAATAATAAAATTGTCAAAGTCAATTAATGCTGATTAATAAAAATAGTTTTTGTTCATAAGAGTATCTTCAAGAGGCCAGTCGTGGCGCAGCGGCACGAGGTGTGACTGTAAAACCGACTGGTTGTAGGTTCGATCCCACTCGAGGAGATGAAATATTTACTTAAATTTATATTTCCATTTCTTCGCTGTGGTGTCGAGGTTAAGCGCGGCGTTGAGTTCTGCCACTAAACACGCAATGCCTCCAGAATTCGGCAGAAAGTGGGGAACGGAGTGTCTTAACACTAGGTTCCCTCTGCCTACCCTGCTGTGTGCGGGATACAGCGTGAAGCTGATTTATTTATTTATGAGTATCTTCAAGTTATAGCAAATCGTAATTTTAAATAAGCAATTAACAAGGAAAACAGTGAAGAAAATCTAAATATGAAAGATTTAGTTGATATTTTTATACATATTGACCTTCCAACTAAAGTTATAACTAGAACTTATATCAGTAAATTGCTCTTCAGTTACAATTTTATTTTACATGACTTTTGAAATGTTTTAAAAGTGTTTCAGAATTATAGGATTGATTGTTGAATTATTAAGCCTTTATTCTGTTGATAAGATAAAAAAAACGGCTGAATAAACAGTTATTAATCGAGTTCGATGTATTACTTGCGTGGCTGTAAGCCGTAATCGAGTAACTTTTAGCGTATAATAAACTTTAAAATTCTGTATACGTGTAAAATATATGTAATATTACATTTTTTAAAATAGATTCTACTACTAGTATTACTATACTATCATAAATAACATTCCGTCTCCCACCACGCCTAAGTGGCAGACGTGACGTGATGACAACTTCAAAGAAAAGCCTCAAATCAATTTCCTTCTAAAGTAAAAATTCGTGTCAGGGGATTTGGTCAAGGCTATTTGTAAATGTAATTGTTAGATTTCTTAATCTATACTAAGCAAATATCAAGATTTATTTTTTTACTTGAACAGTTCGAACGAAGAACGCTACAATAGAAAGTGTATAGAAAATTTACATTTTTTCTTTTCGTAATTACATAACATTATAAATATATCGTTTTGGATTCTTTTAAATATAATATTTTTGTTATATAATACTCAAATAAATAATTATTTTATTTTATTAATTAATTAGTATATTTAGGAAATATGCTGAAAAAGTATTCTGTAGAACCGTTGATGAATTTGAAGTTCTTAGATGATCCCAGAATAGGTCGCTATGCGCTATTCTCCTATGAGTGAAAGAGAGCGCTGTTTTTTTAACAATTGCTCAGGTAGAAGTTACAAACGTGGCGGTTTTATAAAAAAAATAAAATATTGTCAATGAATGAATTTTTAAAATACGTATTTAAAAAAATAATGGCCAACATCTTATTCAAACGCCTCAGGATGTAGATGTGGACTATAAAGTATTTTATGACCTCATTCGAAGCTCAATCCATTTGCGCTGGATATTTAAACTAATATCTAAACTTAAAAGGGCTTAGGTCAAGTGTAGGCGTTTGATATCACATAGATGGTTGGGGAACGTAAAATTTTTGTTAAAATAATTTAAAACTTTACAAAGAAAATTACACAAAGAAAGGAAATTAAAAAAAATCGAAAATAAAAAATATTCAAAACGAAGGAATCCTCGAAAATCACGCAGTTTTTTTTTTTCAAAACAAAAAAAAATCCACCAAACACAGATAATTAATAAAAAAAAGTTATTATAAAAAAAACACAACAAATTACCTGTATCAATTAACAAAGGGCACTTCCGAAACTAAAAAAAAATAAATAATAATAATAAACCAGTCCAAACTTAAGGAGTCCACTTAAGTATTTACAAAGGCGCTTAATTTAAACATTATGCCAACCAACAAGATGTATCACATGAAACAATCAACTTCACTATCCAAATCACATAGCTTGTAACACGTGTGCACCATTCGGCTTCTCGCGCCAAACTGAGCCATCCGCCCGTCCGCGCGTGTAATGGCTGCTCCGTTCGGATACTCCTCGGGCTAGAGGGCGTGCTGGGGAACTAAGGGTTGGGCTATACTACCCTTTACAGACACCTATCTATTATATTTTGTAATATATTAGTATTTAATTTTTAATTAATAGCCGTAACCTTTGTATTTTATAACTAATTATTGATACTAGTAAAAGTTGATAGTTTGTTTTTTTTTTAATTTGTAAATTTGGTGACATTTAAATTGGGTTTTGTCAGAAACTTAGTTTTTTTTTAATTCCAGGTTCCCAGGTGTATAATGACACTGTTAGGTTCGAGTGATGTGCGATCGTGATTGTTCAATTTATATTCAAGGTTGTGAATACATAACTAATTGTAACAGAATTCATGTTACAAATGATTAATAATACAAAACAATTATTTTTGTAATTATTAAGAGTAATATTTAGATTTATTCAATTAACATTTTATAACATGAAATGATTTAAAATCTACTATTTATTAAAATTATTTTTTCTGTGCTAATTATATCTAAAGATAATTTTTGTAACGATTTTGTAAAAAGCAAAAATGTTAAACAGTGCACTCTGTAAAGCTTCAAGAAGGACAGGTTTTTATCGTTTAATCGCAACCACTATTGCTCAAACAACAGATGGCTAATACGTCGTCAATTTTCTAATACTTGTTTAAATTAACAAAAAATTGCCTTCTCTCTTGTTGCTTTAAGCCAAAAAAAGTGACTAAAAATCCAAAGCTAATTTTAATATATAAATGTTATAATATTTTTGAACGGATTATTATTAATATAATATTCACAATTATTTTTTTTAAAAATATCTATTAACACATTACTGTGAACAATGCTAGTAAATCTTTATTAAAATTTAAAATTTTCTATACAAAATGACTTTATTATAGTTTAGTAGGAAGAGTCGAATTTTTTGATTTAGGAGCTTTGTTACCGAGATTAGTTCATCTTGGCTCCACGCATTCCTTTGTCTCTTATTGCGGCAGCAAAGATGCATTTTTGTTTTTTTTTTTTAAGTTGAATATAATAAAGCTGTATAAAAATATAATATACGTATGCTTTATATAATGGATTTGTGTTAGTCTATTTAAAAGATTCTGTTTTTATGGGGCCGTCATGTATACAAGAGTGTTGTGGGTTCGATTGCCACTCTCGTGACAAGGCAATGAGCGGCGTTCAGTTCTGCCACTCAACGCGCAACACTTTGAGTGTATTAACATTAGGTTCCCTTTGCCTACCCTGCTATATGCAGGAAACTGAAAAAATTGTTGTGTTTTTCAATAGAACATTCTTTTTTTATATAAATCTTTGCTGAATATTCAAAAATATAGCAAAGACTGTTCGTGCTACGGGCTCTCAAATAAATCGGGATAGGAGCAGGTAGTCGCAAACTAAATATAAAATCCGCAAGCACCTTCTATGATGAATTGTTAAACGATAACATTTTATTATTATTTGTAAACATTTTAGTTACGATCTAAAATTCATATATTTCATATAATTTCATTCAGTATTCACTTAATAACCAACAAAATTGTGTTGCAATTAAAAACTCAACGTTCCTCAAAGTTTAATTTAATATTATCTCTTCTTGCCACTAGCCTTGTGTTACTTTCACAGTCACAATCTCACATCTTGTCATATTTAAGACGTAGACATTAAGACGTCCTCATATCTTTAGTTTAATGCATCCTGTACATTACAATAGATTTTCATTTGAATGAGAGCCAACAGGGTGTCAGCAGCTGCCCGACCCTCAAATCGCCACATCCAATCATGCGTGAAGGTGCACTGCGCTGCGTTATAATAAACTTCATATTACTACTATTATTTACAATTACCTAGTACTACTTGTTCCGCGAAGGTTATCCGATTAAACTGTTTAGTCGTGAAGAGGTTAACCGACTAAATGCGATTCACTTGTACGTTATACTATTTTAAGAATATATTTTGAACGGTTGATAGTTATCTGGAATTGGAGTAAATTCTGGAAAATTTGCTATGGAATATAGTTTCGAGTTTAGAGTGTAATTTAAATCAAATCTTCCCGAACACAGCAGAAACATAGGGAAGTCTGGAGGCATTGCGTTTATATAATACAATTTTATTTAAATTTACTCTACAATATATAATAGAAGGATGCAAAACAAGTTTATGTTACTATTTAACCCGAATATAGGAGGATGTTAGTTGGAGGCTCAATAAGACTTTCACCTTCGGCGCGCGGCCGCGCAAGGCCGCACCGCTCCCCGTACTTCCGCGCCACGCGACACTGCCTCGGCTATAGAGATCGTTTCTGCAATACGTATTTCGACTATTGCGATCGTTATTACGTAAAATTAATTGTTTTACATTACTTTAGACGTCAATGTAAAGTATGGAGAAATAATTAATATTATAGATTTTATACTTTTTCATTTTTGTAATAAGCTGGTACCTATAAAAGGCAGTGTTTAGTTATATAAACAAAAACGGCCAACGATTCGGCAATATCTTAAATTTTTAGACATCACGCAATAAAGGAAGTTAAAATTAATTTACAAAGATTTTAAAACAAGTAACGGAATGTCAGTCTGTCAATCCATCCGGTTATGGTTCGGCACCTATTGTCATTCCGTACCTGCTCTGGGACCAGCACGGGCAAGTCTAGTCGCCAGCCGACCCATATTTACAGACGGTAGTGCGATCTCATTCCGCTCGGTAAATCGATGCTTTTAATAGAGATGATGGCTGGAAGACTCAAGACTCCATTATATTTAAATAAGTTGGAGCGGAGGCACGTGCGAAATGTTAACCTGACATTTGGAATATCGCTTCGCAATAGGACTTGGACAACACAATTATGTTTTTATATCAAAGCGCAATAGATTGTTGTAAACAAGTTTTTTTGCGTTGTTTTTTTTTAGTGTCACGCTGTATCCAGCACATAGCAGAGGGAACCTATTAAGACACTCTGTTTCCCATTTTTACACCGAATTCTGTAAACATTGCAGGTTGAATGGTGGAACTCAACGCCGCGCTTTGCCTGAGAGTAAAAATGGAAATATTGGATATTTCATTTCCTCGAGTGGGAATCAAACGCACAATCCGTCGCCTTTAAAATCACATTTTATTAAAGGCCTTATTATTTTGCTATATTGTGAACAATATATTCGTAACGTCATATGCTAAAACGTAGCAGCTATCAACATATTATAATCTAAGAAATTTCAATGTTTACATATTAGTATAACTTAAAAACAAACTACGCTAAAAACCTCCACAAAGTTGGCGACAACGACCGATAAAGTTTTAAAGTTGCGGCCGAGGTGGTTTGACATTATTTTTCTGATTATCTCTTATCATTAAGTAGTCACCGTGACGTTGGCTGATAACAATTACATTCAAATAAATATTATCTAAAAGAATTTAATAAATTAAACGAGAATTTTAATATTGTAATAACTTTTTAAATGTCAAAACAATACCTTGAACAGCTTTCACTGATGGACGTATAATAGTTTTGGTTTTAAAGTTTGGGAAAGTGAGCCGTAACTAGAGAAACGAGATACTTTAATAACTGTATAATGGGAGATAGATAGTATATTAGTATAGAGATATTGACTTTAATTTTTGTTTGAGCTAAACTAAAAATTCTTATTTAAATAACATCTTCATGTTCTGTCCTGTAGTATAGTAGTAATAGTAGGAAATTTAAACGATTCAATGAAATTGCGTGTTGAATAATAAAAAAAGATTTAACCCTCGAGTAAGAATCGAACCTACAGCCATCGCGTTTACAGACGCTTTCCCATTGCGCTACAATAGACGTAGTATATAAATATTATTCTAAATAGATATTAGGTATACATTATATTATAAGTGAGCTATTTTAAGTGAACTCTCGTCACTATTGTTTTGTTTAAATATTTCCAACACAAACAGTACGCAGTTGATCTGTGAATGTTTTTAAACAACTTGTGTACGTGAGACATTACTAATAGTACCTATACTAGAATTTTTTTTAGCTTCCCGCTGTATCCCGCATAAAGTAAGGTAACCAGAGGGAACCTAGAGTTAAGATCTCCGTTTCCCCCTTTTCATTGAATTTTCGTGACATTAGTGGCAGAATGACGCATTTTGTCTTGTTACCAAAGCAAGGAAATTAGAATATTAAATATGTAATTTTTCCAAGTGAGAATTGAACCCACAACCGCCGCTTTTACAGTACAACACTGCACTCCGGTTTCACTGAATTCCAAACGTTCAATTTATTTTCCATACCATCCATTGTAATACGTGACCCTTTTGCTTTTCGGTACAGTTTAAAGACTATGTTTTATAAGCAGGTAGTTACTTCAAAGAAGCGATGATGATTCATATCGTAAAACCTTATAAAGTCGACAATAAAACATTTGAAAGGTAAAAACAAGGCATTAAGCCTTTTGTTTTTTACTTAACGACTAACTTAAAGGATGAAATGCTAAATAAAGACAATATAAAATATCTAAGTAATAGTGATTAACCAAGAGTTATTAACTAATTACAATTTAACTATTAAGTATGTATTTTAGTTTGTTTTAGTTATGTATATAGAAACTTACATTTATATATGCATAAAATTAATATAATAATTGTTATAAAAAATATTAAGGCCAGTCCTGTCGCAAGTTTTGGGTTCGATCCCCACTCGAGAAAATGAAATATTTATTTAAATTTAGATATATTTTAATTTTTTCGCTCTGGTCTTTCGAGGCAAAGCGCGGCGTTGGGTTGCGCCACTCAAAACGCCATGCATCCAGTATTCGACGGAAAAAGGAAACGGAGTGCCTTAACACTAGGTTTCCTTTGCCTGCTGCATGTGGGATACAGCGTGAAGCTGTTAAAAAAATATTATTATATTGTTTAGAATTAGCAATTAAACCACCTTCATGATCATTGACCAGTGTCAAAATCGATAGAGCAGCAGTCCAGTTGTAATAATTAATTAATTAATCACTACGAAGGTGCTATTAAGTAATTATGATCAAACATAATTGTGAAACACAATCATGTTATTATAATAGTAAAAATCTTTGCATTTATATTAAACATAATAATTGACTCTACATAGAGACGAAGTAACATTTCATATAAAGTAATATTTATATGAGGCCAGTTGTGGCGCAGTGACTGTAAAATCGACTGGTTGTGGGTTCGATCGCCACTCGAGGAAATGTTATATTTATTTATGTTTTTATATTTTCATTTCTTCGTCCTGGTGTCAAGGCAAAGCGCGGCGTTGAGTTCCGCCACTCAACACTCAGTGCCTCCAGAACGTGGCAGAAAGTGGGGAACGGAGTGTCTTAACACTAGGTTCCCTCTACCTGAAGCTGAAGATACAACGTGAAGCTAATTTAATTTTTATTTCTTTTTAAATATGCTAGTGTATTTCAAGTAACAGTAGAGTATGATCAAACTAAAGTTATGAATATTTATCATTTTAATAGGTTAATAGCTATCAGAAGTTTCAATAGTTTCTATAACTATTTTTACACAAAACTAATTCTTTTTAACAATAAGTAACCAATAGCCAGTGAATTTATAACCGCAATCACGCCGAGTCAAGATACAACGATTACAAAATAGTTTGTTTACATTATCGTTGGAAAAGAAACGAACGTTACAATCCAACGGGAACGAACAAAGACTGGACGAGGACGGCCGACGACGCCCGAGCGCACACGAACGGATCGAGGCACAAATGCTTTCTACTTACTTAAATTTAATAATTCACTTTAATTTAGATTCTAATACTACGTAATAAGTATCTCGATACTGGCAAAATATGCTTCGTTTAACGTGTTATTGGATTTTAGACTTTAATACTCTAAGAATAAGAGTTTATCGTTGTATTGTCATAGTGCGCACAGTTCGCCCGCACAGCAGTCGGTCGGGCCTTGATTATTGAAAAATTTTAGTGACAGTTCCATCAACTTTTTACGCTTATTAAGTGAACGGTGATTGAATGTTTGTAGCGGCTTATGTTTTATTTGGGCTTTTTGAAATCTATAAGTAATACGTTTTAAATACTTTACTGGTACCAAAATATGTATTTTCAGAAATAATTTATACTGAAAAACAGTATCTATCATATTTTCTAGTCAGCGTCGAGATTTTCGATCGTAAAACTCAGCTTCACGCCGCGCTTAACCTCGACACCAGAGCGAAGCAATGGAAATATAAATTTAAGTAAATATTTCATCTCCTCGAGCGGAGATCGAACCCACAAACAGTCGGTTTGACAGTCACACCTCGTGCCGCTGCGCCACTATAGTAAAACTCACTAACACTAAATTGTATCTATCAGTAAAATTATATTATTATTTTGTAGAGTCTATGCAAATATATATATTGTACATTAAATATCTCTACATAGAGACGAAGTTAAATTTTAAATGAAATTATATGTTTGTTTAGTAACTGAATATGCTATGTGTATTTCAAATAAAGTACAGAATAGTCAATAAGATCAAGTTTCTTATAAATATACGAAAACTTTTGTATTAAATGTTTCAATTAAAAACAATAAAATGACAAGTATCTGTATGAAAATAACTTCACTAATTCGGGAAATTGATAGAAATTCCACTGTATATTCTCCTTATTTTCTATAAACAGACTACCTCGTACAATTATTAAGAAAGATCTATTGTTAACTAACTAAATATAAAATAATTGTACATTCAGAAATACGTAGGAATAAATCAACTCAAAATTAAATCAGCTTCACGCTGTATCCCGCACACAACAGGGCAGGGGGAACCCCGTGTTTAGACACTCTGTTTCCCTTTTTCTGCCGAATACTGCATTATATACGAGTATATACGTACTGTATTTATATATACGTAGGAATATATACATATATATAAATATAGTTCAGATTTTATTGTAAAATGTATGTCATTTTGACTGGGACTCGTCATGCCTTATCATTATTGTATTAGTCACAGCGGTCTCGTTGTGTTCGATGATTTATACTCCTTCCTACACTTGTTTAATTCTTCAAAGTTAAATTTACGAAGTGGCTACGTCCGTTACAATATCTTATTCATCAATACGTAATAGATAAACTGAAAGAATATGTAATAAAGAAATAAGAAACATCCATCAAGGCTTCCATACCAGATATTTCACTTTTTGCCTTTATTTGTATCGTGAGTTCTAACATCATGTAACATTTTGTAACTGTAGGGAAATATACTGTAGATTTTAATTACGCAGCGAATTTCACACAAAATACAGCAAAATCGATGCATAAATGGTCGTATCTTTTGATTGCGTTGACTTAAGAAGCTAATTTTTTTCTAAGCTTCAAGAGATCATGATAGACCTAAACATATGATATTAATTTCAGCTTGATACCTCCACGCGACATCTTGATAAATGGTATTAACAGACGAACAAACGCGCAACAAAGTTATCCATAGGGTTTTGCTAAATTTTGAGGTTTGGAACCCTAAAAAACGCAAACTTCCCATCCTCCCTTGATCTCTGATAACACATATCATATCTGTGATAGCTATATCAAGATTATACACAACAGTTAGACTCAGTGAACGATTTATAATCACATCAAGATTCAATTAGCTTCTAATAGAGAGTTATTCCTGATCAAAGTTTCAATTTAAACAATCCACCTAATTCTAATTGAATTCATTTATATTCAAAACGTGTAATACATACAATACTTCTCTTTATTGCTTCATCTTTAAAAGGCAACGGTTTTAAGTTATTCTGCCTATATTAATTTCGAGTAATAGGTATATATGTAGATAAGTTAAACATTCATATAATATTATAAGGTCGTTGACCAAGTTTAAAGGAATTACAACAGAATTGTGTTTGTTTGCGCGAAAAAAATAATAATTAAATTTAAAGCTACGTACATAGTTAAATTTATACGGATAAAAGTAATATTTTCAATAATATAAAAATATAATATTTTTTTAAAGTTTATCCTGGAGACAACAGGGTAAGCAGTGGGAAATTCTGGAGTCTGCCAAATTCTGGTGTCATTGCGTATTGGAACTGAACGCCGCGCTTTGTCTCGGTACCGGAGCGAAATTATAGCGATAAAAGAATATTAATCATTTTCACACACAGCAGGGTAGGCAGAGGGAACCAAGTGTTAAGACACTCCTTTCCGCTATAACAATATTAATTTATCAAAATGCGACTTGTACTGGAATCTTTATCTAAAAACACAACTGGGCTTCACTTGAAATTTTTTGATGCAACAAAAATCTAAAGAACAGATTGGATGGGAGGAGATAAAGGACAATCCTTTTTACCTGAACGACAAACAATGAAAGCAGTTCCAAGACGTTTTAGTAGTAGGTACTTGTATGTTTTGTATTTATTAACAAAATAGTAAAGAATGTTTTATGACTCAACAAGCGTTTGTGTAATTTGGTCATAAAATACTAGTCTTTATGTAGTGTTTTTAGGTTCACGCTTCATTTTTATGCCGCATATTGTAGAGCTTAGTGTTAATATTGACTGTGGTTCATTTTCGATGTTCCATATTCTGAATATTGCGTGTTGAGTTGCGGAACTGAGCGCCGCGCTTTGTTCTGGCAGAACTTGGGAACTAAAATAGTATTAAGACACTACGTTCTCATTAAGACGCTTCAGTTCCCCACTCTCCGTCGAGTTCTCGGACATTGCGTGTTGACTGACACTTGTTACCAGACCAAGGAAATAATAATATTATATATTTCATTCCCCCCAGTAGGAATTGAACTCAAAACCGTCGCGCTTACAGTCATATCCTGGGCCACTATGACCAAAATATATTTTTATCAAATATTGTTTAATTAAAATAAACATTTACACAAAGACTATTAATAAAAAAATTACAAATAATTGATTTACGAATCGTTCATGATCGTATTTGCATTTATAAGATGAAATCACTGGATTATTCTAGTTCTTAACATCACAAGTGTTATTGATAGAGAAATGAATAATAGTTTTATTTATACTGCCAACACTAAAATAGAACTTTATTGTTATATACTATTATATATTTGTCTGAAATATTTTTTTTGACAATGTTAGTCTAAAATTAGTATTTATAAATCAAAATTAGGTAGATTTATTGAAAAAAAAAAAGAATAAGAAATCAGAAAATTAAAATAGTTACGAAAACTAGTGTCAAGACACTCCGTTTACCACTTTCCGCTGAGTTTTTCGATGCATTGCGTGTCGAGTGGCGGAACTCAACGCCGTGAAAAATATAAATAGAAATCAGAAAATTGAAGTAGCAAAATATTAAATAATTATAAAAGCAGTCGAAGTGACATCAAACGTGACGTGACGTATAGTGCTGAAAGCAATGTAAGTGATTATTTTTAGTACTCAATGTCACGTGGTGTAAGTGTCAACGACTCGATAACGAATTCAACACCTGCTTATAAGAAATCGATGTTCATGACTTATAAAGCAACAAAAAAAGTTAACGAGACATCTTTAAAACGTCGGATTGACCTCTAATGATATTTATTAAGGGCGCTTTTATTTTGTCCAAATTTTAAAATATATTTTCGTTGTTTTAAAATTGATTTTGTAAAGATTGTTATTTATTTGACATCTGTCAGAATAAAATCAATATTTACTTATAAATGTTTTATGGCTTAAGATCGGTGTAAATACTTAATAAATTGTTTAACTAAAGCTAAATTATGATTGAGAAAGTTAATAGAATATTAATCGATTTCTTAAGTTGAAATGATTTATGTAATCATTTTTTTAGTTTATATAATCACAAATAAATAATATAATTTATTGGCTTGTATAAATCTTGGCCAGATAGATCTATTATTATTCAATACATTATTGTAAGAGAAAATGTCAGAGAACGAAGTGAGGATTCTACGTAAGAGACGAGAGAGAAGAGAAGACAATGCATACATAGATTTCATTAATTAGCAAAAACGATGCCTAAATGTTCGTATCTTGTTAATTTGATATAGAAGCTAAATATTTTCTCTTCTCCATGAGACAAAAAAACATGAATAATGGTAAGCATGAATATTTGATATTAATTTCAACTTGGTGGAATGTGGGGAACGAGTGTTTTAACACTAGGTTCCCTTTGCCTACCCTGCTGTGTATGGGATACAGCATGAAGCTGAAAAAATAAATCTACTTGATACCATTACACAATCTTGAGATAAATTCCATATTTCCTATGAGAAACCCCTAAAAATATGTCTAACATTTCTTGTGACTTGCCAAAATTTGTGAAGTCGTTAAGAATTAGTAATTTATTATGGTCTTACGTTTAGGATTATGCGTAAAGTTTTGGAGACATGAATCAACACGTTATAGAGTTCTTATCCTCCAGAGACCATGTTACCTCTGCTCAGGCGAAACTCAAACAGTAAATAACCCTTATGTTGAGAATATACAGGCTATAAGAAATTTGTAAAAGTCGTGGTCATGACCTTGTGACAACACACTAACAACTTTGTAATTTTTCAGAAAAAAGATTACTTAACAGTGTCACAAGCTTGTGACTGTGAACGCGACGGTTTTGAATTCGGTTCCCATTCGGGGAAATGAATTATTATTCATTAATATTCTTATTTCTTGCAAGCACTTAACACGCAATGTCTCAAAAATTCGGGAAAAAATAGAAAAGTAAAAACTTTTAACTTTCCTAAATTAAGTCTACATAAAAAATATATAATAATATAGAATTACATAAGGTAAAAAGGTTCTATGTAAGACAAGTAAAAAAATCTGATATTTTATTAATAAAATTTAAATAGCGCTACTATTGTGCTGAAGTCTTAATACTCTCGTTTTAATAAGATTATTGTAATACGACATTGAGCGCAGCCTGATAAACTTGACTATTAATTAATTTAATCAGAATATTTTCTTTTTAGCTTCACATTGTATTCTGCACAGCAGGGTAGGCAGAGGGAACCTGGGAACCTAGTGTTAAAATACTTCCGTTCCGCAATTTCCGCCGATTTTTAAGGCATTGTGTGTTGAGTAATGGAACTTCTTAACTCAGTTACCAGAGTGAAGAAATGAAAATATAAAATGTTTCATTCTGAGTGGAAATCGAAGCCACAACCGTCACGCTTAAAGTCATACACTTGAGCTCTTGCGCCACGTTGGCCAGAATATTTATGGTATAATAATATACTGCAAATTATATATGTATTATGTACATGAGTATACCATTTGTTAAAAAATTAAACTCAACAGATCGTGGTCCTCCTTCCTTTAGACCTGAGTTATTCAATTGAAAAAATATTTTTTTAAAGAAAAGTTCAAGTTATTTCTTTTTATACATTTTTACAAGCAATATTATTTTTTCATGAACCTCGATAAACATTTAAAGAGGTTATCGGTTGCTTAGCTGTTGTATTGTAGAAGAAGTCTATATTGCTTGAGACGCCGTAAATTATGAAGAGGTTCCTCACTCTGGAACCCTAGCCACAGATGACCTGTGATCTTTCAATGTAAGTATTTTTCTTTTCAAAATTTATTTAAAGATCACATTAGGTCTTGTATTTAAAAGAAACATAATGATTTTATTCTATAACAATGTTTAGATATAATATCCATCTACCTACCTTTAAATATATCCTTGTAATATTTTAAAGGTGAAGGTTTGTTGTACTTTCACGCTGAAACTACTTAACGTATTTCGATAAAACTTTACAGTAGCATAGCTCATACCTTAAAATGACACATAGGCTATAATTTTTTTAAAAAAATTGTATAAATTGGCTACAATCAACTATAAGATGAAACGGGCGAAGTCAATGTGCGTCTCTAGTTTATTATAAACACATATTTGTAAATATTCATAAGCATCGTTTAACAACGTTTTATAAACCTTGTACTACATTAACTGATGTATGTTTATAATTTTACTTTTAAACATTATTTATTGAACTGGAAAATTAAATATCGTAAGATATACTTTGTAGTCAGTTTGATATTGCGTGAAAAGAAAATTATTTTTTACGTATTTTTCTTATTTTTTTTATGAACCTTTCTCGTTTTATTATATGTACTGCTGTACAAGTTTAAATTATAGTAAAATTTTGATATGTACTGTATATTTTTGATACTTTCCACCCAATTTTCGAAACGCTGTGTTGTCTGTCTTCTTGCCATAGCAGGAATTGCCTCACAAAAATAACTCATTATCACGAGTGGGAATAGAACCCACAACCGACACCACGTTGACTGCATTTAGACTATAAAATCCTTTTATTCACTTTTCAATTAGCGTTACAGTTTTGGCGTAATTGAGTAAAATCATCGAAAGATACAGACAGAACTTTCACATTTAGTATATATGTTGTATAAGTTAATAATTCGGCTTCTAGGCGGCGTAACAAGAATTTCTTGTTATTATTAGCAACTCGGCCACCGAATAAGATATGAAGATGAAACCATGCACATGATTTTTAATCAAAAATCAGCTTCACGCTGTATCCTGCACTCAGCAGGGTAGGCAGAGGGAATCTAGTGTTAAGGCTTTGCGTGTTGAGTGGCGGAACTCTATGCAGTTTTTACGTTTTGCCTCGACACCAGAGCGAAGAAATGAAAATATAAATGAAAATATAAATGTAAATAAATATTTCATTTCCTGGAGTGGGGATTGAACTCACAACCAGTCAGTTTTACAGTAATACTTTGTGCCCCTGCGCCAAGACTGGCGCATCAAGATTTCGAATAATACTATTGTGAAATTGATTTTTATTTCAATTCTTACTAAAAGTGATAGTAAGGTTAAAAGTTCAAGTTATAAAAAAGAATTTGCATTCATTAATATATGATATATTTGTCTTAATAAACAATAATAAATATCCCAGCAACTGATAATAGCCAAAGAGAAAAAAACATCTAAGTAGATGTTGAAAATGAGACGAAAGCATAAAAAATTCGGTACCTGCTAGCCTGCCGCTGCTATGTCAAATTTACAAATTACTTTAAAAATTTATATACGCCATAATATTCTTTTGGCTTTACAACATTGGTTTACTACTAATATATTCACCTATACTACAAACAAATATAGTTTTTAGCCGTTTAGTAAAACAACCAATACTAAAAAACTACATAATACAAACAAGAATACACGACAATCAATAATAAATAACAAACCATAACGTCACCAGTTCTGCCGAAAGGGGGAACAGAAGTATCTTAACACTAGGTTCCCAGGTTCCTTTCATGTTCCCCGCTATATACGGAACACAGGGTGACGCAAAGCTTAGATATTATATCAATATTTAATATACTACAATTACTATGCAGTGACTGTGAGAGTTAAATTGTATGTATATGTATGTATGGACCGCCCTCTCGCTGTAAACACGTGTGCGAAATGGAGTTACTGCGCCTAGATATCGGTACGTCGTTAACGTTATTTATAGCGAATTATCACAACGGTAAAAGGGAAAAAATGTTGCATTTATATATATGTATTTGTATAAAACGCGGCAGAGTTCCGTTGGTTTGTTTTTAATTATTACTGCTTAGGGAACCTAGTGTTAATACACTCCGTTCCCCATTTTCTGCCGAATTCTGGAGGCATTGCGTGTTGAGTGGCAGAACTCAGCGCCACGCTTTACTTCGACACCAGAGCGAAGAATTGGAAATATAAATTTAAGTAAATATTTCATCTCCTCGAGTGGGGATCGAACCCACAACCAGTCGGTTTTATAGTCACACTTTGTGCCCCTGCGCCAGGACTGGGCTCTTTTATAATTATTACTGATTCATATTTAATCTAAATATACATATATAATATATATGAACAATTATAGAGACATTTTGTAATAGATGCCCAACCCAGCGTGGGATTCTACGTAGCTAGACTTATATTACAGTTTCAAATACGCCAGAGTGGAAGTCCTTTGGCATATTTGAAATATTCAAGTCTAGGTTTGAACCTACAACTATCAAATTCAAGAGACACTACTAAACTCTGTTATATACATATGTATGTATTTTAATAATATCTTTTACTGTCACGTTGTTTTCAACCGTAACTAACGAGTTACTTTACGATTAACATCTAAAATTTGCTGTTTTTAAATTACGGTAAATATCATATATATAAAGTGGGGAACGGAGTGTCTTAACACTAGGTTCCCTCTGCCTACCCTGCTGTGTGCGGGATACAGCGTGAAGCTGATTTTTTTAAATCATATATTTAAATATTCTTAGCAATAATTATAATGAAAATACAAAAAGTATGGTTTTTTACTATAAAAAACTATTGAGCATCATGATCTAAAAAAAATAAAGCATTCCCATAGGTTACAACTTAAATTTTATATGATAATACTGAAGCTAAAACTTCGAACATTACGATAGAAAGCACACCGTATTACCAAAACACATCAGCCAAATCTAGAGTAAACTGTTAGCTTACTTTAAAAAGGTTAATTATTATACACATATGTATAAATACATATATAATGTTAACTTCTTTAGTAAATTATTTTATTTATGTCGTAAAATATTTGAAAAATATCAATTAGAAGTATATGAGGCCGTCGTGGCGCAGGGGCACAAGGATGTGACTGTAACGCAATGGTTGTGGATTCGATCCCCACTCGAGGGAATGTATTATTATTTATAAATATTTTTTTTATTTTTTCGCTTTGGCAGAAAGTTAAAAGCTCGGCGTTGAGTTCCGCTACTCAACACACAATACTTTCAAAATTCGTCGGAAAATGGAGAATGGAGTGTCTCAAAATTAGCTTTACACCCTCTGCCTGCTGTGTGCGGGATAAATATTAGATTATATATGTATATTATATATTTTGAATATAATTAATTTTATTCTTATAGGTTATTTTTTTAAGCAAAATATGTATAATAATTTAAGAAAACAAGATAATCTTACATCACTTTAGAAATTTGAAACCGTTTCTGATGAATTTCTTACAAGTCTTTGGACGCGTGTTAATAAGAATATATTTACTAATAAATAATTGACAGGAAGATAAGCCATAAATATATATAAATATACAGTAAAGAAGATGAATATTGAAAAACATTTAGTTGTAAAGTTCTAGCTTTAGTTCTAAGTAAATCGGCGGCGTCCCTCTTTGAATCTTTCGATGTAATCTTACGTAACGCTTAGTTTGAAATATAAAGTAATTGAATAATAAAGTAGACGTTTTTCTATTTAAAATGTATTATATAAAATATTTATTATCATATTGTTTTAGCTAATATTAACTACAAATACGCTTCAACCTGAACATAGCAATATAACAAGAACGTAGTGTCAAGACACTCCATTCCACACCTTATGCTCGAATTCGAAATATTGTGTGTTGAACCGCTGATCCTCAAGCATTTTGTCTAGCCAGTATATCAGAACCACAACCACCTGTTTTGCAAGCAGACACAGCTCCACTGTGCCATGATGGCCTCTATATTTATGATCATAGCAATATGAATATTTAATTAAAAATTAGGACAAAATTATAAGCACTATATATATAGTA
Organism: Heliconius himera; assembly: GCA_021202915.1. Taxonomy (NCBI): domain Eukaryota; kingdom Metazoa; phylum Arthropoda; class Insecta; order Lepidoptera; family Nymphalidae; genus Heliconius; species Heliconius himera. The sequence continues at coordinate 141,289 of JAJHJA010000797.1, read as the reverse complement.
CAATAATAGTGGAATACAGCGTGTAGTTAACGCTGTATCCCGCATACAGAAGAGTAAGCAGAGGGAACCTAGTGTTAAAACACTCCGTTCCTCACTTTCCGCTAATTTCTGGATTGGCATTGCGTGTTGAGTGGCGGAACGCCTCAACGCCGCACTTTCCCCTCGACACCAGAGCAAAGAAATGAAAATATAAATGAAAATAAATATTTCATCTCTTCGAGTGGGAATAGAACCCACAACCAGTCGATTTACAGGTACACTTTGAGCCTTTTCGCCACGACTGGCCTCACACTGTACAATTCAAAAATATATTAAAGTCAGCAGACACCAATAAACCTTTCATGTTTAACATTTTTGATACAATATACCTATTATCAGAGTTCAGACCCAAACTGTAATTAAATAGTTGTTGAAAATATTATTAAATTCGTATAACGAAACAATGACGAGGGTTTCGTTTATAGCGTTTACCTTGAAAGACATTTGTTTAAATATACATTTTTTTAATTTATATTATTAACTTTATAAAAATCAGCTTCACGCTCTATCCCGCATACAGCAGGGTAACTAGGGACAGAGGGAACCTAGTGTTAAGACACTCCGTTCCCTACTTTCTGACGAATTCTGAAGACATTGCGTGTTGAGTGGCTTGAGTGGCAGAACTCAACGCCGCGCTTTGCCTCTACACCAGAGCGAAGACATGGAAATATAAATTTAAGTAAATATTTCGCTCCTCGAGTTGGGATCGAACCCACAACCAGTCGGTTTTACAGTCACACTTTGTGCCTCTGCGCCACGACTGGCCTCAATTAATTTTATATTTAAATCAATTAATTTTAACAAATGCGGAAAACACAAAGGATAAGGCGATCAGATGTATAGTGACAAAAAATAATTAATAACGTTGGTAATGTAATTAAAAGTATAAAAATATTTTCTTTAAAGTAGGCTTAAAAATAATTGTTAGTTATCATATTTTCATTTTATATATAAAATATTTTTGACATTTTTAAAGTGTTATTCTACACTTATTTTAGAAAAGAAAATAGCTTATTTAGAAAACGTATAACTTAAACGTAGCGGGATTTGAACCCGCGCTATTTGGAAACCGTCCAAGTGCTCTGACCACTAAGCCATACGTTCCCCTGAACGTAAGGCTAAAAAATCTAAGTACTAACGCATTTTATTCAAGTTACACTGAACGACGCGGCTGTTGTGGGTTCGATTCTTAACACTAGGTTCTTTCTGCCCACTTTGCTGTAAACTTTGTTAGTAAATTTGGCTATATTTATAATCTTATAAAGCCTTTGTAGATTCAAAAATTGGAACAGCAAGTACATATTATGGTACTTACGTAGAGATCAAAAGCTTTTTATATTTCCAATTACGTTTTTATACTTATTAAGCTATCATTATTAAAAAAATATAGAGACTGTAGTACAAAAATACAAAAAGTTGCTTAAAAATTGAATTATGTATAAAAATGTTGGTTAACTTTTAACTTTTAAAATATATAAGCATGATTATAATATTAAGAGTTTGGAAACATCTGACAACGAGAAATATTTAGACGTAACCTTTCCACGTCAAAAGAAAAATTACTTTAGAACTAAAACAATATAGTTTAGAATATCTCAAATTATATCCTTTAATGTGCGATTATAAACGCGACGATTATGGATTCGATTTTCACTCGGGGGAAAGAAATATTTTTAATGTTTATATCTCCGCTCTGGTGACGAGGCAAAGCGCGGCGTTAAGTTCCAGCACTCGTCACGAATGCCCGAAGAATTCGGGGAAAGGTGCGGAGCGGAGTGTCTTAATACTAGGTTCCTAGGTTCCTTCTATCCATCTTGCTGTATACGAGATACAGCCACCTAAATCAAAATAATCATTTACTCTTACAAAATCGTGTTTTTAAACTTACAATTATAATAAAAAAAAAACTTATGTCATTAAAATAATAACCGACGTTGCATCAAATGTTTCGTTCTTTGAGCAGCAGCAGGACGAAATTGGAGGCTGTTGACCTACTGCGTAAATGATGTGGGTATGAAAGGGAACCTAAATATTTTTTTTTATGCTTCTTGTTCGAAGTAGGTTTAAAATATAACTAGAGTTATAGAACTGAATTAATATTCACAAAGCGTTAATGAGAAAATATTGCTACTTTATAAGCGAAGGAAATGAAAGAAATGTAATTTTAAACACTAGGCATTTTCACTTTTGAAATAATTTATTCTGGCCAGTCAAAGAAGATATTGGAGATGTCTGTACAAAAATAATAATTATTATACATAATTATATTATACTTGATTTTGAAAATATTTTCATTAACATTTAAACTGGGTTTTATTATAGGGGGACAGGCAAAAGGAACCTGGAAACCTAGTGTTAAGACACTCCGTTCCCACTGAGACACTTAACGTCGAATTTTGGAGGCATTGTTTGTTGAATGGAGGAACTCAATGCCGTGATGTGCCTCTACACTAGAGAGAGGAAATGAAGAATATTAAATATTTCATTCCCTCGAATGGGAATTGAACGTACAACCTGTCGTGTTCACAGTAACACGCTTGTATCACTGCGCCACGACCCGCCATTTCATAATTGATTGATAAGACAATTTTCTGAAATTCTTAATAAACTTTGTTTGCCCTTAAAGTGGATCTTGATAGAAAATTCAGCACTGTTAATGTAAAATCTAAAGATTAGAATACTTAAGTTTTTTTATTAAAGTAATTGAGTGCTAGTGAAGGACAGCTCAGAAGAAATCTAGATTGATTGATATTGCATCGAATAAATAAAGAATTATTCACAAAGAAGATAATAAATTAATAATAAAATTAAAATAAATAAAAAATCAGCTTCGCGCTGTATCCCGCACACAACAGGGTAGGCAGAGGGAACCTAGTGTTAAGACACTCTGTTCCCTACTTTCTGCCGAATTCTGGAGGCATTGCGTGTTGAGTGGCAGAACTCAACGCCGCGCTTAACCTCGACACCAGAGCGAAGAAATGCAAATATAAATTTAAGTAAATATTTCATCTACTCGGGCGGGGATCGAACCCACAACCAGTCGGTTTTACAGTCACACTTCGTGCCGCTGCGCCACGACTGGCCTCAATTAAAATAAAACAATTGAATTAATTACAAAAAGAAGCTAGTAAGTGAAGTGGCTCACAAAATTTAACATAAAACTGAAGCATCGATCACAATAAGTAATATGTGGGTGAGTTAGTGCAATCTACAGTCTCGAACTAGTCTAGACCTGAAGGCAGTCTGGCGAGGTTACTGACTGCGCGATGTGCTAATCAAATACTAGAATGATGTAGGGGAAATGATACACTCAAAAATTAAATGTTTCTGTGTTTTATGTAACTAATTTACAAATGTAAATATAATGTTATTTTTGAATATGTACTTGTATATCTTCATTTTTAGATATAATCAGGTTTTTTTTTCAGCTTTAAGCTGTATCACATACACACACACATTTAAGCTATGTCACATACAGCAGGAAAGGCAGGTAGAACGTAGCGTTAAGTTCCGTTTCCCTTTAAATAATAATGTAGCATATATGTATGTTTATATGTACAACTTAAATGTATAATTAATACTACATTAATTTTATTGTACAGAATAATACCTTTGAATAGATTGAACAAATTTTAAAATCATCATAAATATTATCACTACGTTATATTTAGAATGAGCTAGTCGTGGCACAGAGACAAAGTTTGACTGTTTAACCGACTGGTTGTGGGTTCGATCCCCACACGAGGAAATGAAATATTTATTTAAATTTACATTTCCATTTCTTCGCTTTGATGTCGAGGCAACCCGCGGCGTTGAGTTCTGCCGCTCAACACGCAATGCCTCCAGAATTCGGCAGAAAGTGGGGAACGGAGTTTCTTAACACTAGGTTCCCTCTGCCTACCTGTGTGCGGGATACAGCGTGAAGCTGATTAATATTTAAAAACAATGCAATTAAGGACTTTAAAAGCTTTTTGAATCAATAGTTGGCGGAAAGTAATTCTGCTACGCCTACTCATTTCGGAATGAAGACGGTGTCTTTACATTTCTATAAATATTGTAGTAAACATAAAGAAAGTCTATAATTCACGTCTGTCTGTTTAACTAATATTACTTATTTTAAGCACTTACATAGTGAAATATTTGCTCGTGGTATCATATCTCCATCAATTACTATCGAGACCGTCATGCGCGACGGTTGTGGGTTCGATTCCTACTCGAGAGAACGAAATATTTAATATATCCCTCGAGTTAGAATCGAACCAACAACAGTTATTATAAATATTTAATTCCCCCAAAACGGAATTGAACCCACGTACGTCGCGTTTGCAATGGCACGCTTGTGCCTCTATGCCACGCCGGCCTCTATTTTACGATGACTTTAATAATAATCCTCCAGATTTAGGCACCAACATAATCAGAAAGCAGATCTCTAAACCTAATTCATTAAGCGGCCTCCTCTTATCTACTTAGACACAGTTTCCACCATCTAAACTGATATTCCTTTGTCACGTAAATTTTCCATAAATCAGAATTTCCAAACTCTACGTTCATTCTTTCCGTATTTCGCTTTAAATATTTAAAACGAGATATTATTTAATATTACGCTTTAAAAACATCGCCCTCGAAGGACTTTTAGTGTAATAAGTTATGTATTGATAGACAGTTTCAATCATTTAAATAAACTGCGTACTAATGAATTAAAAATTCAAAAAGTACCTTTGACTGAGAGAGCCGGTTATATCACTGGGATGGTTGTTTACGATTTTGATCTTTATTGCATATAGAATAGATGCTAAAACAGAATGGTGTGAGTAAAACATAGCGGAGCATGTCGGCCGTAGAGTAACTCCTCGCGTTTGCACCGCTATACGATAATGAGTGTTCATGATTAAGGACCTCGGATCGGTTTTGAAACTGGGAGACTAGTACTCGATATCCTATGACCTAAATTATTATATCGAAGTTTAAACTAAAACTAAATTAAAACTCATCATATGTAATATAAGTCCTTGAAAGTTGAAATCTAGTAAATAAGGTTAGTGTTGATGTGCTGATCATGAATCATCACTAGATGATTAAAATATTAATTATTTAGTATATTTCAATATTTTTATACATTTTTAATATTCTATAGATTGATCGACAATCAAAAAACAAGAATATTACAGAAAAAACAATATTTGTCACAAATCAAAGTATAATAATCGACGAAAAATACACAATTTAACGTTACCTATTATCTTTAACACCGTAAATTAAGCCTGGTAGATACAGCGGCCGGATCGATCCACCAACTGGTTGCGTGGCGATAACCAGTGTTGAACATTTTACGGTACAATCGGGCGATTTCAATCTGTTTTCTTTGTCCGAGAAAGAAGCGCGGATCGGTCGGGCGACTGGTTGGACGCAGGCGGTGACATCTGTGGATAGGTTCGTTCGGGCTTTTACGCGAAGACTACTATATAACGATGGTTCAAAGATGGCTGGGAGAGGGAGCGGGGCAGGTGCGTTCGTTTGAGGGAAAAGAGGGATTCTATTGCATATCTCATATATTAATTTGCCCCAGACACAGTTAGTGAACACAAATACTACTAATACACAAGATACAAACACTTATGGACAGTCGTGGCGCAGAGGTACAAAGTACTACTAGTGCAATCGCGACAGGTTGTGGGTTTCATTCTTTCGAGAAAATTAAAAAAAAAATCATTTATTCCCTCTAGTGTTGAGGCAAAGCGTAGCGTTAAATTCCGCCACTCAACGCGCAATCCCTCTAATATTCGGTAAAATGTGGGAAACGGAGTGTCTTTACACTAGGTTCCCTCTGTCTACCGTCCTGTTTGCGTTACAGTGTGACGCTATAAAAGCTTTGAAAATATTATTTTCATTGTAATGTTATGGTATGCACGACGTGCTGCGAAGTTATTTACAAGTGTGCCAATTTAATCACAGTATAGAGAAGATAGATGAATAAAATTGTCACTACTTTAATTTCACTACATAAAGCAAAAGCAAAGTAAGTATAGATTCGATTCCCTTTCGAATAAATGAAAATTAAAATATATTTAATATATATATTTCCCTGCTCTAGTAAAGAGGTAGATATAGCACGGCATTGAGTTCTGCCAATCAACTCACAATGCCTCCAGTGTGGTAAGTGGGGAACAGAAGTGTCCTAATGGAAACGGAATGCCCCACACTAGGTTCCCGGATTCCCTCTGCTTACCTTACTATATCCGGAATACAGGATGAAACTAAAACAACACAAGACAGACAAGAGACGAGTAATTTATAAAGTGACACCAAAGTGGTTGAAGAAGAATATAATAAACAAAAAAAAAAGTGTCGTCTTGTATACGTATGTTTATCTTTATGCCGCATTAGAACACCGTTGTTTGTGGAAGCCCTCCTATTATAAAAATAGGCTTTTGTGCGCCAGTGGGAATGTAATAGACCATCGTGGCAAGTAGGCAGCTACTTGCCAAGCATTCTGCTACTATTTATCAAATTGCTTTGGGTTTTTAATTACATCGCCATTTATTTATGTCAGTGGTGTGAGTAATGTTTTATAGAATTATTAAAATCGAAATGAATCACGCTTCACGCTGTATCCCGCGTGTAGCAGGGAGGGAAGATACTTTGTTTCCCATTTTCTGGGGTATTTTTCAAGATATTGCGTGTTAGTAGCGGAACTCAACGCTGGACAATTATTAAGTTATATTTATTTGTTAAAATATATGTACGTTCATGTTTATGTAGTCTTTGTTTGTATATATTTTATTAATTGTTACTTAATGTAACAAGATCTTAAATATTTAAAATAGTAAGGAAATAACTTAAAAAAAAATATCGTTTTAAAAAATTAAGTTAGAATAGTTGAATGTTTTTTATAAAGTATTATATTTATAATAATAATAATATTTCTGATTATTTTTTAAATATCGATAAACAATGTTTTAATTGTAATAAAATTTTAAATCAGTCCAGTTTTTTTAATATTTTATGGTTTTTATTTTAAGTTAAAAAAATAAATACTGACAATGTTACAATCAGTAATGTCAGGAAGCTGTAAAGTTCCCTGTAAAGTAACAACTGACTGACTGTTGTGTTATTTTATATATGCTTATAAAAAACTAAACACACAGAATATTAAACATTAAGCGATTCAATACTATCAAAAATGTACACTTTTCAGAAATGTACGACTTACAAATTCTAAGAAGATCTTATTAAAATGGCGGAGTCGGTTGGTATGTTTTAATTGAATATTATGCACATTTAAGACTACTTTATACCGAGCATTCGAAGATCTACAGCCTTATTATATTACATTAGTAAATTAGGCTTTAGGAAATGATATGTTTTAGATATTTAAACAGTTTTTTTTATTGAAATAAGTTGCATTTTGCTTAGAAATACTTTCTTTATATGTACATACATGTCTTAACACATTAATTCATAGTATAAATATGTGTGTTTATTTACTAGTATGTTTGTTTAAAGATTTCTTTAAATATAACGATTTAATGCATTTTTTTTCTGTTTTAATTTCCCCAAACATTGTAATTAAAGTAATTCTATAATTCAACAGATTATTTTTACTTATTTAGAAAAAATAATCTGTTGAATCGATTTTCAGGAGGCGCGGGTTCGAGTCCCGCTATGTTCAATTTTTTATACGTTTTCTAAATAAGTAATTTTCTTTTCAAGTGTAGAATAACACTAAAAAAAATGTTTAAAAGATTATTTTTATCTTTAGTTTTAGCTTCTTCTATTGGTCCACGAATCTATATCTAATAATAAAAAAATATATTATATATATAAATGTATTATATATTAAAATATATTAATATTTAACAATGTTTTAACTTATACTATATGAACGGTAAGTTCAATTTGTAGAGAAAATTTATTGATATGCCACCTCTCTGCTTTCCGCGCATGTCTAAACAGTGCGTGTCGGGTTACGGGAGTTAAGCTTGTTTGTGTTTGTCTATTTTATTTATTTTAAAAAAAGTATTAGAATTATCACATTTTGAAGTAATTATTATATAGTTAGAAATAATTGTAAATTAAAAAGAGTAAAGTGAACTCTAGAGTAAAGTGAAATCTATTTAATAAAAACGGCAAAAAAATCACGTTTGTTGTATGGGAGGTCCCTCAATATTTTTCTGTCTAACTGTCATGGTTCATGACGTATATCCTGGTGACAGACGGACACACAGATAAATAGACAGACAACGGAATTTAAGTAATAGGGTCCCGTTTTACCCTTAGGGTACGGAACCCTAAATTTTAAATGAAAAAAATAATTAAATTAATTAAAATTATATATTAAAAATATCTATATTATAACTTAATTTTAATATGAAATAATAAGTTAACCTTCACTATATAATAAATATTGTAACATTGTTTTACGTCATTCCTCTTGCCGATTCAATATAGAAATAAAACTTTACTTTTCACCTTAATCAAAACTAAAATAGTATGTATGTATGTATGTGCATACATTTTGAATTTCAAAAAAGTTATTATCGAAATCGATTTAACTTTTATTGATGTTGCTGGAGGCTTTATATTAATCTCGTTCTTCCAACACAAAGATAGTCCGTCGCTACGTTAGCGTATCAATTTAGTTCACAATCACCAGTCTTTTGTGACCCCTGGACTATATGAAAGTCCATATTCTACACAGCTCATTCTACTATACTATACTACTTAATTGTATGGAATCAAATGTTTGTATGTATGTGGATGTTATATGTTTAATAAAGTGAGTTAATTAAATTATATTTCCTAATGTCGTAAAGTGTGGAAGTTTATTTGTTTAGATATTTTTTTTGTGTTAAACAAAATGGATTAACAGTTTTGGATAAAATTGAAATAGCGATGATTATTGTTGATTCATATGTAGGATTTTTTTAAATGTCCTTTTTTATTGAGGAATTATTTCAAAATATGCTTTTTATGTTTTTATGTGGGGCCAGTCGTGGCGCAGCGGCACAAAGTGTGACTGTTAAACCGACTGGTTGTGGATTCGATCCCCACTCGAGGAGATGAATTATTTACTTAAATTTATATTTCCATATCTTCGCTCTGGTGTCGAGGCAAAGAGCGGCGTTTAGTTCTGCCACTTAACACGCAATGCCTCCAAAATTCGGCAGAAAGTGGGGAACGGAGTGTCTTACTCTAAGTTCCCTCTGCCTACCCTGCTGTGTGCGGGATACAGCATGAAGCTGATTTTTATGTTTTATGTAGAACGATGCTGTAGTTAAGTATAATGGTGACGTAGGGAAGTAAGCAGATGGTATAATATTGTCATGTTTATTGATTATACACGCCCCGTCACCTTAACCACATTCGTATCCCAAGCTATAGCGGTACATTTGCAAAAATTATATAAGCAAAAAAATATAATAATAAAAATGAAACGTATGTAAAACTAAATTGAAATTTATTAAATTTCTTTTGATTTCCAAAAAAAATTCAAAGCCAATATCTGTAAAGCCAGTTCTTCAATATTGAACTTTAAAGTAATAAAAATAAAACACACAACAGCAAACGCTCCTAACATTAACATACGAAAAAACAACTATATATATATATATATATATATATATATATATATATATATATATATATATATATATATATATATATATATATATATATATATATATATATATATTATCTGGGACGATCGAATCTTGGTTCAGAATGACGCGAAAGTAGTTCGAACTCGGAGCAGCACAGTGTCGTAAGTGCCGACCAAATTAACTTGACCTCCGGCAAATTGGTTACAGTACGAGCTGTGCGAGTTCCGCATTACAACATAGTAACTGACTCTTCTGAGATAAATAAAATTGAGATAAATATTTGCTTTATTTAATTAGTTCAACTTTGCGTATTATAGGAAATATTGTAATTATTATTTTTAAATAAATTATTATATTAATTTTAATGTTGCTGTTTTATATTTATGTATGGATATACTCTTAATCCATTGTTAAGTAGAATGTATTATAAAATGATACTATAATGGACTTATCTCTTACAGAAATTTCTGTTTAATCTAAAAGATGTTTAGCTTAGGTCCCTTTGATAGCGGGATGATGAAAGAGTTTTAAGAGAAGTAGAAATATTAACAAATATTCTCTTTTTTATTACTTAAATACATATTTTTGAGGTCAGTCGTGGCGAAGAGGCACAAAGCGTGAGAGTGTTGAGTTCCGCCATTCATCACGCAATGCCTCCAGATTTCGGCGGAGAGCAGAGAATGGAGTGTCTTAACACTAGGTTCCCTCTGCCTAACCTGCTGTGTGCGGGATACAGCGTGAAGCTGATTTTATTATTTTTTTAATTGAAACGAACAAAATTATTAATAACAAGATTGGACTTATCTCTTTAAGATAATTTTTTCAGCCAACAATAGGAAATAAGTGAAAGAGCCTAAAGTTAGAACCATCTACTATATGAATTTTAATCTAATATTCTAAAAATATTATTTAATATAGTATATATTTTATATATTATATATAACCGCCAGGTCTTCAGAACAGGTCTGTATAGCCTGGTTAACGGTCTAAGTACCTTTCACGACGTTGGCGCGTCACTTTCCCCGCTCCGTCGCGTTTTTTCGAACGTAACACCGGCGATTACATCAAAAACGTATGCTATATCGAACTCGCACTTGATAAACGGAATGCTTGTATTAAATTATATAAGTGAACATGAATTTCTGATTTAATATTACAAATATTTCTAGTTAGTGTGATAAATGTGACTGTAAACATGACAGGTTGTGGGTTCGATCCACTAGAAAATGGAATATTTAATATTTTCAGTTTTTCACTCTTGTGCGAATTTGGCAGAAAGTGGGAAGTATCTTATATACTAGACTCCCTTTGCCTACCCTGCTACATTGGTGATACATCGTAAAATTGATAATAAAATTATATATATACAAGATACTTAGTTTAAACTTTTATATGTTAACTTTATAATACTATAATTGAAAATAAAATTGATATATAATTACTTTTGTTATTGATACTAAATAAATTGTTCATATTATTTTCACAGAGTCTTTCAGGCTTAAGCTACACAAAACTTTAACTATAGTGACACTTGTATGTATGTCTATCTATATATACGTAAAAAATACATGCCAGAAAAAAAAAAATCTTGAGATTTACTACATCCCGCAAATATAACAAGATCAAGGAAATGCAAATAATTCAATCCCCCAAATAGGAATCGAATCTACAACCGTCATATTTACAGTCAGACGCGAGTAGTATGGATTCGTTGGGTCTGGCGCAAGCGCCAGACCCAACGAATGCCAGTGTGCCAGACCCCGCGAGTCGATGCGTTGGAACTACAAAAAAAAAAAAAAAAAAAAAAAAAAAAAAAAAAAAAAAAAAAAAAAAAAAAAAAAAAAAAAAAAAAAAAAAAAAAAAAAAAAAACAAAAGGTTTAGCCCCCCATTTGAATCGATTGCGCTGGGTCCCAGAGCTCTATCTCTAACCATTCCAAAGATAGCTTTTCGATTAATTAAATCCCACTAGTCGCTTATTAGTCACCCTCATTAAGCTCACGCACAGCCTAATCACTCACTTCCCCGAATTGCTAACGAAGAACCTACGTCACAGTGCAGTGTTGCTGTCTCTTTCTTGCATTACTCATCACCTAACGACGTCACAGTGCCTGTCTCTTTGTCGCTATGCTAAAAAATAAATACTTGCAATTTCTCTCATTTTAATGTGAAACAATATTTTGTTTATTAAAAACTTCCCATTTAATATATATATATTTTTATTACTTCTATTGTATTTTTTATTATACAATGTTTGAAATAATGGCGCGCCGGTGAAACAATATTTTGTTTATTAAATAGGTCTCGATTTGATATATATTTTTTTATTTATGTTTTAGTTGTTATTGTGAAATTTTAAACCTGTTCAAACTTCTAACAGATTTTGTCATTATTACTAATGGCATTGTTTCTTTATTACTCATAAGTCATAAGCATTAGTTTGAATATTATCGTTATCATTTGCGGTAGTTAATAGGTTTGTTCATTTACATTGTCTAAGTTAGTATAAAACGACTGTGTATCTTTTTTGGATTCATCACTAAGTTGTTCAGTGTCTTCTTGTTAGAACTGCTGTGCGAGTGTTGTCTAGTAAGTGCTAACCACATGGAAACCATTATGGATGTGAGTATTACTTTTTATTCATGTTATTTTGTATTTTACTGTGATTATTTACAACGTGTGTTTTTTACCACTCTCTAACGTTTTTTAGATAGCATAGAAATTTATTTTATTTTTATACTCATTTTCCTTTGTATTCATTGTTGTAGCTTACGCGCTGCGTGGATGGGAATAATGCAGAATACGAAAAAAACACGTATAAACAGTATTACTTCTCAACATCTGACGATGAACCTACCTCGCCATACCCTATCAAGATACGAGAGAGATCAAAGAGCAGTGACTCTCTAAACGAGTTCTTTCAAGAACCTCCGAAGATAAAAAAGACAAAACTACATTCTTCATCGGTGGGGCGAGCGACGAACGATGGTACCTCATATCTTACTACCAACGAAGATGACGGATCCAATGCAACACATCTCATAAAAATTGAGATATTTGAACTGAAAAAACTGGTTGATATACCACCGGAGGAGCACTGGAAATATGCAGATGTGAGAGTCAAATATTATAACAAGAAAAATAGCAAAAATAGCCACCACCAAATTACACGAAAGTTGGTACATAGTATCACCAAAGAAATTTCTAGTGCACCAAACCTAAAAAAATATCACTTTAAAAAAAAGACTAAATAAATTATTTTACTAAAATTTTACTTTGTTTTATTTTCATTTTAAAGGCATTTTAATAAAACCAAATAATATTTTTTACATTAGCATTTATTACATAATAAATAATGTTTCATACATATTTTTTTACATAATGCTATCCTTATTTAAAATATTATAAAAGATTTGAACATATCGTTTAATAGAAGATCATTATTATTATTTGTATCTTGATTAAACATTTCAACAAAGTTAGTGAGAGACATACCTCTACGCTTAAGATATATATATACAAGACAGTATTCACCACAAAAAGAAGAAAAAACATTTTGAATTATCTTATTGCTATATATCCATCTACTTGTATTTCGCTTTAAAAATGATAAATGATAACTATTTGGTTTTCGACCAAAAGTATCGAAATATTCTCCAATTCCATTTGTACCTATGTAAATTGCTATCCAATGTGAGCCTGGTTTTGTATCAGGATCTAAATTACTGATCAAATAAACAGGAGTTGACATATGAACCGGCAATCGATTAGCAGCAAAAACATTTGACGTTAAGGTGGGATGTATTGCTTTTAAACATTTACTTATCTCTAAAGTATTCATGATATTTACGTTTATTAAATAGGTCTCGATTTGATATATATTTTTTTATTTATTTTTTAGTCGTTATTGTGAAATTTTAAACCTGTTCAAACTTCTAACAGATTTTGTCATTATTACTAATGGCATTGTTTCTTTATTACTCATAAGTCATAAGCATTAGTTTGAATATTATCGTTATCATTTGCGGTAGTTTAATAGGTTTGTTCATTTATTAAGAATCTATAAAAGCCAAAAACGTTTCTAACATACTCACTTTTAAACCGTCTTGCGGTACATTAATTCGTGTTGAGTTAAATAGTAGTTGAAAATGTCGAACTGTGATCATGTTACTAGTGTGTTTTTTACTAAAGAACAGGAGATTGAAAGTAATTGCTGGACTGACAAGGAATTGGATGAAATTTGCGAGATTGTTGAATCAGCAGAATGTGCTATGGAAGTTTTCAACGATAAATTCACAAGTATTGAGTCAAAGACTTTTGATTCACAATTTGATGAAGCTTTGTTCAACATAAGTGAAAGTGTGGAAAAGCAGTAAGTAATAATGATTATTAATGTTTTTTTTTTATTTATTTCTTCTTTTTCCTGTTTAAATTTATGAGATATTGAATTTAAAACTTATTTTTTCTTTGTTAACCAGCTTACAAGTTGGCAGAGGCTTGAAACGCGTAGCTCAAGATAACAATAAAAAAGTTGTGAAAATGAGACGTCCAAGCGAACCTTCAACTTCGAGGGATTCAGAATCATCAGTTCAACCATTAAACATTGACATGATCAAGTGTGAGGTATGCAAAATACTTGTTAAAAGGAGATATTTAGCAAATCATTACCGAAGCAATACTCATAAAAATAATGCATTACGCATTCATCACAGTTTTCCTAATGTAACATTAATCGAAAAAGCATTTGGAAAACGTGTTTATACTTACAGAATAACTCCACTCTCCGTTAGTGATGAGCTTTTAGATTTTAATTTGTTTTTAAATTCCGTCAGAGATACTCTTTTTACTTTAGTTAGTGAGAGTATAGTAGCTTTGAAAACCTTTAAAGTTAATTTTATACTCCAAGCTAATTTTATTCAACAATGTAAAGAATTGACAAATACTTTTGATTTTCAAACTCCGAATGTCGTCATTAACGAATCTGTTAATCTAAATGAATTTCTCGATTCTTTAAATGAAACATTTGCAAACAAAATAACTGAATTTGAAAAGAAAGACAGCGGTTGGTCTATTCAGAAAATATTAAGTTTGGATATGAATGTGAATAAATTTAATCCACTTCGCGGATCTTCATACATTGATTTGCCTCACGACATACGAAACAAAAAGGCAGTAATAAATGTAAAAAATAGCGATGTTCAGTGCTTTAAGTGGGCTTTACTCTCAGCATTGTACCCAGCAAATAAAAGTTCAGATCGAGTCTCTTCATATTCAAAATATGAAAACAAGTTAAATTTTGTTGGTGTTCCTTTTCCTGTGAAGTTAACAGACATTCATAAAATCGAAAAGTTGAATAATTTGAGTGTTAACGTTTATGGACTGGAATACAATGGTTTGAGTAAGTCTAACTCTGTGGTTGGTCCATTATATTTTACAAAGTGTCTCAAACCTATTCATATTAATTTACTTTACATAACAAGTGGAAGTAATGGCCATTATTGCTATATAAAAAACTTATCTCGTTTAGTGAGTCATCAGGTTACATCAAGAAATAATGCCATTTACATTTGTGACGGCTGCCTTATTTATTTTAACAGTCAGGAAGCTCTCGATAGACATAGATTGAATGATTGCACACATGTCAGAACCGATCTTCCAAATAAAAATATAAGTAAAAAAAACTGGCGTGGTGAAAATGTACCAAGTGATAAGATAAAATTCGAAGGTTATGAAAAGAAAAAGAGAGTACCCTTTGTGATTTACGCAGATTTTGAATCTTTTCTCAATCCAATCGATTCATGTTCCAATGATCCTTTTAAATCTTTCACTACCAACGTTCAAAGACATGATGAGTACAGCTTTGGTTATTACGTCAAATGTTCATATGATAATAAGCTTTCTAAATATGTTACTTATACCGGCGAAAATTGTGCTAACGTATTTTTGACAAGTTTACGTAAAGATATAGAAATTATTTGTAGAGCTAATTCGTTTCAAAAATATCCTCTTCCTCTATCAGAAATAGACAACAAAACAATACAAGAAGCTTCTATATGTTACATATGTGAGAGTGAATTAAAGGACGAACGATATATCGATCACGACTGGCATTTAGGTACTTTTATAGGTGTATGCCATGAGAATTGTAGCAAAAAAATTCATAACACCTCATTTATTCCTATAATATTACATAATCTGAGCAATTACGATGCTCATTTTATTGTACATGCATTAAATTTTGTCGAAGGTGAGGTACAAATCATTCCGCAAAATAAAGAAAAGTATATTTCCTTCTCAAAAATTCTGAATGTAAATGGTAAAAAGGTTAGTTTGAGGTTTATTGACTCTTTTAAATTTTTATCGAGTAGTTTAGATTCACTAGCTAAGAATCTTAATGACGATGAGTTCCGAGAAACGAAAAAACAATATCCCTCCGATAAAGACTTTCAGTTGTTAAAGCGGAAAGGTGTTTATCCATATGAACATATGACTTCGTTCAAATCATTAGAATTATCATCTTTGCCATCAATTGAGTGTTTCGCTAGTACATTGACTGGTGAAAGCATTTCAGTTGATGATTATAATCATGCTCAAAAAGTATGGTCTCATTTCCACTGTCAAAATATGGCTGACTATTCTAATCTTTATTTAAAAACTGATGTAATACTTTTATGTGATATTTTCGAAAATTTTAGAAATGTTTGCATGAAGACTTACGATTTAGATCCTGCTCATTACTATACCGCTCCAGGATTAAGTTGGGATGCTATGTTAAAATATACAAAGTTGAGCTAGAATTATTACAGATTTTGATAAATTGCTTTTGTCAAATCCAGTATTAGAGGAGGCATATCGCAATGCAGTAATCGCTATGCAAAAGCAAATAATCCACACATGAAAACTTTTGATAGTAATGATCTTATTTCATATTTAATTTATCTTGATGCAAACAATTTATATGGGTGGGCTATGTCTCAATATTTGCCTTTGTCTAATTTTGAATGGGAAGATCCTTATGTAAATTATAATGTACCAATCACCTCTGATATTGGATATATTTTAGAAGTAGATCTAGAATACCCCGATAGCTTACATGATGCTCATTCCGACTTTCCATTGTGTCCAGAAAATATTTGTGTAGGTAATTCGAAAGAATCTAAATTAGCTACTAATTTATATAACAAAAAAAAATATGTTATACATTATAGAAATCTTTCTAGACAAATGTGAGAAATATGGTTTGCGAGTACGAAAAGTTCATAGAGTATTAAAATTCAAGCAAAAGAACCTTGGTTAAAAAAATATATTGAATTAAACACCCAATTACGAACTTTAGCAACATCCGACTTTGAAAAAGATTTTTATAAGCTGATGAATAATTCTGTATTTGGAAAGACAATGGAAAATATTGAAAAAAGAGTAAACGTAAAGTTAGTAACACACTGGAAAAATCATGGAAAAATCAAAGGTGTTCAGAGTCTCATTGCTCGCCCCGAATTCCACAGTCTTTCCATTTTTTCTGAAAATTTGGTCGCAGTAACTTCGCAAAACTAAATTGTTTTATAATAAGCCCATATATTTAGGTTTTAGCATATTAGAGATATCCAAGACTTTAATGTATGACTTTCACTATCAGTACATGAAAAATAAATTTACCAACATAAAATTGTTATATACTGATACTGATAGTCTGATATACCAAATATTTTGCGATGATTTTTACAAAGAAATTAAGGAAGATTTAAATTCATATTTCGATACTTCTGATTATCCTTCAAATAATCAGTTTCACTTTCCTCAAGTAAATAAAAAGAAATTAGGATTTTTTAAAGACGAGAACAACGGCAAAATTCTTACTGAATTTGTTGGATTGCGATCAAAAATGTATGCAATGAGTGTTGAAGATCGTACTATTACCAAAGCTAAAGGGGTTAATAGAAGTGTAACTAAGAAATTAAATGTTAGTGACTATAAGTCATGTTTATTTAATAAAAAAATACAACTCGCTGAAATGTATAGATTTAGAAGCATCAAACATATTATATTTACACAAAAAAATAATAAAATTTGTTTGTCATACAACGACACCAAGCGACATATTATGCATAACTCAATGGATACATTAGCTTGGGGTCATTATAAGTTAAGATAGTATTAAGATATCATTTTTATTGTATTAGTTAAGAAAATATAATAAAATGTTATGTGTTTTTTTATATGTACATATTTAGTTTTACCTTTTAACTGAATAGACGTATCCTACTGCATTTAACATGTTTCATTTTGAACACCCTTTCACTGCTATTATAGCGGGTCCTAGTGGCTGCGGAAAATCAAAGTTCGTATGTGATTTTTTGAAAAACATAAATCATGTTTGTAATCAAGAATTTAACAATATCTTATGGTGTTACGATGAAATGCAACCATTATACAATTTAAATGGAGTTAATTACTATCAAGGAATTCCTGACTTGAACATGTTTGATGGGAAGTATCCTCAATTGATTATAATCGACGACCTTATGAGAGAATCTGATGGGCGCATAGTTGATATTTTTACTAAAGGGAGTCATCATAGAAACTTGAGTGTATTCTATATAACGCAAAACTTGTTTCATCAAGGGAAAGGACAACGTGATATATCGTTAAATTCTAGCTACATCATTTACTTTAAAAATCCTAGAGACAAAACTCAAATACGTTTTCTTGCTCGTCAAATAGTACCTGAGAATCCTAAATATGTTGAAGAAGCATACAAGGATGCCACTAGTAAACCACATGGATACTTAATGATAGATTTAAAACAAAATACAGATGATATTTACCGAATGAAAACTAACATATTTCCTGATGAATATACTATTTGTTACATTCCTAAGAAGGGATATAAATACAATAACTCTAAAGACAATTCCATCATTATTAAACAATGACACATAGAGTAAAGGCACATAAAGAGTTTTTAAGAGCGTTACATTGCTTAAAACCAAAATATAGAAAAGTTTTACTTGGCGCTTGTAATAAAGAAGAAATCGATTGTATTTGTGAGTGCATATACAATGTTTTGAAAGGGAAAATTCCACTGCAAGACGAACACAAAAATAAATTAGATAAGTATAAGAATGTTTTAAGAAAGCTTGTTTCAAAGACAAAGAACAAAGCTAGAAAAAATATTATAATACAAAAAGGTGGAACTTTCTTACCAATTATCTTGAGTACAGTTTTGGGTGCACTATTTAATTCATTGATTTAGAATAAAAATGGAGAACGCAAAGAAAATGATATTAATTGAACCTGAAGCAATAGAGAGACTTAAGAAAGATAATGCTAATACTACCGTTAACAATTTATCACAACTTGATGAAGAAATGAGTAAAGTTTTAAAAACTAAATTAGACGACAGAGAGAAATGGTCACTTTATCAACAAACTCTTCAGAGATATTTGTATTTTATTGCTAAAGATCGAAAACCAATAGAAATACCCTTAGTAAATTTTGGTGAGTCGGGAAATTATATAAAAGAAGATGTAACAACAAAGAAAACTGCAGACATTAAAGAAGAGCCTATGAAAACACACGAAAGACCGATTAATGAGAATATTCCACACAAAAGTAATAACTATTACACTAAATCTCAACTGCTTCAACTCATACCAAAGACATATAAAATAAAAGGTGAGCTGTTAATTGATATTTTATTGAAAAATAAAAATAAGATTAATTGGAACGATGACGGTACAATTTTTATAGACAACAAGAAAGTTTATAAAAGTAATATTGTTGACTTAATCAATGATGTTGTAAGACCACTCAAAAACAGTTCGCCACATGGTTGGGTAGAATTTTCGCAAGTTTTGAAGGATTTAAAAGTACCATTGAGTTATATAGGAAATCCAAAACGAGCGACTTTCATAAATGTCATGTCAAAGACACCTGATTTTGGGAAAACATCACAAGCTGTGACAGAATCTTCAAGCACCGCAAATCAATTAACTCCCCAAACATATCCAAAATCGAACGAAGAAAAAGTAAAACGAAAAATTGCTTGGGAAAGATGGACCCCTTATTAGAAATCAAAAATATTTATTATGATGTTTCTAATCCTGCTGGTTATAGCAGTTTAAATAAATTATCTGAAGCAATGAAAAGTAAAATGACTAAAGAAGATACAAAAAAATGGTTGGAGTCTCAAGAAACTTATACCTTACATAAACCTGTTCAGCGACGATTTTCGAGAAATAAATATGTTTTATCTAATATTAGCGATCTTTGGCAAGCTGATTTAAGTGACATGAGAAATTACAGTGAATGTAATGATGGAAATAAATATATTTTATGTGTTATCGATGTTTTTAGTAAATACGCATTTGCTAGACCTTTGCAAAAAAAGAACTCTGAATCTATAAAAAAATGTTTTTCAAGTATATTTTTAGAAGCTAACACTATTCCCAGACACTTACAATCTGATAAAGGTACTGAATTTATATCGAAAGATGTACAACAGTTTTTAAAAATGCGAAATATTAATTACTATACGACGAACAATCCTGATATCAAAGCCAGTATTGTTGAGAGATTTCAGAGAACATTGAAAATGAAAATGTGGCGATATTTTACACATAAAAATACTTATCGATATGTTGACATTTTACAAGATTTGCTTTATTCATATAACCATAGCATTCATCGAAGTATTAAGATGCGTCCTTGTGATGTTAATCAAAATAATATAATGACAGTTTGGCGTAATTTGTATGGTAACACAAATAGTCAGTATAAAACCATTCCTAAATTTCAAATTGGTGATCATGTTAGAATAACAAAATATAAACACATATTTCAAAAAGGATATGAAACAAATTGGAGTGATGAAATATTTATAATTACATCAGTCATAGAGAGATCACCGTGGTTAGTGTATACTTTAAAAGATTTAAAAGATGAACCTATAATAGGAACATTCTATGAAAAAGAGTTACAAAAAGTAACATATGATCCCACTACAAAACACAAAATAGATAAAATTATACGTACTCGGTATTCAGGTCTCACAAAGGAGTTGTTCGTGAAGTGGAAAGGTTATCCGAATAAATTTAACAGTTGGATATTAGCATCGAGCTTAGAGTCATGAATAACGAAGATTTTTATTTAACGCTACTTAGTAACAGCTCATTTTTATACTTTCCTGATAATAAGACAACACACTTTTCAACAAAACTTCCAAAATCTATCAAACTAGAAGGAGAATGGTCGGTAGGAATTGTTGAATTTCAGTATCCATGTACTATGTTTACTGTTCAAAGTAAACAAAATATAATGTACATAAGTAAAAAAGAGCAGGTTCCCAATGAAGCTGAACCACAGATTGTTACTTATAAAAATCATATCCCAGCATCTAGTTATGAAAATATAGATGATGTTCTATCAGCACTGAATTCTAGAGAATCATTTAAACTACGCTACGATAAAATTTCAAAATACATAACTTTAACCGGAAATATCGATGACCTCATTTCTCTTAAGTTTTCTTCAAAATTAAGTCTTCAGCTTGGTTTTGATCCTAATACTGATGTAAGAACTAAAACTACAGGTAAATTTCCAGCTAACCTTTACTTAGGTTTACCATCACAACTATTAATTTACTGTGATATCGTAGAACCTCAAATAGTGGGAGACGTAATGTGTTCATTGTTACGGATTATTTCCTTGGATCCAGTTAAATATGCATATGGATCGAACAAAATGCACGTTTTTTCGCCACCGCACTATATCCCAGTAATGCGTAGAGAGTTTGATACAATTGAAATAGATATAAGGTCTAACACCGGAGAAAATATACCATTTGAATTTGGAACGAGCTGTGTTAAGTTACATTTCAAACGCAACTAATTTAAATAAAATGATGTATGAGAAACGTAGTGATAATATTTGTCCATATCAACAATATTACATCCATCAAGCTGGAACTGGAATTGGGGTTATCTATAAAGGTACAACACATCAGCGTGGTCATGGTATTGGAAGTTTTTTGGGTGGATTGTTTAGATCAATTCTACCTCTATTGTCAAATGGAACAAGAGTGGTTGGAAAAGAGGCATTGAATGCTGGTGTAGGACTTTTATCAGACATGGTACAGGCAAAACCATTAAATGAATCAGTGCAAGAACGTTTTAAGAAAGCTACTTCAAATTTAAAAAGAAAAGCTGATGATAAAATAGATCGAGTGATGACAGGATCAGGTAACAAAAACAGTAGATGTCGCCTACAAAGTCTCATTCAATCGGAGAATCTAAAAGGAAGAACATTAAAAAGAGCTAAAAGAAATTTTAAATTAAATTACAACGATATATTTTCAACAAATAAAAATAATGTCGTTTTTACATAATCATTCTTGTGAATGTGCCAAATCCGAACTGGATTTATTCGCTTTACCATCAACTCAAACAAGCATAGAAAATGGACAATGGATTCACTACAAACCAATTTCATCACTCAGCGACGATGGACCATTAGAATTTCAAATTCCTGGATCTGGTGATGATTACATTGATTTGTCACATACATTAATTCATGTCAAAGCAAAAATAGTAAATCAAGATTTAACACCTCTTGAGGATACAACTGTTGTAGCTCCAGTCAATTATTGGCTTCACTCTCTTTTTAGTCAATTAGATGTCTATTTAAATCAAAAACTTATGTCTCCACCAAATAATACATATGGATATCGTGCTTACATAGAAACTCTATTAAATTATGCTCCACATGCGAAACAATCACATCTTACATGTGGATTGTGGTACGAAGACACTGCTGGGAAAATGAACAATACTGATGAAGCAAATAAAGGATTCACAGAAAGACAAAAATATGTAAAGGAAAGTAAAGAAGTGGAAATGATTGGACATTTACATGGAGATATTTTTAATCAAGAAAAGTTTTTGATAAACGGTGTTGAAATGTGTGTAAAACTAGTTAGATCAAGAGATTCTTTTAACCTCATGGCTTCAACAAATGATATTAAAGTAAAAGTATCAATCACTGATGCTACTCTTATGATTCGTAAAGCTCGAATAAATCCGAGTGTACTGCTTGCTCATCAAAAAGTTTTAGCATCTACAACTGCAAAATATCCAATCACAAGAGCTGAAGTAAAAGTCTTAACAATTCCATCTGGTGTTCAGGGTAAAACACTTGACAATGTTTTCCTTGGACAGATACCTAAACGGTGTATTATTGGATTTGTTAATAACACAGCTTTTAACGGTAGTTATACTAAAAACCCATACGATTTTGATAACTTTGGTATTAATACGTTTAGTTTATATATCGATGGTATGCAAATACCATCAAAAACTTTACAACCAGCGTTTAGTAATGGAGTTCATACTCTTATGTATCATACACTATTTACGGGAACTGGTATTCACTTCTTGAATGAGGGTAATGGCATCAACAGAGATAGATATCCAAAAGGATATTGTCTGATGGCTTTTGATCTAACTCCTGATTTAGCTGCAAACACCTCTTCACATTGGAATTTAATCAAACATGGGAGTGTTAGGTTAGAAGTAAGGTTTGAAAATGCTCTCACTCAAACAATAAATTGCATTGTTTATGCTGAGTTTGATAATTTAATTGAAATAGACAAGAACAGAAACGTTAGTGTAGATTTTAGTAGTTAATAGATTGTAGGTCTTCTTATAAAATAACATTCTCCATTTCATATGTTATATATATTTGATAACTTTTGTGTGCTGTAGACGTAAATATCATGAATACTTTAGAGATAAGTAAATGTTTAAAAGCAATACATCCCACCTTAACGTCAAATGTTTTTGCTGCTAATCGATTGCCGGTTCATATGTCAACTCCTGTTTATTTGATCAGTAATTTAGATCCTGATACAAAACCAGGCTCACATTGGATAGCAATTTACATAGGTACAAATGGAATTGGAGAATATTTCGATACTTTTGGTCGAAAACCAAATAGTTATCATTTATCATTTTTAAAGCGAAATACAAGTAGATGGATATATAGCAATAAGATAATTCAAAATGTTTTTTCTTCTTTTTGTGGTGAATACTGTCTTGTATATATATATCTTAAGCGTAGAGGTATGTCTCTCACTAACTTTGTTGAAATGTTTAATCAAGATACAAATAATAATAATGATCTTCTATTAAACGATATGTTCAAATCTTTTATAATATTTTAAATAAGGATAGCATTATGTAAAAAAATATGTATGAAACATTATTTATTATGTAATAAATGCTAATGTAAAAAATATTATTTGGTTTTATTAAAATGCCTTTAAAATGAAAATAAAACAAAGTAAAATTTTAGTAAAATAATTTATTTAGTCTTTTTTTTAAAGTGATATTTTTTTAGGTTTGGTGCACTAGAAATTTCTTTGGTGATACTATGTACCAACTTTCGTGTAATTTGGTGGTGGCTATTTTTGCTATTTTTCTTGTTATAATATTTGACTCTCACATCTGCATATTTCCAGTGCTCCTCCGGTGGTATATCAACCAGTTTTTTCAGTTCAAATATCTCAATTTTTATGAGATGTGTTGCATTGGATCCGTCATCTTCGTTGGTAGTAAGATATGAGGTACCATCGTTCGTCGCTCGCCCCACCGATGAAGAATGTAGTTTTGTCTTTTTTATCTTCGGAGGTTCTTGAAAGAACTCGTTTAGAGAGTCACTGCTCTTTGATCTCTCTCGTATCTTGATAGGGTATGGCGAGGTAGGTTCATCGTCAGATGTTGAGAAGTAATACTGTTTATACGTGTTTTTTTCGTATTCTGCATTATTCCCATCCACGCAGCGCGTAAGCTACAACAATGAATACAAAGGAAAATGAGTATAAAAATAAAATAAATTTCTATGCTATCTAAAAAACGTTAGAGAGTGGTAAAAAACACACGTTGTAAATAATCACAGTAAAATACAAAATAACATGAATAAAAAGTAATACTCACATCCATAATGGTTTCCATGTGGTTAGCACTTACTAGACAACACTCGCACAGCAGTTCTTAACAAGAAGACACTGAACAACTTAGTGATGAATCCAAAAAAGATACACAGTCGTTTTATACTAACTTAGACAATGTAAATGAACAAACCTATTAACTACCGCAAATGATAACGATAATATTCAAACTAATGCTTATGACTTATGAGTAATAAAGAAACAATGCCATTAGTAATAATGACAAAATCTGTTAGAAGTTTGAACAGGTTTAAAATTTCACAATAACAACTAAAACATAAATAAAAAAATATATATCAAATCGAGACCTATTTAATAAACAAAATATTGTTTCACCGGCGCGCCATTATTTCAAACATTGTATAATAAAAAATACAATAGAACTAATAAAAATATATATATATTAAATGGGAAGTTTTTAATAAACAAAATATTGTTTCACATTAAAATGAGAGAAATTGCAAGTATTTATTTTTTAGCATAGCGACAAAGAGACAGGCACTGTGACGTCGTTAGGTGATGAGTAATGCAAGAAAGAGACAGCAACACTGCACTGTGACGTAGGTTCTTCGTTAGCAATTCGGGGAAGTGAGTGATTAGGCTGTGCGTGAGCTTAATGAGGGTGACTAATAAGCGACTAGTGGGATTTAATTAATCGAAAAGCTATCTTTGGAATGGTTAGAGATAGAGCTCTGGGACCCAGCGCAATCGATTCAAATGGGGGGCTAAACCTTTTTTTTTTTTTTTTTTTTTTTTTTTTTTTTTTTTTTTTTTTTTTTTTTTTTTTTTTTTTAGTTCCAACGCATCGACTCGCGGGGTCTGGCACACTGGCATTCGTTCGTCCAACGAATCCATACTACTGACGCGGTGCCGGTGCGCCACGGCGTCCTCTTGATTCTCAAATATCACTTAAATAATATATCAAAAGCTTACCGGAAATAAACTTTTATAATTAGTTACTGTTTTGATAAAGTAAATTGAATACGAGACATTAATGAAAAAGTTATCTTTCGGCCACGAAAAGTTATACAATTTTAACTTAAATCATCTTACATTTTATTAAACCAAGTATTTAAAAGATTAACTGAATTACAATTTCTTATACATTAAGGAATCGTTGAACAAACATTAAATGATAATAATATACGCGACACATAATAATAACAAGACCAGCCACAAGCATGTAACTGTAAACACGACAGGTTGTGAGTTCGACTCCCGCTAGAGGTAATGAAATATTAATATTTTCATTTTCTCGCTCTGGCATCGAGGCAAAGCGCGGCGTTGAGTTCCGCCACACAATACCTCTAGAATTCAGCCAAAAGTGGGAACGGAGTGTCTTAAAACTAGGCTCCCTCAGCCTACCCTGTTAAATGCGGGATACAGCGTGAAACTAAAAAAAAAAAAAGAAAATTAATCATAATGTTTGTTTAGTAAAAAAAAAACCGGTCCTGAATATAAATGAAAGATTACTTTATTATCCCTATTTTCTTTATGCGGCCTCGTAATGCATGCAAAAGAGTTTTAGATCGTGTAGGCGTAATTCTAAGTGAAAAAGAGCACTTCCACTACAGAGTGAAAATTAAAAATAGTGGAGTAAACATGTTCAGCTCGTAAAGATATACACAAAAGTGAAACACAAAGCTTCAAAATCTTAAGGCTTAATGTACATGACATTTTATTAAGAATTTATATTTTCCAGACTTTTCAATTGTTATTATGAATATTTAAAAAAAACAACTTGCCGCGCTGTATGGCAGCAGGATAGGCTGAGGTAATCTAGTGTTAAGACACTCCGCTCCCCATTTTCTGGTAATTTTTTCGAGGCATTGCGTGTGGAGTGGCGGAACTCAACTCCGGGCCTATTTGCCTTGGTGCCAGAGCGAAGAAATTAAAATGTTAATAATGTTTTATTCCTTCGAGTGGGGATCAAACCTACAACTGTCACTTATAGTCGCAATTACGAAAATATCGAGAAGTTATTTACGCTTTATTTCACATGACACGAAAACTTAAAAAAAAAACAACCATTGAAGGTATATATTTTGACTATTTATATAAATAAGAAATAAGTTTCATATTGTGTAAGAATATTGAAAGAAGAAACTCGATTTGAGTTAAAAAAAACGTTATGCGTCGCTTGCTGTTGACATTTATATTTTTTCAGTTCACTTCACTGGTAGATCAGGAAAGGAACAATATCATAATAATTATATATTGAACTTTGCTTATAATAAGTGTATAAATAATATAAAAAAAAACTATTTATAATAATAAACGAATAAACTTTTAGATTAAAGTACATAATTTTTATTATATTAATAATCTTTTAGGTTCTTTTAGGCTTCAACACTAGGTTCCCTCTGCCTACCCTGCTGTGTGCAGGATACAGCGTGAAGCTGAAACAAAAAAAATCTTTTACTTAATAATATAAGCAAAGCCACCACATGCATGTCCTCCGTACAATAAATTTCTTCGTTTTTAGTCCTTCTTTCTTTAGTTAGTCTAGTTTCTTATGCATTTAACATAATGTCTTTTAATATAAAAATATAAATTTACAACAACACAGTTCCAGTTCTATTCAATCGAGATAAACGTGATAATACTATGAATATTTCATGTCGATTTAAATAATCTTTAACATTCTGTAATTTACATAATTATTTAATGTAATCGATTTAAATATAAAATTACAAAAAAAATGGGAATGAAACAACTATAGCGTTCTACTTAATGTTAACAATATTATTTATGCAAATTTTTAACTATTTATTTCACCAAAATGGTAAAAAAATAAAAAAAACAGTAAGTAAACATTTTATGCCTCTAATACTGTACATACGTAGGCCGGTCGTGGCGCAGCGGCACGAGGTGTGACTGCAAAACCGACTGGTTCTGGGTTCGATTCCCACTCGAGGAGATGAAATATTTACTTAAATTTATATTTCCATTTCTTCGCTCTGGTGTCGAGGTTAAGCGCGGCGTTGAGTTCTGCCCCTCAACACGCAATGCCTCCAGAATTCGGCAGAAAGTGGGGAACGGAGTGTCTTAACACTAGGTTCCCTCTGCCTACCCTGCTGTGTGCGGGATACAGCGTGAAGCTGATTTATTTATTTATTTATTATTTACTGTACATATTTACTCGAGCGAAGTCTCCCTCAAAAGGTACGCGTCGGTTTTGTCCGCTGCCATCTTTGTTTTGTAATCTGTATGCATCATAGTAATGTTTATTTAACTATACGATTTTATTAATATTGTTATGTTATCTGTGGTTGTGGACTTGGTTATAAATTTAAATTTTAAAAAAGACTTAGGAAAATAATATATATTTTTAATCTGTTTTTTTTTTTAATGTAAGTTATATTGATGAATAATGTAGTTTTAGCAATGTAAAGATGCATATTTAAAAATATATGTATGTGTTAATAAAAAAATATTAGATAAATATTCTTTATAGGATATCGCATATATTTAAAATGGCACGTGGTTTTATTATGTTTTCTAAACATGAAAATATGGAAAAAATACATTTATATTAGTAAATAATAATATAAAAACAAATTAGAAATTGGCAATTAATTTTTTTTTTGTGGTACAATACAAGAAACAGGACTGAAGAATTGGAATTTGAGATTTTTCTATTTCTTATAATTGTGTCTAATAAATATATCATTTTAAGTTTTATAGGAAATCCTCAACAAATTATATTTTGTAATTTAGCTACATATAAAAATAAGTTATTATATAATATTTAACTATTTTTAATTAATACATTATTTATTATTATTTTAAGTTTTACTTATATTTTTAAGTTATTTAAGCAATTCGAAACAATCTTATACACTAACTACTAAATATTTTGAAATAAAGCAGGTGGTATTATGTGACATATTAACAGCTTTTGGACAGCACTGCCGAGCGTTTGTATCGGCCTTATAGATATAAATATCTTTATTGTGAATCATTATTGAGGTCGTAGTAGCGCAGAGGCACATGCGTGCAACTGTAAAAACGACGGTTGTGGGTTTGATTTTCATTAAGGAGACTCTGGTGACAAGGCAAAGCGCGGCTCTGTTTTGTAGTTCCGCCATTCAGCCATGGCTCAAGAATTGGGTGGAAAGTAGGGAACAATAACCCTATTGTTCCCCACTTTCCACCTAATGGGGAACGTAATGTGTTAACACTAAATTCGCAGGTTCCCTCCGCCTACCCTACTATGTGCAGGATACAGCGTGAACCTAAAAAAACGTCTGGCTGTCAGTATTTATTTCTTTTTAATTGATTCATTATTCATAAAATTGTTATTAAATTAAATCTCAGGATTTTTTTAAAATAAAAATAAACTTATTAAACGAAAATAAATATATACAGGATTTTTTTTCTAATCTTATATAGTTATGGTAATTTTATCATAATCATTCTTTTGTAGTACGCGTTAACATACTTATATAAGGTTTATTTATAATAATATGAGTTATTATGTAATCTAATTCGGTTATATAATAACTACACTGTTCTTAGTAAGTACTATAACATGTAATAGAAAAACTATAAATATATGTATGTAATTTTTGATTTTTTTTGTCTTCTGTTGAAGTTTGTAACTAAGAACATTAAAAATAGAGGGTAAACCTATTTAAAAATTATTAAAGAATTGTATTTAGAACCTTCTTAGCACATTTTAATTTCATTGTAACTACATATATATATATTTTGCCTTCCCACTTTGTCCTAAATTTTATAAAAGACAAAAGTCAAAGTCAAAGTCAAAGTCAAAGTCAAAGTCAAAGTCAAAATCAAAGTCAAAGTAAAATTAATATTCAAAGTCAGCACAATTTGTTTGGTGACGGAACCCAACGCCGTACTTGTGACTTACTCTAATTTTGCCGAGCGAGTGCCAAGTGGCATCGAACCCATAACCTTATTGTACAACTACTGTAATTCACGCTAACAACTTTATTTTAAAAATTATAATTAAACAACAAAATTATATTTTTATAGTAATTCTTAAAAACAAATTTGGACAATTGTAGTATTTAGGCCAATGTCGAGATGTGGAAAAAGCATTTGTTTTATATCTCAATTTTACTTATCTTGGAGTGTTTTCACAACCTTTATCTGGTATGACAGTGTAAAATTTAAATTAGCTTATGAGATTTAAGTTTTTATTAAATATAGAAATTATTGAGTTTTTACGTTGTCATTATCATATTTAGAAATGCAAAATTAAATTAATTTATTTAGTTAAACGTACGGTAGCGGGACTTGAACCGACGCCTTACGGAAGCCGTGCGCTCCTGTCAAATAAGCCATATGGTTTTATCAAGTTTATTATAGACTTATTTGCGATAAAGACTCTAGCGCGAGTTTTGAGTCACGCTACACTTTTTGTTTACATTTCTAATCATTTTTTAATTTATTAAAGTGTATTTGACACTTTAAAAAAACTAATAAGTTCATTTTAATATGAACCTATTACCTATATAGATCTCAAGACAAACACCGTATTAAGTGATTTATTATTAATGCGGCACTCGCCACCGCGCCTCGCCGCAGAACTGGTTTCGTTAGCTAACACACTTACACGTAATATAGATAAAAATGGTTTAAATTTCACTTATTTATATATATTTCTTATTTAAATGTTTGATCTAAACTGGCAACATTGCTGTTTAAAAAGAAAAATAGCAAGTGTTATTATTATTACATTATTATTTACATAAATACAAGTAAAAATTAAATAATAAATCTTAATATAAATTACAATACCAGTATAACTTCAGTTTAAATGTCAGACCTATATCTAATAGTTTTGCAAATTTTATTTTAATTTGTAATTCAAAATTCAATCTCAGGACAACATACTCGACGTCCCATACGGTCCTTCCATACATTCTACCGTACAAAGTGCCCTGGTACACTCACCCCATATTAAACTCTATATCTAATATAATATAAGGGTGAAAATCACCAACCCTATCAATAAACGCTAATAACAAACACTAACCAATATTTTGTCACGCTCTACACCAAACAATAATGGTACAGCGTGACAAGGACAGACGATATCCACTCGACGTTATTAATAAGGTAAAAGTAATGAGAATATTTTATCGCAGTAGAGACGAGCATCGAAAACGCACTAACATTCTATTTTTAAAATCGATGCGGTGACCGAAGTGGGGCATGTGTTGTGTGTTTGTGTGTGTCGTACCCTCGTATCTACGGAACAGTTATCACGATTTTGGAACGTGATCGCGCTGAACGTTTAATGTTAGTGGAATAAATTTAAATACTTATTATATAACGTGGATTAAAACCTATTTTGATTGAGCTTGCAAAATCGCGTAGAATACTAATTGAGGCGTTGCTTTTAAAAAGATGGCCGCCTGCCAGTGTCTAAAGTAAAAGCGCCCCTCATGCGTGCGGTTAAATTTACCTGTATTATTGAAACCGTAAGCTTTCTCCTTCTCCGTGTACAATGCGTTACGTGGGTAATCTTTTAGATCTACTATATTATATTTTCTCTATTTTTTTAACAATAAAGTTTATATTATCTATATATTATTTTTTTATTTCGCATATTCTGGCATTGCCACTAATAAAATACTCAAATAAATTAATATTCTGTATATTGTGAATCGTTTTTTTTATTATTAAACTGTGTTTTTATTAAGTAACACAGATTTTATTATAAAATATTAAATACCTACAAAATATTTACCTATGACGTTTGCATTTGTCTAGTAAACCAGTTTGAGCTCATGTAATCGCAACCGTATTTATAAGAAATAAGAGTTGAAAATCCAACAACAGCTCAAACATGGATCGTATCCGCATAGAAATGAACTAAACAATTAGCAGACAAATTGAATATTTATTTTTCTCTCATTAGAACCATGTTACATTACAGCATTACAGCATAAGTCATAATTTATTTCTGTTTTTTTTTTAATTTTTATAATATTTATAAATAAATCTATAAATCCTATTAATATTATAATTACAATGGTTTGTGAGGATGAATGTTTGTTATACTTTCACGCGAAAACTATTGAACGTATTTCGATGAAACTTTACAGTAATGTAGCTTATACATCAGAATGAGACATAGACTATAATTTATGTAAAAATTGTATACTTAGTAGTAAGCTTTAGCGGGCGAAGCCACGTTTCTCAGTCGTGGCGCAGAGACACAAAGTGTCACACTTTAAAAACTTTTGCTTTGTAAAACCGACTGGTTGTGGGTTCGAATCCCACTTGAGGAGTTTATTCCTCATTACTTAAATGTATATTTGCATTTCTTCACTCTGGTGTCGGGTCTTCTGCCACTTAACACGCAATGCCTCCAGAATTCGGGAGAAACTGGAGAACGGAGTGTCTTACATTAGGTCCCCTCTGCCTACCCTGCTATGTGCGGGATACAGCGTGAAGCTGATTTATAATACAATATTTTAATCTTATCAAATGCTGTAACATATTTCTGTCCTACATGTGTGGGATCGGCCTAACAATGCGTTGGTCGCATCAGTTCGTAAAGCAACAACATTCCCGACCCGAGCGCGGCGCGGGCCGGACCGTTATACGTGCCGAGTTTAATGACTTATATATAAGAATATGCTGCAGGATTCTATACTACGTTAAAAATAATTAGATTACTTTGATCTTTACTATAATGTATATTGTAAATAGGATAAATGCTTTATATTGAAATTTAAGATATTTTATAAGAATGCCTGAGATGATAATGCTGTGTTCAGGTGACGTCATTATGGCGCAGTTTAGATACGTATATTAGATGTAATGTACGTTACTGTACTGTAAACTGTAATGATTGTTCTGGTTATATTCTGAATATAGGCACAGAGAACTTAGTGTATAGACACTCCGTTTCGAGAAACCGCGTGGTCTAATTCGGGATAATATAGATTATAGGTGTTTTTTTTACCATTTATCGATCTATCAACCAAACGATTATCTACAGGCGAAAAGTGGTTAGATTAGTCATATATCACTGAGTTCCTTTTGTTTACCTTTAACACAAATAATATTAAAAATATTTAATGATAAGATATTAAACAATATTATTTATAACTAAAAAGAAATATGTACTTATGTTATTTTTTATTTTTTATCAGCTTCACGCTGTATCCCGCACACAGCAGGGTAAGCAGAGGGAACCCAGTGTTAAGACACTCGGTTCCCCACTTTCTGCCGAAATCTGGAGACATTGCGTGTTGAGAGGCAGAACTCAACGCCGCGCTTAACCTCAACACCAGAGCGAAGAAATGGAAATATAAATTTAAGTAAATAGTTCATCTCCTCGAGTGGGGATCGAACCCACAACTAGTCGGTTTTACAGTCACACCTCGCGCCGCTGCGCCACGACTGGCCTCATATTATATGTTATTATAGCATAAATACGAAAAAAAAGTAATTTCTTTATCAGTGACAGCTTTGTTTTGATACAATGATTATTCAAATCAAACACCACTCACACAACAGTGGCTCGAGAGTCTTTGTCATGGAGTATGAAGGTACTAAAGTACTTCTAATGAGCGTCGGTCGTTATTTCAGTTACTGTTCCAATGATAATGTAATTTATTTTAGAAAAAAAATTTTTTTTTCAGTTTCACGCTGTATCCCGCGTTTACTATTGCGTGTTAAGTGTCGGAAATCAACGCCGCACTTTTGCCTCGATACCAGAACGAAGTACTAACAATATTAAATACATAATTTCCTCGAGTGGGTATCGAACTCACAACCCGTCGAGTGTAGATTCACACATTTGCGCTAAGACTGGTCTAGAAATTAAAAAATTCAAATAGAATTACTGGAGATAAAAGGAAACTATATATTA
Source organism: Heliconius himera (assembly GCA_021202915.1). Classification (NCBI taxonomy): domain Eukaryota; kingdom Metazoa; phylum Arthropoda; class Insecta; order Lepidoptera; family Nymphalidae; genus Heliconius; species Heliconius himera. Next base: position 107,789 of record JAJHJA010000797.1, on the reverse strand, counting down.
TCTTCTATATATACATATGAGAGTGTGCATTGCAATTTTAGGGGTAAACCAATTTAGATACGACGAAAATAGTTTTGATGAACCATACACGAACCAATAAACGTTTCTAAAACGAGGAAGTGTATGTGCATTCCTTTTGTATTTAGATTTATTATAATTTTAATAAGTGCTTAATATAAGTCGAGGCCAGTCGTGGCGCTACAGCACAAGCGTGTGACTGTACGTGACAAGTTGTGGGTTCGATCCCCCTTCAAGGTAATTAAATATTTAATATTTCTATTTCTTAGCCACTAGTTCCTCCACTCAATACGCAATGCCTCGTGAATTCGGCGAAAAATTATGAATGGTCTTAACACTATGTTTCTCTGCCTATCCTGCTGTGCTGTGTGCAGGATACAGCGTGAAACTCAATATAAGGCAACACATTATTACAGATTTAAGTGTTTAAACTAAATTTTTCTCTCCAATAAAACAAGAAATATTTCCATCAACTACACCCTCACTTCAAAGGACTGTACAAGGCTAAGGGAATCCTTGAAAATGGCGGACTGTCTCGAGTTACTTGTTATGCAAGGATTAAGACACATTGGACCATTGCCATATACATACTTACTTATTTTATAAATGAATAAAATCAGCTTCACGCTGTATCCCGCACACATCAGGGTAGGCAGGGGTAACCTAGTGTTGAGACACTCCGTTCTCCGCTTTTTGCCGAATTCTGGAGGTATTGCGTGTTGAGTGGCACAATTCAACGCCGCGCTTAATCTCGACACCAGAGCGAAGAAATGGAAATATAAATTTAAGTAAATATTTCATTTCCTCGAGTGGGGATCGAACCCACAACCAGTCGTTTTTACAGTCACACCTCGTGCCGCTGCGCCACGACTGGCCTCAACTTACTTTAACATGGTACATTTTGAGCGAACGTTGACTCTTTTTATCTTATCTAGCGATTGTGGGGCAGAAAAACTATATCGCAATCAGTAAACTGATGTTATTATACGTATATTATGAATGTTTTAAGCTAAATTTGTTTTTTTTTTGGATGTGAACGAACGTTTTGTGTTTAAAATGTTATTTATATAAAATGAGTTAATAATAATAATAATAATCAGCTTCACGCTGTATCCCGCACACAGCAGGGTAGGCAGAGGGAACCTAGTGCTAAGACACTCCGTTCCCCACTTTCCGCTGAGTTATGGAGCTTTACTTCTACACCAGAGCGAAAAAATGGAAATATCAATGTAAATAAATATTTCATCTCCTCGAGTGGGGATCGAAGCAACAACCAGTCGATTTTACAATCACACTTTGTGCCCCTGCGCCACGACTGGCGCTAAAATGAGCTAAAGCTATATACATAGTCGTGTTTTTATCTTAAATTCTTTTCGTATTATATGATAATTTTCTTTGGTAAAATCGAAGAAGGAAACCTATACAAAACTAAAACACTGTACTGTATAGCTATGTAGTATTAGCCCATATTTCTGATAACTTCAAATAACAGTATCAAATCAATACAATATACAATTCTATGATTATCAATCGTTAATAAAACCACAATCCCCAGCAATTATGTATTTGAAAAAGTGCCCTTTACTTACTCACTTTATAAAAAAAAAGCGAAGTGAACTTTAATACATTATTAAATATGGTTTAAAATGTTTTAAATATATAATAAAGTTGGCAAAATTAGGGGCTCTGTGTAGTCTGGAAGAGGGGGGGACAGGGGAGGGGGGAGGGTAGTAGGGTAGTGACAGAAGTTACTCGATTAATTACGTCTTTCGCCCCTTTGGATATCGAATGTTGGAATTACACAATAGGGTTGTTTACTTAAATGATTTCGATTACAATTCAGATTGTTGTTAATAATTGATTTTTTTTAACGTGTATTGTATTTAAGAAATGTTTTAGATGTATGTAAATAAATATTTAAAAATTTGTGGCCAGTCGTGGTCATGGGGCACGAGTGAGTGACTAAACGCGACGAATTATTATTTATTTATATTTCTCCGTTCTAGTACAAAGGCGAAGCGCGGCGTTAAGTTCCGCCATTCAACACGTAATGCCCCAAAAATTGGGCTGAAAGTGGAGAACGAGTGTCTTAACACCAGATTATCCTTAACACCTATTCTGTTATATGCGGAATACAGCGTAAAGCTAAAAAAAAGGAAAAAAAATACATTTAAATATCTATTTTACGAGCATTAATTGTATGTAAATTGTGGTCAAAAGATATTACTTTGCTGAATATGCATACTAATGTTTACATATAAGTATCTACTTTCAAGGAAATAACATACTGTATTAATAATAATAGTAATTAAATTATACTAACAATGGTTAAAACTGTCATTATTTTTATTTTATAACACATTGTTTTTAAAATAAAAGCTATAGTATATAAAAATATATATATAGATATACCTATTTCTGTATATAACACGATCACTTTAAAAAAGCAGTTTAGCTACTGTATAATTTAAGTATTCATAATTATTTTTTTTCATACAAATTAAAAAATACCACGAGGCGGTTGGGCGTGTGCAAATAATAAAGTTATAAGACTGAACTCAAACTGGGGAATACTTACATATAAAGAGGGGCCAACATACATACATACGTAGCTTCACGCTTTATCCCTAGCGGAGTAGTCAGAGAGAACGGAGCGCCAAACGCTACGGTCTCTACATACCTCTTTCGCCTCGTCCACTGTCATCAACCTCTTCATACATGACCATATCCTCATGCTTTTCACGTGACCTTCCCCCAGTATCTTTGATACTGTGTTTTCGAAGGTCAAACGAGGTATAAAGAGGGACAAAACCATGGTTTTAAGCAGAGTATTTCATACAATTTTATTAGTAGTGCCACTTCATACAATGTTTAATTAAACTGTATAAAAAAGCCGATCACATAAGATATATACAAAAATCAATGATAAAATGTTATTATAATCGTTTTTTTTCTAAATTTTAAGTTTATTTTTTTTAGGGCTGAGTAAATTATTCATATTAACTAGGTTCCCTCTGCCTACCTGTGTACAGCGTGAAGTTGATGTAAGTATGATTTTAAATAATTTTACTTCAAATAAACACTTTAAAGAAAAACCGACAATATTTACCGGTAAAAACAATATTTGGGGAAAAATCACATGGCACAGTAACCTCGTGTGTCTTAGTACGTACATTTTCCTGTTGAACACTCATTAAAATTATTCAGAAAGAAAATTAACTGATGTATACGTATAAAAGGATGTCAGAATATTTCTCTAGTAATAACTCAAAAATCTTCGTCGAATACACTGGCTGGTGACATCTATTTACGTCGTAATATTTTATGTTTGTATAAATTAAGTTATTAAATTAAATCAGCTTCACGCTGTATCCCGCACACAGTAAGGTAGGCAGAGGGAACCCAGTGTTTAGACAATCCCTTACCCATTTTCCGCCGAATTATGCATTGCGCGTTGAGTGGCGGAACTCTGCATTGCGATTTGCCTCGACACGAGAGCGAAATGGGGATCGAACCCACAATTAGTCGTGTTTACAGCCACACTTTGTGCCCTTGCGCCACGACTGGCCTCTATTAGAATTAGAAATAACATAATTATGTCTAATGCTTATAGTGTTTAAAATCATACATTTTTGATGCATACTTGCATACAATTTTTTTAGCACTAGGCATATCACATATTTTGTAAAATAAAATTAAAGACGTTATTGCTAGTGGCTACCTCTGCTTCCAAGCGTTTAACAATGTTCATGTTTAACTTAACAAACTATAAACCTAATGTAAAAATATAATTTTATCAAAAGCCTTTCCCCGATAAAAATTTGAACTTACACCCACCCATTCCTAAAAACACCTAGCGTCAGAAAATCGAAAATATAAATTAAAATATCTGTGAAAATTCCATATTTGTGAAAGTCAACACATCAATATTACATTTAGTTGGCTTTTCACATTTTATAGCGAAATAGACAGTGGTTTATGGAACAGATGCATGTTTCATATAAAATAATGTTATTAAATATAGCTTTCGCTTGTGAAGTCGTTAAATATTGAGAAATATATGAATATACTAAAGTAGGGGTTGTGTCATATAATATTCATATGCTTCTTAGATACTTAGCTTTATGTAAGGTTAATTTTTATTATTTATTTATTGAGGCCAGTCGTGGCGCAGGGGCACTAGCGTGTGACTGTAAATGCTGCAGGTTATGGGTTCGATACTCTCTCTAAATTATGAAATATTTAATATTTTCGAAAGCCTGGCGTTGTGTTCCACCACTCAGCACTCAATGCCTCCAGAATTCGGTGGAAAGTGGGAACCGGAGTGTCTCAACACTACGCTCCCTATACAGCGTCAAGCTGTATATTAAACCAAATTAATAATTAATTTAACTTAATTCTACCTTTTCTGATACAATGAAAGTATAAAATATTTTCGTAAAACTTCTGCACTCGATCCTTTCACGAAGAGCTCAAGCTATTCGCTATGGATATGAAGGAAAGTGTGTTAGGCGTTGCGAATCCCCTCTCAGACCCCTTTCCCACAGGAATGACGGGGTTTTTCAAGAGCTGAGGGCCCTCGTGGAAGAAACGCATCGATGTATTTACCATGGCATTTTAAATCTGCCATCATAATTGTCTTTTTGTAGAGCTGTTGTGTTTAAGTAAAATTATATTATTAATATTTATTATTTATTATATTACGGGACGTTTTTGTTTTAGTATTTCCATTTAAACATATATTTGTACAATAATCTAAAAAAAATCTAAATGTCTATATATTCTTTTGATGTTAATATACTATAGATAATGCAAACTAACCTAACATTTATTATATTTATTATAAATCAATAATTTAAAATTTACTTAAACTACCTAAACTAATTTAGTAGTAAATTATATTAAATGATAATTATACAATATACATTCAAAGGTGGATGTCATAATGTTTAATACGAGATACTTTGGGCGGCTGTTTGCCTTTGATTTTGTTATTCATTGCGCGGTTCAACCCCTTTCACCCCTCTCCACTTTCGTCATCCACCTTGCTACGCCGTACACAGATCATTACTGCGCCAAATACATTCTAAACTAGGTAAAACTCCAAACGGGATAAAAGCAAAATGTTATACAATTTCACATTTAAAATATACTTTTTTGGTATTTGTTTGTGCCTAACTGTATTTTTTATAGTTAATTTATTATTTAGCTTAAAGGAACCTGGGAACCTAGTGTTAAGACATTGCTGTTTCCCACTTTCTACTGAATTTTAGAGGACGTTGCGTGTTTATTGACGGAACTCAACGCCGCCTTATTTTTTTAGGTAGGTACATACTAAGTATTATTTTAAAACAATATTGCATTTATTTATATACAAATTTCTAAATACTAAATATTTTTCACATTCATTGCTTACACTTTTGAAGCGAATGATCAAACCATCTTTCTTCAAACAAAGGACCCTGTTTTTTCATACATACATACATATGTACCCAGCATGGTGAAGTAGACACGTGCCTCACAGATTATTAAATGTCGTAGATAATCATATCTTATCGCTTTGGAATTTTTATCTGAAAAAAAGCTATTTTGTTTAATATAGATAATATTTTGAAAAATAAAATAATATGTTTAGTTTCACGCTGTATCCCGCGTATGGCATCGTAGGCATAGGGACCCTAGTATTAAGACTAGACTTTCCAACGAAATTTCGAGACATTTTATGCCCTGTTCCCTAACCGAGTAGAAATCGAATCCACAAACATCGCGTTTACAGTCATACACTTGTGCCGCTGCGCCACGACTGGCCTCGATAAACTAATTTAATACTTATTAAAATCCAAAGCTATTAACAAAATCTTTTCAAGTTTTTCAAATCAAATATTTATAGCATATATGTATCTAGATATACAAAGATCGTTTAGATTTGTTCATGCTCTCTCAATTTCACGCATACGTTTTACAACTATAAAGTTTAAGGTATTTACTGTTTGCCACGGACTATCAATTTGAATATTTATTGCGGGCTATCTCTTTAATCTTTCACGTGGGTTCGACGTGAAACGGAATTGTTAAATATTTTAGTTTACTGTCAAATAAAAATAATAACGAACGTTTGTAGTATGCAAAAAATAATGTTTTTGGTATATTAGTTAGACTATAATTTATAGGATTGAATAAGGAAATTAAATATTTGTACTGTTTTACTGTAGAAAAAATCTAAAAACATGGATTTTGACGTGAAACGAAAGTGTTACAAACACTCCCTTACCCACTTTCCGCCGAATTCTGGAGATAAGGTTAAGATTTGCGTGATAAGGGGCGGAACTCAACTCCGCACTTTGCCTTGACACCAGAGCGATTCAATATACGAGAGAATTGAATATACGAATTTTAATAAATATTTCATTTCCTCGAGTGGGGATCGAATCCAGAACCAGTCGCGTTAAGTCACACTTTGCGCCCCTGCGCCATGACTGACCTCTGTACGCTTGACTAAGAAAATTAAATATTTGTACTATTTTATAATACCAAAAAGAAAACAAAAAATATATATTATAGTGATGTGATACGTAAGCACTTATCTATATTTATAAAAAATATAAAAATATACGAAATATTAAAAGTCTCTCTAACACGAGGCAAATATTACATAATCTGTTATAGCTATAGCCGAACAAGCCCCTCTGCGGTCGAACCATTTTTTTTATTTCAAATTATTATCACTCGCGAGTGATAAAACTCAATTGTTTTACTTTTATAACATTCGGAGAGTGTTGAAGAAGAGTGATTTTATTGTTTTTATTATGTCATTTTGAACTTAGAATGTTAGTAATATCTAAAAGAAAAAATATATTTCTTAAACAATTATAAGCTTTTAGTATTTATTAAAAATGTACGTACAATAAATACAATATGGAGGAGGAAAAGATTTCTAATACCCTACAGAATATACAGAGACTCCGTTCTCTAAAATAGTTAAATGTAGAATTTATTATATATATAAAAAAATGTTTTATTTTATTACTAATATAACACTTTTTTTTAAGTCATCATCTATCTATATATAAATTTTGCTTATATATCAAAGTAACAAAATCTTATACTATTGAAAATAAGTGCTAATATTGATTAAAATGTTATAAAATCACTTAATAGTAATAATAATAATTAATTATATCTAAACAAAGAATAAATAACAGTTATAAATAAAAGAACACATAAAACCATTCATTACTAATAAGTATTTACAGTAAAAAAAATGGAAATACTCTATGAGTTATTTTAAAAACTATAACTTATACTATTCTCAATATTTACAGTTAAAAAATAGATAGATATAGATATATATAGATATAGATATATATAGATATAGATATAGATAGTAATAGCTTACATTTCATTTTTAATTTATCAACAATAGAAATGCTCAGTTTCGAACGTTTCGCGTTGGTAACATTGAGCTTAAATATGTCAAGGAACTACACTTAGGTACACTCGAAATTGAAATCGTATGGCTTATAATATATTTGCTTATAGAAATTTATGTAACGATGATAAAAAACTAGCTTTAATATCTCATTATACGGGTTAGAATTAATTTGCATATATGTACTAAAGTATAAATAAATTTATTTAATTTTTCTTTTATGCTATAAATAATAGATGTTTTGTTTCTATTAATAACAGGTACTTACTACGGTTAAATATCAAAATTTTATAGCTTTATATGTATTTTATAATGAAAAATAATGTTATATTAACATAATATAATAACAATTACATAGAAAAACGCTCATATTACGACTTAAATGACGAATTTAACTAGAACTGAAGCGTCACAAGCAACGTACAGACAACAGAATTCTTTAATTACTAATATAGATGCCGCAGAGGTCGACCCACTTTAGCACCAACATTTTGTAGGTCGTTTATCGCAGTCATTCCCCCGGTACTGGCGATCCACGCACCGCTGTCTCACTGGCCAAAACTCAACAATTCAAATACAAAATATTTGGTTATACATTTCCGCGCTAATAGGCTATAGTTATAAATATAGTGATGTATATAGCGCAATCTGTATGTTCCTATGGTATAGTGTCGAGGTGTTACCGTGGGTGGGAGCGTTTCGCGCACTGTTACAGACACGAGTCAAGGCCGGAGTATTGGGAAATATCGTTTACTTACAAAATGCTCTTAATTACTCTAGAATAGTGTCAATGTTAATAGTTATACCTCAAACGTAAAGTCGGTTAATTTTGTGATTTCTGATAAATTAAATTGTATTAAATGTTTTGCTTAAACATAGGTATAGGATGATACTGGCTCGGCCTCGACGCGTTCTTGAGGTGGCAGCTGTGTGTTCGTTTAGTAGTTATAGGTATAGGTTAATGGAGTTAAGTCAATCTATTTACATAATGATAAGGAAATCAAGACTGGAGCAGTGATATGTTTGTAATATAAATACATATTATAATATAATAATTTTATCACCAAATGATTTATATATATTGTTTAGTTATCCAGACATAATTAGAAAAGGTATTCATTAATCAGCTTCACGTTGTATCCCGCATATAGTAAGGAGAGGGAACCTAGTGTGGGTGGTACTAGATTCTCTCTTGCTACACACTTCGTTCCTCTCTTTCGGCCGAATTTTTCGAGACATTGCATGTTGAGGTACTCAAGGCCGGGCTTTTGCCTAGTTGCCAGAGCGAAAGAAATGAAAATATTCATAAATTGTTATTTATTTATTCCCCTAAGTGGGCATCGAACCCATAACTGTATAATTGGAAGATATTAATTAAAGAGTATTTATTAAATGAGCATTCTAAACCTACCTCAAAACTCTAAAATACCTGTATCGATTTACCAAACTACCGCTAAATCGAAATATACCGATGAATACACCGATACCTAATTTCAATTTCAGAAATCTGTTAGTTTATTAGATAACACAACTGAAGCACTATAGAGTGTATAAATAATAACTAAAGTGAACCTTATATACAATAAGAAACGGTTTAAAATTAAACAACAACATAAATATAAGTAAATAATGATTTGGATGAATCGCAAAATTAGAACTTTAATTATGTATAAGATTTTTTTTAATTGAAAAATTTTTCAAAGCAACTTAAATACGTAGCGTCCTATATATTATGTTAATAGATAGTTGATTCGGACGATAGTGTTTTGTCTCTTTCTTATTAACCTCACGTTGCACGCGAGTGAGAGAGACAGAGGATGCTTAGCAGCCATTTAAGTTAAACACAGGTTATGGGAAGGGGCTATATTGCTTTGTTACAATAGGCGCAATTGAAATGATATTGAGTTACGGGTCAAACTGGTTACAGGTTCGATTTTGTTTAACCTAATATACATGCTGTTTTGACGCAGAGAGAATCTAGTGTTAAGATTTTCCGTTCTCTACTTGAGGAACAATTTTTTTTCTTTATGTAAATGTAGAGAAAAGCGCAGAAGTTGTTGTAATATATTGTATATTTGAGTTATTTTTATTATCAAAAGGACTGAGTTTAGTTATATGTATGTTGATTGTAAATAATGAGATCAAGGACAACTTACTCGTTTATGTATAAATTCGTTTCAAGGAAAACTATAGTACCTGGAAAAGAAAATTAAACATATTAATACAATAAGCAGTGTATACTAAAATAAGTAATGATATTTCATATAAACAGCTTCACGCTCTTTCCCGCATTGTAGGTAAAACAGAGGAGCTAGTGTTACGACAATCCTTTCTCAATTTTTTGCCGAACTTACCGAATAACTGAATTCAATGCCACAAAGTAAATGAAAATGATTAAATATGGAACTACTCCCAGGGTTCGAGTGGGAATCGAACCCACAGCCATTGCGTTTGCAACCAGACCTTTGTCATAAGTGGCGTTACGAACACCTTAATACAAAACAATATCTAAATATTTCAATTATGTTGTGTAAATATAAATAGTTTTTATCAAGTTTATCATGGAAATTGCAGACTGTAATCTTTACTATTGATAAAGTTGTTATTTTTTTTTAAATTTACTAGAAGAAATTATAGACAAGTTGTTGTGAATTATTAATTTTGCGTTATCTGCTTATAGCGTGATTAAAAAATGATTAATAGGCGATTATTACGTTATTAACAATATCTAACTTTCCGCCAAATTCTGAAAACATCTGTGAGTAGCGGAACTTGACGCCGCGCTTTGCCTCCAAATCAGAGCGAAAAAATTTAAATATTATAATATTTAATTTCTCGAGTGAGAATCGATTCTGGAAACATCTGTTGAGTAGCGGAACTTGACGCCGCGCTTTGCTTTGAAGAAATGAAAATATTAAAATATTTAATTCCTCGAGTGGGAATCGAACCCACAACCTGTCGCGTTTACGGTAGCACGCTTGTGCCCCTGCGCCACTACTATAAGAGCTATTACTACTACTACTACTACTAGTTACTATAAGAGCTATTGCATACTGTAATTGACTTATAGATAAACACAAACGAGGTTATATGGCGCTACGTATTGGAACTGTATATGTATCGTATTTAAAATAATAATGAGTATCATAGTAGGAGGCCAGTCCTGGCGCAGGACGAGGCAGCGAGGACTATAAACGCGACAGGTTATGAGTTCGATCCCACTCAGTGAAATTAAATATTTAATATTTTAATTTCTTAGCTCTGGTGTCGAGACAAAGCGCAGCGTTGAGTTCCGGAAAGCGGAGAGCAAAGTGTCTTTACACTAAGCTCCCTCTGCCTTCCCTGCAGTATGCAAAATACAGAGTGAAGTTGAAAAAAGAATATCATTAATTGTAAACTTAGTAGTCCGATCGTGATCGTGTTTTGTTACTATTAGATATTATTATTATATCTGATCCGATGGTTATAGGGTTCAAATTTTGGAAGAAACTACTGTATATAAGTGAGTAAGTATTCCGAACAATATTAGCTAGAACCATTACACTGTAAAGTGGAGAACGAAGTGACTTCTTCATTTGTATCATTTCATATCAACTCTTCATAACATCTTTTGTGGGGATAAAGGAAATATGATAAAAATGGCCAGTCGTGATGCAGGGGCACAAAGTGTGACTGTAAAACCGACTGGTTGTGGGTTCGATCCCCACTCGAAGAGAAGAAATATTTATTTAAATTTATTTTTCTATTTCTTCGCTCTGGTGTCGAGCAAAGCGCGGAGTTGAGTTCTGCCACTCAACATGCAATGCCTCCAGAATCCGACATAAAGTGGGGAACGGAGTGTCTCAACACTAGATTCCCTCTGCCTACCCTGCCGTGTACGGGATACAGTGAAGCTGAAGAATAATAATTTATATATGTAGTTGATATTATATAAATGAGCCTTGTATAGATAAAGCAAAACAAGATACCTAGAAGAGGTTTAACGGATGTGTTTACTTTGTAGCAGTACCTACTGCCTATTAGTATTGAGTATTATTAACACAACGCATTCTAATGTCAATTAAAATGTATGGCTTTAACACTCTTGAAATAAAAACTCTTATAAATATGTATCAGTTATATGATTATACGTTTTCACGCCGTATAAAAGAATCTAGTCTTAAGATATTCCGTTTTGTTGTCTGTTCGGATTTGGCACATTTCTTGTTAAGTTACGGAACTCAACGCCGCAAGTAATCTTATCAGAGCGGTAAGTGAAAATAATTCATGGATAGAACCCACAATGAGCGCTTGCAGTTAGATGCTGTTCCACTGCGTTAAAATAGATTCGTTCATTTTAAAATGTATAATTGAAAATATATCTAAGTATTTTTTTTTATATCATCATGTAGAATTTTTTTTCTAAAGAACGACATAATTCTATAAACAGCTAGGGAAACCCTACTCTGGTCGCTAAGACATGATTCATAATCGATCTGAGTACTAGCTATAAATGTCCATCGAGTACTAAATGCACTGAAAACTTACAAAATACAATCTTAATCAGTCAATAGAAAAACAAATCTCTACATATCAGGCAAGGTAAAGGGAACCTAGAAACCTGACCCTTAAGCACTCCTTTCCCCCATTAAGACACTTCCGTTCCTCACTTTCCGCAGAATTCTTGAGGCATTGCGTGTCGAGTCGACAAACGAAACACCACGCTTTGCCTTATTACCAGAGGGAGGAAATGAAAATATTAAATATTTCATTCACTCGACTGGCAATCGAACCCACAACCGTCGTGTTGACAGTCGCTTGTGCCACTGCGGCGCGACGGCCTCGAATTATACATAGAGACGATAATGTAAACGTATAGAACTTTATTTGTTTTTTATTTAGCTACTGTGTACTTTGACTGCCTCCGGAATTCGGCAGAAAGTGGAGAACGGAGTGTCTTAACACTAAGTTTCCTCTGCCTACCCTGCTGTGTGCGGGATACAGCGTGAAGCTACTGTGTACTTAATTGATATATTGTTAAGACATATTGTAAATTAAGTAAAAACCACACGACTGATTTAACCCAAACACTATTGTTATGTTCATTGATGCAGAACTTGGATAGGTATTTTTTTTTTATTTTAAACAGAACACACGACGGTCTTGATGATGCATTCTTTATACGCCCACAATAATTTAGAAAACATCTTCATGATCAAACGTAAGGTCACAAATAGGACATTACGTTTTGAGGCCAGTCGTGGCGCAGGGGCACAAGCGTGTGACTGTAAACGTGACAGGTTGTAGGTTCGATTCCCACTCGAGAAAATGAAATATTTATCTTTTTCGTTTCTTCGTTCTGGTGGTGCTGCAAAGCGCGACGATATGTTCCACCTATCAACGCGCCTAGCCTCCAGACTTCGATGGAAAGTTAGGAGTGGAGTGTCTTATCACTAGGCTCCCTCTACCTATCCTGCTATAGATACAGCGTGAAGCTGAGAAAAAAAATCATACATTTCTTTGATATTTGAGGGATAGGCAAATGCTCTACTAATAACTTACTCCGTTTTCTTACTACTACTGAATTTGAATTTACTGTTGGTATCAAACGCTGAAACCCAAAATCACATTTAATCCACCAACAAAAACGCTTTAATTAAAAATAAACATATTCCCTCAATTGAATTCGAACCTTCATACATCGCGTCCAATCACTCTACAATCTATACACTAGAATGACCTTTAAAGTGCTATTAGATTGTAGTTCTCTACACTTCCAAACCCTTCTCTACACTTCCAATTCAAAAAGTAACCCAATATTACACTACACTAGAATGACCTTTAAAGTGCTGTTAGATTGTAGTTCTTTACACTTCTAAACCCTTCTCTACACTTCCAAACCCTTCTCTACACTTCTAAACCCTTCTCTACATTTCCAGTCCAAAAAGTAACCCAACATTACACTACACTAGAATGACCTTTAAAGTGCTATTAGACCGTAGTTCTCTACACTTCCAAACCCTTCTCTACACTTCCAGTCCAAATAGTAACCCAACATTATCTGATCAATTTCACTGTCCTCAAAAATATTTATTAAGACAACCCGGTGTATTACGTGTTTTGAAGGCACGAAACCGAACCAATAGAAGCGCATGTTCCCAGTCTTATCTTGAATAAATAATGATATTTGAGTCGTCGTTCGCCTCTACATACACAGGTAGAGCTTCCCAATCTCATATTGCCAACCTTATGTATATTGTAATAGAGGTTATATTACATTGTATTTATTTTTTGTGGCCGTTTTACAAGAGACGTTGCGATGAAGCGATTACTACCGTAAACAATACTGTTATTGTAGATTAACTTTAAGTATTAAAAATGTTTACTTTGTGTAATGAGTGCGTGAAACAGATGGTCGATTGTAAATTTTTATTAATGATATTGGAATATATATATTATTTTAATATTATTTTTTTGTGATTTTTTGTTTTGCGAACAGTACTGCGTTCTTTTGTCTCCATTTCAGAGATATCGATAGTAGAACCGTTTTAGAAAATAAATAAAATTACACTATTATATATTATAAAACTACCTACATTAAATATTTTTCTTAATAAATTTAAACTAAAGGAGATACAACTGTTTGTGTCGTTCGTGTCCTCTTATCAGAAGGTAATTATAAAACCAGATCGAAATGTCACGCGAATTCAGGGCCACACCTTAACTACTACAGCTCAGAGTTTTGATTAAATTTACTTGTATTTAAAATTGAGTGTTACTTTGACATTAAATGTCTGATAAAAACCATGTACAACATATACGTTTATACAAATATTATAAAAGTGAAGAGTTTGTTTGGTTAAACGCTTTGATCTCAGAAATAATTGGTTCGAATTGATGAAAGACTTTTTGGAGTTGAGCATTTCATTTAACGAGGAACACCAGAATTACCTCTGGCACTTAGACTGTGTCATGTGTCATACACAAGTACAACTCTTACTTTGGCCACACGGGCGATGTCACAGCTAAAGGCAAAAAACATATAAAAATAACATATTCAAATAAAAACTTCTGAATACGAGATAGTTGAACATATTTTATTTGCTTAACAATTCTCAACTCGCTTTGCTCTACATAATACTTTGCACAGTAATAAATCTAGTGTCATATATGAATTTAGAAATTCCTCTTAAGTAGATTATTTGTGATCTATGGCTTTCATAATGCCGAAGCGAAGCGAAGAAAAGCCGAAAAACTGGAGCGAAGTGGAAGTAAAATTTGATAAATAAATAAGTAGGTATGTAGTTTGTAGAGAGTGGCGCGGCCTCGTGACGTCACGGAGGTCGCGGCGCTTCCTACCGCGAGTAGCGGACCGGCGACACAAAAAATAGACCTTTAAAACTATTTGAAATGTGATTTCGTACTATTATGCTGTAATCTATATATTTTTATAGTTTTGCATCAAGGTAGACAAAGGGAACCTAGTCTTGAGACACATTATTCCCCATTATCCGTCAAATACTGAGGCATGTGAGGAGTAGAGAGAGGTTGAGGGGTAGAGGGGAACTCAACGCCGCGCTTTGCCTCAAAACTAGAGCGAAGAAATGAACATATTAAACATTTAATTTCCTCGAATGGGAATCGAACCCACAACCTGTCGCGTTTACAGTTACACTTAATGCCCTTGAGCCACATCTGGCCTAATATTTAACCATTTATTTGTTTTCACTACAACAAAAATAATTGAAATGAACCTAATGGTGAAACGTATCATTTATAAGAATGTCGATCACTCTACAATTGTAATAATATGTATGTGACATACATTTGCAACTGTATCGGGCAAGGTTGTGTATGAATTCTAGAGTTTCACTGCGATAGAGGCTATTTAGATATTATTAGTACATACTATGTATACATTTATTGAGGAAAGTAATATATTTAATGTAACAAATTAAATCTAATGCGATATTAGTATGAAGATCTTATTTATTAATATTTAAAAATTGTATTTTTTTTTTATATAGCTTTTGTAAAACCAGCAGTCGCGGTGTAGGAACACGAGTTGTGGATTCGACTCCCACTTGGGGGAATGAATTATTATTTATTAATATTTTGATTTCTTTGCTCTAGTATCAAGGTACGATTCCGCCTCTAAACACGACGGAAAGTGAGGAACCGAGAATCTTAGCATAGCACTAACACTCGATTCCCTTTGCTTATCCTGTTTCACGCGGGATACAGCGTGAAGTTGAAAAAAGTTGTATCCCAATTTTATTATAAATGTGCATCTTGTACAGCGGAACAGTCGAAAAATTGTGGAATTTCCTGTCATACTTGATCATAATCAGACCGTGACTAATGTTTCTAAGGTCAACTTCAATATTCTTTTATTACAGTATTTGTACCTGCAACCTACACTAGCTATAGGCAAGGTAGTCTATACACAAAATATTTTATCGAAACATCAGATTCCCGCTGTATCCCGCGCACAGCAGGGTAGGCAGAGGGAACCTAGTGTTAAGCTACTCCGTTCCCCACTTTCTGCCCAATTTTGGAGGTATTGCGTGTTGAGTGGCGGATCTCAATATCTCACACACCAGAGCAAGAAATGGAAATTTAAATGTAAATAAATATTTCATCTCCTCGAGTTGGGATCGAACCCACAACCAGTCGGTTTACAGTCACACTTTGCCCTGCGCCACGACTGGCCTCACTATTTTATTATTTGTTATATTTATTTCTGCAACCCGGAAGTTGCTTGGCTTACTTTAAATTATATTTCAATATTCTATACCTACATTTTATTTACAAAAGAATAAATATCCATCGTCATACCTATTTGGCGTCTATTATAAAGTGCTAAATTAAATTGCAGACATAGGATAACATAACGGTACAGCCAATGAACTGTTAGCGATTCGTTTCAATCTCAAAATTCAATTTAAATCGTGGCGCAGCGGCAGAAGAGTGTATCTGTGAACGCGACTGGTTGTGGGTTCGATACCCAGTCGAAGAAATGAAATATTTATAAAAAAAAGCAGCTTCACGCTGTATCCTGCACACAGCAGGGTAGGCAGAAGGAACCTAGTGTTGAGACACTCCGTTTCCCACTTTCTGCCGAATTCTAGAGGCATTGTGTGTTGAATGGCAGAACTCAACGCCGCGCTTAACCAGAGCGAAGAAATGGAAATATAAATTTAAGTAAATATTTCATCTCCTCGAGTGGGGATCGAACCCACAACCAGTCTGTTTTACAGTCACACCTCGTACCACTGCGCCACCACTGGCCTCATCATGAAATATTTATTTAAATTTATATTTTATTTTTTCGCTCTAGTGTCGAGGCGAAACTAGGCATTGAGTTCCGCCACTCAACAAGCAATGTCTCCAGAATTTCGCGCAAAACGTGGAACGGAGTGTCTCAACACTAAGTTCTGATTCAGACGCTGATTTTTTCAATTTTATTTAACAAAAAAGATATTTCCACAAGTCATTACAGTACAACACACAAAGCTCGCTGAAACATCGATTGCACAAATAATATTTCGATCTGCACCAATTTAATTTTTGTTCTGTGAATAAAAACCGCAGTGCACAATTTTTTTCTCTGTATTATTAATTGATAGCCAAGCGGTGGAGTATTGACGTCGGATCGCTTTCATTTGGAAGAAGATTCATTTGGTTTGGTCTTATCGCTTTATGTTCTGAAACAATTCGTCTAAAGTAAAAGCGAATCGGGTATTGTGAAAAAAAATAATTTATATAAATATATATGTAAAAAATAATGTATGTTTATAATTTATGTATTTGTATATAAAAGTCTATCAATACACGCATTTTCTTCAAAATAAGAGCAGACAATGTTATGCTCAGGGACGTATTTTCTATAGATACGTAAAAAATTAAATTAAATTAAATTAGCTTCACGCTGTATTCCGCACACAGCAGGGTAGGCAGAGGGAACCTAGTGTTAAGACACTCCGTTTCCCACTTTCTGCCGAATTCTGGAGGCATTGCGTGTTGAGTGGCAGAACTCAACGCCGCGCTTAACCTCGACACCAGAGCGAAGAAATGGAAATTTAATTTTAAGTAAATATTTCATCTCCTCGAGTGGGGATCGAATCTACAACCAGTCTGTTTTGCAGTCACACCTCGTGCCGCTGCGCCACGACTGGCCTCATCATGAAATGTTTATTTAAATTTGTATTTCATTTTTTCGCTCTGGTATCTAGGCAAAACGTGGCATTGAGTTCCGCCACTCAACACGCCATGTCTCTAGAATTTTGCGCAAAACGTGGAACGGAGTGTCTCAACACTAAGTTCTGCTTCAGAAGCTGATTTTTTCAATTTAATTTAACAAAAAACGTATTTCCACAAGTCATTACACTACAACATACAAAGATCGCTGAAACATCGATTGCACAAATAATATTTCGATCTGCACCAATTTAATTTTTGTTCTGTGAATAAAAACCGCAGTGCACAATTTTTTTCTCTGTATTATTAATTGATAGCCAAGCGGTGGAGTATTGACGTCGGATCGCTTTCATTTGGAAGAAGATTCATTTTGGTTTGGTCTTATCGCTTTATGTTCTGAAACAATTCGTCTAAAGTAAAAGCGAATCGGGTATTGTGAAAAAAATAATTTATATAAATATATATGTGAAAAATTGTTTATGTTTATAATTTATATATTTATATAAAAATCTATCAATACACGCATTTTCTTCAAAATAAGAGCAGACAATGTTATGCTCAGGGACGCATTTTCTATAGTTACGTTATAAGTCTTTTTTTAGGTTCCTTCTGTATTCCGCACATCTAAGGTTAGGCAGAAACCGGGGAACCTAGTGCTAAGACACTCTGTTCCCATTAAAATACTTTTTTTCCCCTTTCCGTATTGAGTGATAACACCCAACGTTATCAGTCCCACTGTTTTTATTCAAAGCTAAGCTAATCTAGAACAATTAAAAAAAAACACTATATACTACAAAAATTACCTATTAAAAACTAATTCGAGAAGCAAAGCAAAGTTTTGTTATTGCTCGCAATCGTATCCAGCAAGGTCGTCGAGAGGAAACGTAGAACGATCTAAAACTCATTTTAGTATACATTGATCGCATACAATTACAATATTTTAACTCCATAGTGTTAAACCGTCAATGTTTAGTGTTGTATGAAATATGTTTTTATGAAGTATGAACCGTAGTGCTGTTACGTAGTGGTCTGTAGTTGGAATAGAAATCGTTTTAGCGATGTCGTCACAACTCAGCGATTGTCAACATTCGCTTCATTCGCTCAATGAATGTAGTGAAGTAACGTAATAATAAACTACGAATTTATAACTTATTAATATACTACTACTATTAATATATAAATTATAATTAAATTATTAATAATTTGAGGCCACTCGTGGCGCTTGGGCATAAGCATTACGTGAGCACGACAGGTCGTTGGTTCGATTCCTACGCGAGGGAATCAAATATTTCATATTTTCATTTCTTTGCTCTGGTGTGGAGGCAAAACGCGGCTTTGAGTTCCGTCAGAGGCCCGTCGCTGGGGCACAAGCGTATGATTGTGTGCGAGACAGGTTGTTGGTTCGATTCCCACGCGAGGGAATGAAATATTTAATATTTTCATTTCTTTGCTCTGTTGTGAAGTGAGTTCCGTTTCAACACGCAATGAATCAACACATCACGGAAAGTGAAGAACGGAGTGTCTCAACCATAGAGTCCCTCTACCTGCCCTATTATATGCGGGATACAGCGTGAAGCTGATATTTTATTATAACACTTTAAACGTCGATAATACACTGTAGAAGTGTTATTCCATAACCGCCATGTTTACACGCTTTAAATATAGAGCAGTGAACGCGACGGTTCGCCTTTAATATTATGAAGTTACGTATCGCTTACCCACGCGTAATCTCATTTGTAGCTGATTGCTCTAACTCTGAGGAATAACTACTGCCAATAAACAGTTCGTGCCATGTAACATCATTTATTCAATGAAAATGGAAATTTTAAGCTAAACTAAACAGTCTCTATCTCTCTCTCTCTCTATACGTAAACGACTGTACTAGTACGTTCAAAGATAAATGAAAAAAAAAAGAAATGTTATTAAATCCTTAAATTTGTTTGTGTTTTACCAAAAAACAAACAAACACAACCATTATAAAGCAAAGTTTCAGTCATAAAACCGTGTACCATATTGACAGACAAAGCGATGCGATAAAGTAATTAAAAATGTAACGAAAGCGAGATCCATCAAGAGACTGGTCGGCCTAAATTGTCTTATTTCAACTACTAGCGGCATCTAGCGTGTGTACGTGTAACTCTTGTATACTCCACCTATTTGGCCCAATACACCAATACGTTTGCATCCAATACACCAATGTAAGCGTTTCGACGAAATGAAACCTACCAGCTAGCTATATATAACAGTGACATATTAGCTTCGAAGTAATTACAATAATTATTCGCTGTTACTTTTCAAAAGAATACTGGTAAATACCTAATGATATATTGTCAGAAAATCCTTATTTTATAGTATAATCCGTAAGACAATAGCAAAAAGAAGCAGTTATAATTTTATGAAAATGAGTTCAGTCATTTTTACATTCAACAAACAGCTTGTTTCGTGTGAATGTAGTAGAGTGGGTTGTAGAGTCTCGGTCCGGTTGACCCGAGAGCGAAGCTAGAGTCAAATCCACCGATTTGTTGACCGACAAGTCGGGGAACAGTTTGTAAAAAGTTTCCGCTTTATAACAGCGTTGGAGTACGGTTTGGGGAAATAAAACGATATTATTGTGAGCGCAAAGAGACAACGCATCATTAAATTACACTTTCGTATTTTAAAATTTAATTATTGATTTAAATTTGTAATAAATATGTATAATTTAGATAAATAAATTATATTATGGATAAGATTATGTAACAATTTTGACTTTTCCTTTGTAAGAATATAACTTCTGATATATTAAAATATGGAATTCATACATAAAAATACCTATGTAACAATACTTGTAAAAGAATCAAATATACTTACAGGCATACATTAGGAATATATTATACTTTCGAAAAAATGTATCAAATTATCTTTCTTGTTTCAGTTTCTCTATATATCCGTTTTTAGCAGGGTAGCCTGGTGGTAAGACACTCCGCTCCCTACTTTCCGCCGAATTCTGGAGACATTGCGCGTTGAGTGGCGGAACTCAACCTTGTGCTTTGTCCCGATACCCGAGCGATCAAACTCACAATCTGTCGCGTTTCACAGTCACACGTTCGATTAAATTATCTTTCTTTATAGTTATCAATAAATGGCCTCCCGCATCATGCAGATATGTAGGGGAGACAAGGGAGGGTAGTAATGATTCACCGCGTTCCGCTCTTTTTGACCAATGTCGTGTTTAGTGTTAGTAAGTTGGGGAAACGAATACGTTTTAAATAACTATTTCCTTAGAAATTGAACCCACAACCACCGCATTCGTAGTCAGTCATGTCCCCATTGGGCCATAATAGCGACGATTTGATAATAATAATCGTTACATGTAATATTAAAGTTAATATTGGCGCAGTGGGGCAGAGCCCGCATCCGGTGTTGAGAGTTATTTTCATTTTTCTAGTTCCTTATAGACAAGGTACGGCGTTGAGTTCCACAATATTTTTCTGTAGTATTTCGAATTCAGGTGGAAAGCACAGAACAGAGAATTTCAGCACTAGATTTTTTCAGCCTACTTTAACATTAACTAAAGTGATCAAATGTTCAAGTTGTTCACTCGATAGACGCTATGTCCTCCGACTTGAATTCATGAATACGAATTATCTTAGTCTTGTAATCTAGAGCTGTTGTTTTATCGCTTTCGAGTATTATTTGCGCATTTTTTTTCAGCTTCTATATTAGGCATTCTAGGCAAAAGTAACCTGAGAACCTAGTGTTAAGACACTCCGTTCCAATTAAAACATTTCCGTTCCCTACTTTCCGCCGAATTTTGGAGGCGATGCATGTTGAGTGGCGGAACTCAACACCGCAGTTACTCATAATTTAATTTAAAATGAAATGTTACTCATATAATTATATAATTATATCATCCAGTACTAAAATTGATTTGGTTTTTTTAGTACTTACTAAAATTGTTATCATCGTCTCAGTTCCTATTTATAATTCTATAATTTTTGTCTTATCTAAATAAAATGTATATACTCAAATGTACATACATTTATGTTTCATTCATTTATGTTTGTATATTATTTTGATTAGTTTCTTATAAAAAAATAAAATAAATAAGACTTACGAGAGATCACTGTGGTTTCAATGAATATTCAAATATATACGAAACTATTTAAAATTATAAAAATCCAAAAAAAAAAATAGTTTCATACTGTATCCCGCACAGGGTAGGCAAAGGGAACCTAATGTCAAGACACTCCGTTTTCCACTTTTCGCCGAATTTGCAAACTATTGCGTGTTGAGTGGCGGAACTCAAGGCCGCTCTTGGCTTCGACACCAGAGCGAAGAAATGGAAATGAAATTTAAATAAATATTCCATCTCCTCGAGTGGAGATCCAACCCACAACCGTCGCGTTACGGCCTCAAAAAAAATCTAAATTAAAATAATAAACATTTTTTTTTTCTAAATAATATTTTATATATTTTTTTTATTGTATTAATATATTTTATGTTTATTTCACATAAAAATATAATACAGTAATACACAATCAGTTACTGATAGTTCAACATACAATCAATGTCATATTTATCAGTTATTGGCCTTTCCGTAGCCTTATCTGCATAAAAACAAATTTAATAATTACTTTTTTTTTCTTTAAGTTCACCACTTTTGTTCCTTTAACTTCACCTATCTCGCCTATAGCAGGTTAAGTAAGGGAACCTAACGTTAAGACACTATGTTCCCCACTTTCCGCTGGATATTGCATTGCGTGTTGAGTGGCAGAATTCAACGCCGCGCTTTGCTTTGTTCCTCCGAGTGGGAATTGAACTCCCAACCGTCGCGTTTACAGCCACATCGTTGTGCTACTGCGCCTCGACAGCCTCGATAATGAATTACTAAAATTATAAATAAACAAAAAAAACGATTCACAAATTATAATATTAATTAAAAAATTGTATTAAAACTTTAAATATTTTTCAAATAATCTGTATATAATGGAATAAACAACGTAGCATTTCAAGATGCAGAGATAACCTAATGTCGGAACTATATTCTCCGCTTACCGTCCGAATTTAAAAGATTAGGTATTACCCAGTAAACCTTATCTAACTGGAAATAGCTTAATACTTGAAATGGAAATCGAACCCACAACCACCCCGTTTACAATCGAACGCTCTCACACTGCGCCATGATAAACTATACGATATAAAAATCCACGAATGTCATTTTTACCGACAGCCAGGCTCAACCCAACTGGGCCTCTACGACCTCTATACTATTTTTCGACTATAAAATTGGTATAAGTTCTTAATTGCTTATAATTAAACATAAAATAACTGTTTGTTGTATTGATTAGAGGCTAGTTGTAACGCAGGAGCTTAAAGTGTAAAGTGTAAACGAGACAGGCTGTGGGTTCGATTCTCAGTTGAAGAAATTAAATATTTAATCTTTTATATTTTTCGCTCTGGTGTTGAGGCAAAGCGCGGCGTTGAGTCACTCAACACGCAATGCCTCCAGAGCTCGATGAAAAACAGGGAACTTAGTATCTTAACACTAGGTTCCCTCTGCTACCCTGCTGTGTGCGGGTATATAACGTGAAGTGAATCATTTTTTTTTATATTCCAATCGTTTCTTCTTTTTTCATGTCGTTTCCATAACCAAACCTCGTTAGAGTTAAAAGTAATATAAATGTGATAATTGTAAGAGTTCCGCTCCTTATCATTAGCAAGACCATAACCGACTCATTTGATCGGATTGCTTGTTAACGTACATTTGATAATAAATGGCTGGAAACGTGTGTAGGAAAACTGAAACATAACGGAATAAAATTAATTTTGGTTACTTATTTAGAAATATACTTATTTAGAAAACGTATAAAAATTTTGAACGCAGCGGGACACGAACCCGCGCCTCCTGGAAACCGACCAGGTTAATTTTGGTTATTTTCTTTTTCTATATAGTGCCGTCGTGGTCGTGTGGCGCAACGGTGTGACTATGAATATAAGGATGTTCTATTCCCACTTGGGGGAATGAAATATGGAAAACATTAATTTCCTCGCTCAGTAACTAAGAACAGCGCGGTGTTGAGATCCGTCAGTCAACTCGTAAAGATTTCGTGGAAGAATTCACGATTCGTGGTTTCTTGAAATTTGAGAGGAAAACGAAATCGGAACGAAGTGTCTTAACACTAGGTTCCCAAGTTCCCTATACTGCTATGTGCGGGATACTGGGTCAAGCTAAAAAAGAACTTGATATTGCAACTCACCAGACATCTAATATGCCGATAAGAGTATTCACTTGAAAATAAGAGATTTATTTATGATCTTGTCACAAATGTAACCTAAACTTCAAACTCTATTGTTGGTTTTGAACATTGTGTTGCTTACAAACTACATGGGTTGTTTTAGTAGGTACTGCTAGTACTAAATATATTTTAAATCCATTCAACTTACTCATTTAGCTCTATAGATCCATAAAAAAAAATTCTTAAAACAAAATACTTGACTGCATAAGAAACTAAAAAGTAAAAGACACTTCAGTTACCCACTTTTCGCTAAAATCTTGAGGCATTACGTGTCGAGTGGTGGAACAGAACGCCGCACCTTACCTCGTTACATCAACGAGGAAATGTAAATATTAGTTAATCTCAATCATCAAACCCGTAACCGCCACGTATCTCAACGCCGCGATGGCCTTTTTCATTTAATTATAAAAAAAATATAATAGTATTAGGAGTAAGTAATAAAAATTACAAATAGAAAATTTCTATTCTGCTCAAACACATAAATAACACATTGTAACCTAATAGACCAACGGTACCAGCTCCACTTTGCGACAGCGACGTCGCTGCTTGCGAGGCGAATGTAATAAATACTACGAGAAAATAAGACCCGCTTTCACTTAGTATGTTCTAACTAAAATTATATTAATTAATATTTCTTTGGGCCAGTCGTGGCGCAGGGGCACAATGTGTGACTAAAAACGTGACTGGTTCTGGGTTCGATCTCCTCTCGAGGAAATTAAATATTTATTTGTATTTCTGTTTATGCGCTCTGGTGTCGCGGCAAAGCGCGGCGTAGAGTTCCGCCACTCAGCACGCAATTCACCCAGATTTCGGCGGAATTAGGTTCCCTCTGCCTACCCTGCTGTATGCGGGATACAGCGTGAAGCTTTTACATTAAATATCTTTGTATGAGATTTCGTACTCTCCACAAAAAAATATACTTGCAAGAATACTAATAAACCCTTAAAACAATGCCAAACATCTTTCACGATAATTACGAAATAGAGCCAAGTCATAGTAAATTACAAAAAATACTTTAAAAAAAGTACTGTAACTAAGAGAAGCTACTACTATTAATAAAGCTGACAACACACTGGTCTACCGTGTGTTTCAAAAGTGACATATTGACGCATTCACCGAGTTGATTTCTGCTCTTACTGTACCAACCTGTGAGGACTGATCGAAAATAAATCTTATGTTTTCTTAAATATAGACTAAATTGTGGTTAGAAAAATATAGGAAATGTATAGAAAAGTTGAAATATTAGTCTATTTAAATAACAAGTGATCGCTATGCTTAAAATGGTAATTAAAAGAAGCTTTTAAATATTCTTCATACCAACTTTATATATACATGTAAATTGATAGACAAAAGTTGCTTTGTTTTGTTTCTCTTGTGAATGACGTTTGACAAAGTTGACACTGTCTGTCTGTCTGTACGTTGTACATTAATCAAGAGAAGTAAAGATTTGGTAATATTGCATTTTAAAGAATTCTTTTGTATATATATACGATTTGTTTAGAAATGAAGAATAACTACCTAAAATTTAACTGGACTGTAACAAACATAGCAATTATCAATATAACGAAGTACGATACACAAATCCTTGAAGGAAAAATAACTCAAATGGAAATCGAAGCCAAAACTGTCGAATCGAGTTTACAATCAGACATCCCACTGCACCACGAAGATCTCTAACGTCTAATTTTAATATTTTATAGATGTAGGAAAAGACTTATTGGGTATAATTCATTTGACATCTTATAGTAGAATAATGTAAATTCAGGCCAGTCGTGGCGCAGGGGCATAAAGTGTGACTGTAAAATCGACTGGTTGTGAGTTCGATCCTCACTCGAGGAAATGAAATATTTATTTACATTTATATTTTCATTTCTTCGCTCTGCTGTCGAGGCAAAGCGCGACGTTGAGTTCCGCCACTCAAGACACAATGCTCCCAGATCTCAGCGGAAAGTGGGGAACGGAGTGTCTTAACACTAGGTTCCCTCTGCCTACCCTGACGTGTCCGGGATACAGCGTGAAGTTGATTTAATTTAATTTTTTTATGTAAATTTGTAACTGAGGTAAGGTAAAACACTGCATTCACTGCATTGAAACTTGATGATTTCCCTGAGACGATCAACATCTATTTACTTGTCCTTTCACTTAATTTACATGATAGATAAGCACACCTACTTGTGGGATTTAAACCTACAGTATCTATATAATTATATTTAAAGTGATAATTTATTAGAATTTCAATGAATTTTTACTATATAATTTATTTCCTAAGAAAAAATTAAATAAATTTATTTCCTAAGAAAAAAAAATAATTGTAAAAGATTAAATGTTTTGTAGTGTTGTTTACAATAGTAATTACAAACAAAAAAATAATAATTTATAATATAAGACAGGATGTAGGACGTAGTGTTGGTCCTTCCACCCACCTCAAAATTTTTATTTACCGAAAAGTAGGGTTAAAAAAAATAAAAGGAAACCTTTATACGGAAATATACAATTCAAAGCCAAACTTAAGAAAGAGTGGCTATTTTTTTACTAAATTGCCTTTTCTTCTTATTTAAGAGGCCGACCAGTCATATCGCAGGAGCACAAGTACGACTGTAAATGCGAAAGAGTTTGGGTTCAATTTCCACTTGAGGACATGAAATATATATATATGTATAATATTTTCAATTCCTCGTTCTGGTAACGAGGCAAAGCACAGCGTTGAGTTCTGCCACTCAACTCGCAACAACAGAATTTGGCGAAAAATAGAGAACGGAAGTGAGTTAACACTAGGTTTCCAGGTTCCCTCTGGCTCTACGGTATACAGTGTGATACTAAAAAAATGCCTTTTCTCATATTATCTGTAAATAAACATTAAATATGTTGTTGTTGTCATTAAGTCATGTAAGCCGCAAGCAGCCAGTGCTTATAATTAAGGACATTTCTATGATTCACCGTTGAATCTTTACTTTTCTTCTTTGTCAGTTTTTACTATCGCAATATTTTTGCCCTACTTTGATTATGTTCCTTTGTGTGACTTCAGAACAATTGCATTATATTCATATATTTGGCAATATCTATCATATTTCTTATATTTATATATATATATATATATATATATATATATATATATATATATATATATATATATATATATATATATATATATATATTTGAAGCCAGTCGTGGCGCAGCGGTACGAGGTGTCACTGTAAAACCGACTGGTTGTGGGTTCGATCCCCGCTCGAGGAGATGAAATATTTACTTAAATTTATATTTCGATTTCTTGGCTCTGGTCGAGCTTAAGCACGGCGGTGAGTTCTGCCACTCAACACGCAATGCCTCCAAAATCAAATCCTCATCGTCAGCACTAAAATTTTAAAGCATAGGTTCACTGTAGGCGAGTTAGGTTAAAAAATGTGAAAACTTTTAATCCCATGTACATTTGCCATACGAATGGTTGAATATTTGTTCATGATAATTTACAATTTAAAACTTAGTTACAAAAAAAATGGGGAACGGAGTGTCTTAACACTAGGTTCCCTCAGCCTACCGTGCTGTATGCGGGATACAGCGTGAAGCTGATAATCATAATAATATATCAAATTATCAAATCCAACGACAAGATTTAGAATTTTTCACCTATCCATTAAAGAAAGATAACAGAACCGTATAACGTAATTAATTATAAATAACTAAACAACAGACCAGGCCATGCGTATATTTCTTTTTCAAAAAACTAAAGAATAGTATGTGGATTCATAATATGGATTTCAGTGAGATCTGCCTGCACCCTATTTTGCGAGACGCTCCCCGCCCTTATTAAGTACGAGACGAAATCAATCTTAATCTTTTTTATATAAGGTTCAAAATATTTTGCAGGGCGAAATTTCATTCGTTTCTATAATACAGCCAAATATGATCGAAACTGTTATGATAATAAAAGTCTTAAGGTATATTTAGGTTAAACGAAGATACAACAAAGTATAGAAGCTTTGTTGTTTAGTGTTTAAAGCGTTATATACTTCACTTATTATGTGATTTTAGAGAAATATAGATAAATAATAATATAGAGATTTAATAATCCTAAAAAAAGATTTTGTTTACAACGAATCACAATGCAATATTTACAACAAATAACGTTAGACTGTAAACACTTTGGCTGTGGGTTCCGTTCTCAGTCAGAAAAAATATTTATTTGCGTTTCCCCTTTCTAACAAGAACAGATATAGTTCAACGTTGGGTTCCGCCACAGGCAACGTCACGAATTTAGTAAGAAAAAGGAGAACGGAGTGTCTTGGCACTAAATTCTGTTCACATATAAGCCTTCTCGGTCTCTACATTATGGAATAACATCAAAATATAGGAGAATAACGGCACAATATAACATCGATTATACAGTATTGACAGTAACTGTATTACCGTCAAAACTAACGTACGAATAGCGTCAGTGTCTATTTATAGTTCAATGTTCAATTTGGAACATCTTAAATTGAGATTTTAAACTATATATTTGATTATTTAAAGGTAAGTTGCCTTTAGTATATTTTGAAACCAATATAACAATGTATATATATACTTATTTAACAATTTATTGCAACCTGTATATTTAATTAGACTAACTTAGCGCAGTGGAGGTGGTGCTGGGTACGATTCCCAATTTCAGAATGATTGAGGTACAGGGTTGAGTTCCGCCACACAGCACGCATTGTCTCAAATTCCGGAAGCGTAGATCGAGTCCTGATTTAATTTCCTCGAGTGGGTATCGAATCCACAACCTGTCGCGTTTACCGTGCACGCTTGTGGCAAATATTTAATTATTTAAAATAACTAATCAAATATTATAAAGTTGTTTAAACAAATTTAAACAACTGTATTTGTATCTAGAACAGCTATAAGAAGATATACGTGAAACTTCAACCTAATGTATTACATCTTATATTTCACGCCGTGCCGTTAGGACCAACTTCGCTAATGCGGGCGAAACCGCAGATTCGATTTAGTTATGGAGAAAACATTGTACTATTAATATTGTTTATGTTTAACTATTAAACATTTTTATTTAATACATTGAAATCTTATCTATTATATTTATTATATTATAGCGGCGGAGAGTAAGGAACGGAGTGTCTTAACACTCTATTCGATTCTCTCTGCCTATAAATACGGATACGGTGTGAAGCTGAAAAATATATATTATATTGATTATATTATATACTTAATTCATTTTTTTTTAATGTTAATTTTGTATATAAAAATAAAATTTTACACAAGGAGTTCTGGATTACAAACTATAGAGTAAGTAATAGTAATCATATTTCACACGGAGATTGAAAGCGCGTTCTTCAACGTAATAGGCACGAATGGGCAGAAACTAACGGAACGTAAGTTATTTACAAAAAAATATAAATAAATAAAAAATATATATTTATAAATAACAAATGTATACAAAAATAATAATTTAGTTAAAATTATTATAAATTAAATAAATAGTATGTTTTAATTAAATAATAATTGATCTATACTCAGACTCAAGCAATGACCATAAAAGGGCAATCAGAAATATAGTAAAGTGATCCAACGAAACATTATGACGTATACAGTTAAGGATAAATATATTATCCTTGTTCTGTGAAAGCGACGAAGCAACGTCACCCAACAGCGAACAAGTGAGTCTAATTTAAAATTATGATTATTATAAAGGTTCCCATTATTAATTCAAACTTTTTGGTGATTCTTATACTTATTATAACTGGCTAGTTATGACGTGTACCTACTAAGATTTATAATTGATGAGAAAGGAAGTAGCCAAGAAAAAAAATGCTGTATTGTCATGACACTTTTACAGTTGGATAGCGCAGACTTCCGGTACCACGTATACAGTATGCTCTGTGAAGTAAGAGGACAGTCGGGGGTGACGCCACGGGCCATCACTAGTATGTCATCGATGTCATCAAACTGTTTTATTCGTGCAAGATCGTGTATTAATTGCATTGGAAAGTTTTGTATCTAACACTAATTTCTTTGTCCGCACCATCGCATACCAATTGGTTACGTCATGGGCGTCACGAATACTCCCCCCCACTCCCCCCTTACTACCGGCCCCTCCCGCCCCTCCTCCCCAGCCCCATGTTATCAATCATTCCTACTGATTATTAAAACACTTTTCTTGTTTTATTAAACCCTTATATTATCAGCCTTAATGATTGGATAAAAGTCGTATATCCATATCTTGGTATAGTAATATGTGTTTTTAACTTATAAGCAATAAAGTTCAATTTCGTTTAAACTTCAAAATGTCGTTTGTAACTATTCATGATTTACATAACAATAAAAAGTTCAAGACGTTTGTGCATTCGAACCATCACGTACGTTTATTGTGTTATGTCAACTTATTTTTAATCATGTTCCGGTATTCGGTTTTACAATAAAAAATATATTAAAAAAAAAACAGTTATAAAATCAAATACTTCATCGTTACTTCAGAATGACTTCGAATCCCGCTTCACGCGTGAACACGTCAGCTATATTCTCTCATAATAAAAAAAAAATAATTATAAATATATGTGTGGATGCTATCAATAAGTACCAAGATGCCATTCCAAAACCTGTTCCAGCATTATTTTTCAGCCTTTCTTTGTCCATATAAACTAATTACTCATTCCGGAGTCACCGAGTAGCTCTACCGGAGTCAAAGTGGAGTATAAAAGTTACCTGTTAATTAAACAAAGAGGTCGGTCTGTGACGTGACAGTATACAGAACATGCACCAGCACATGGACGGGGCAGCGGGAGACGAGTCAGTACTCAGCAGCGGGACGCGGCCGTCGCACGTCAGCCCGCGGGCGGCTATCGACAAAGACTGTTTTGCTTGCCTGGTGTACACTGTACAGTACGCCCGACGAGTTGTGGCGTATTGAGTTATATTTTCTGTACTTTTTGGCGTTTTGTTTAGAAAGAACAGAATTGTTTACAGTAAGATATATGTTAAAATCAAATCTGCACAGCTATAGATGTACTATATACGGCCACGACTCGTCAACCGTAGTATACACTGTACTGGCACGAGCGGTCGAACAGCTGATGGAGCGCACACCTGTGCTTTATCAGCCAGTACGCTCTCACACCGTCGCCGGCGCATTTCTCAACTGTATGACGTAGGAATGAACACCGTGTGAACGTTAACTCCGCGGACGTAGGACGCTCGAACATACGACCCTGTCGTTTTATTGAGACTATAAACTAAGATTATTTCACTTTTAGATCATTCTATTATTATTTACAAAAGTTTATTTCGCTTTTAGAACATATTATTATTACTTATAAAAGTTGATTTTATAATTTAAATTAGTTTATATATATATTATTACTTAAAAAGCTGATTTTATAATTAAAATGAGGCCAGTCGTGGCGCAGAGGCGCAAAGTGTAACTGTAAACGCAGCAGGCTGTGGTTTTGATTCCCACTCGAGGAAATGAAATATTAAATATTTCGACTTTCTTCGCTCCGGTGTCAAGGCAAAACGCGGCGTTATGTTCCGCCACTCAACATGCAATACCTCGAAAAATTCGACAGAAAGTGGAGAACTAAATGTCTTAACACTAGGTTCCCTCAGCCTACTCTGCTGTTTGCGTGATACAGCGTGAAGCTGATTTAATTTAGATATTAGAATTTTAAGCTGATTTCATAATAAAAATGACAGAAACTTAGTTCAAATGACCTAAGAGAAAATATATAGAGTTAAATTAGTAGGAACTGTAGTTTTTTAGCTGGAATGCTTATTTCTTGTTCGTTAGCGATACTTAATTGCATAACTATATCGCGAGGTGCTTATTGCGTACTCCAATTATAAATACATTTTGATATAACTATAATATATTCTTAGTCTATTGTTTTAACATTCTGTCATTCACCTTGTCGGCCATATGTAATGATTTTACGTAACCTTTGAATTTTAGCACGAGAGAGATTTTAGGTTAAAATAAATTTTAAAATAATAATATAATTAGTTATTTAGATGCGTCCTTGATCCGGGAAATATATGAAAATTATGTTATTGAAGTCAGTCGTAGCGCAGGTGTACAAGCGTGTGACTGTAATCGCGACAGGTTGTGGATTCGATTCCCACTTGAGAGAATTAAATATTTATTATTTTCTTTTTTTCGCTCTGGTGTCGAGTCAAAGCGGGAGTTTCAGTTCCACCACGCAACGCCTTGAGATTTTGGCGGAAAGTGGGAAGTGGAGTGTCTTAACACTATGCTCGTGTGAATTTAAAAAAATATTGAAGAATCTACAATAAAGGATATGCACTAAATATCAGTGCTGGTCCCTTATAAGATTTTTTTGCTTTGAACCTATGTCAATTGCGACTTCTTTCATACTCTTTGGGACCAATTATAAAAAAGAACACATCTTTTGAAGTATATATTTTATAGAATAATAAAAATATAAAACATCTATATTTCTGTTATTGATAGTGATGATAATTGTATATTGTGTCAAAATTTACAATTTATCAAGCGATATAAATACCTGAATAAATTTTAGTAGTACCACTCGTATTAATTCATATCAATCCAGTATTCAAGAATGTCTCGAATGCAGCTGTTTCATTTTTTCAACTTTACGCTGTATCCTATAAGTAGCGGGGTAGATAGAGGGAACCTAGTATTAAGACAATTCGCTCCCCACTTTCCTCCGAATTCTGCAGGTCCTTTATTTACCAGAGTGAAGTAAAAAAAATATTAAATATTTCATTTCCTCGAGCGGAAATCGAACCCACAATCTACGACGGGCCTCAAACAGCTGATCTTCCTATAATAATTTAGCAAGATGACAGGCTATGGTGCAAAAGGTGGCGTCGTGGCAGGTCGAGTGACGACAACATGTAATTAACTGTACATAGTTAACCTTTTATCTATTGAAACATAAAGTACTATCCAAACATGTATGAAATATATATTTCGAAAATTTTCTATGAGTTTTGTTACTATAGTTAATTTTTAATGGACACTCAATTTTAATAAAGCTTCTTAATTATATATAGTGAAATGAACATTCATTTTTATATATTATGTTGTAACTAAATCTGCTTCATGCTGTGTCCCGTACACAGCAGGGTAGGCAGAGGGAACTTAGTGTTAAAACACTCCGTTCCCCATTTTCTGCCGAATTCTAGAGGCGTTGTGTGTTGAGTGGTAGAACTCAACGCCGCAAATAAATAAAAATATAAATTTAAGTAACTATTTCATTTCCTTGAGTGGGGATCGAACCCACAACTAGTAGATTTTACAGTCACACTTTGTGCTACTGCGCCACTACTGGCCTCAATCTATAACAATTAAGTACATATACGCAAACAAAAAAAAACCACTAAGGTAAGTTAACAAAAGTAATTAAAAAACATACATATATATGTATAAATATTTAAAAAGGACTTCCTTTATATTAATTAGAATATAAAAAAAACTATTAAACACCTCTTTATTACATGTTAGTAGTAAGCAATAATCCATAGACTAATATTAGTAAAGCGGAAGGACGAACAAACAAACAACTATACATATTTGGCCCCCAACACTGCGTCCACGGCTGACCGCGATCACAACACTTTCACAATATACCTGGCGACATTCCACTTCGATTCTTCAATCTATAGGTACTGTAACGTTTTAGTAAAGCATTGAATGTAGGTTAAATGGGAGTATGCGTTTTGATTTTGTAAATGGATTTTGAAGAATGTCCTTGTTAGATTTTTTGTGAAATTTTCGAAAGTTAAATATATAATTACTAATAATAATATTTATTTTAAATTTTCATTCATCATATTCAGGCTAGACGTGGGGCAGATGTGTGTGACTGTAATCGCGAGTGGTTGTGGATTCAATGCCCACTCGATACATAAAAATATATATATATATATATATTTTTATATCTTCGCTCTGCCATTGGAAGAAATGAAATATTTATTAAAAATTATATTTTCATTTCTTCGTCCTGGTATGGAGACAAAGCGCGACGTTGAGTTCTGCAACTCAACACGCAATGGGCTCCAGAATTTGGAGGAAAATAAGGAACGGAGTGTCTTAACACTAGGTTCCCTCTGCCTACCCTGCTGTTTGCGGGATACAGCGTGAAGCTGACTTAATCATATTCAATATTCCTTATAAAGCTGATATCTTAGCAGGATTTCGAGATAAAATATTTAACAAAATTTTCAAGAACACAGACAAGCTACACTAATCTTATTATTTTACCATTCTTGGCGAGATTATTATTCATATAATTGGCTTGTGACGCTATAATCTTTGTTTTCACGTTTATTTGAGTTAATGCACGTGTAAATTAATTATAAGTATACATCAAATGTTTTTAAGGCCGCCCTAGAGGCACAAGCGTGTGACTGTAAACACGACGGTTGTTGGTTCGATTTTAATAAAGCAGAGTAAAGAATTATTTTCATTTTCTTACTCTAGTGTCTTGACAAAGCTTGGATCACTGAGTCTCTGCCACTCAATATGTAATGCCTCGAAAATTCAACGGAAAGTAGGGAACGAAGTGTCTTAACATTACGTTCCCACTGCCTACCCGCCACAGACGGGATACAGCGTGAACCTGAAAAAAATGCATTTGTTATATCAAATTCAGCTAAATATATACAAAATAAATTTATATTTCCATTTCTTCGCTCTGGTGTCGAGGTTAAGCGCGGCGTTGAGTTCTGCCACTTAACACGCAATACCTCCAGAATTCGGCAGAAAGTGGGGAACGGAGTGTCTTAACACTAGGTTCCCTCTGCCGTGGCGTCTGCTATGGCGTAAAGCTAATACAAAACGGTAGTCAATTCAAAAAAATTCAAATAGTATTACATACATAGAAAAACAGATATTATGACCACTATATAACAAGCGCAAGCTTGAAGAAGCATGCGTACAATGACACCGAGTCGTATTAGACTTGTAAAGCTGTAAGACAAGTTCACATAAAATTTATTCCATTTCTTTGTTAATTTACTTATTTTTGTTATTTCTTAAGATTAACGGGAATGTATTAATTGTTATATATGATAATTATTTTATTATTAAAGAACAATTGATATTGTAATATGGTTTAATATCTATTAGAAATGGATAATTATATTATTATTAAATAGCTATAATTTTTTTGACATACTCTTATATATGATAGAAACGGTTATGATAACAATAAGCTTTGTTTTAATTCTAATTTTATTTTAACCTCAAATTGATATTAATTGCTGTTTATTTATTAATTAATATATAGTAAACGCTAAGCCTTAAAATATTTAATATAAAATAAAAAAAACTGCTAAATATTTTAATCTTATCTTACGATTTGATTAAATTTTAAATAAACAGCTTACATACGATTTTATAAGTCCGTCAAAAATAGGAAAAAATCAAAATAAATTATATTCCGATGTTTATTCTTATTTATAACTTCCAATGCTTTTGACTGAATCACAATACTAAATAAATTATACGCGACAAAATATAAAAACTAATATTAGCACCTAATAAAAACTTTTCTTTCTTTTATTTCTTTTATTTTCACACATCTTGGCTCCACCTTCTTCTCTATAAGCCAGATCACCTCGTGTTTATTCTCATCCTATTAAAAATACTATACGGTACAAAATATACGGTACTAAAGGGTGAAACTCAGCTCTGCGCTTTGTAAAAGGGAGAATCCCTACATTTTATTCCATTTTTTTTATATATGACTTACCTTTGAGCATATAAAGGATAATTTTAATGGTTTTTGTTGTTTATACTAACATAATGTAAGACAATATTATTCTTAACGAAAAACAATACAATTTCAGCCAGTCGTGGCGCAGGGGCACAAAATGTGACTGTAAATGACTGGTTGTGGGTTCGATCCTGATTAGTATATAATAATTATTAAAATTTATGTTTTAATTTCTTCGCTCTGGTGTCTCGGCAAAACTGAGCTCCGCCACTCAACATTGCCTCCAGAATTCAGCAGAAAATAGGGAACAGAGTGTCTTAACACCAACGTTCCCTCTACCTACTCTGCTGTACGGAGGATACATGAAGCATTCCTATCGCATCTGATACAAAAATCAAGCAAATTTGAACCCATGACGTATACTGGTATTACGTAGTGTATGAATTTAACTCGAAGTGATCCTTGAACCGCGACAGACCGTAAGCAACGGCCTTACGCTAGCGTGACTGGTCTTATCATGTCAGTACAATGACTTCAACTTTTAATGCTAAGTTATAGATATAGAGAACTATAAGTTAACTGAGGGAAGTTTGGTTAATTAAGTTAAGTTATTTTTTATTATGTCGTGGTCGTGGGGTAGGGGCAGAAAGTGTTATTTTAAAAGCTACAGGTTCGATTTCCACTCAAGCAATCTCTAACGGACAAACTTTGGTAAATAATGGAGTAGTTAAAGAAAAAAAGGGAATAACGTTTCGGTGCAATTTTATAATAAATAAATATTAATAAATGAAATATTTAATATTTTGTTGGTGTCGAGTCAAAGCGCGGCATTGATTTCCGCTCGTAAGCAATTATAATATAATTCAACTATAAAATAAGATTAAATATAGAAAATGCAAGGTAAGAGATTACTTGTCAGCATGTGTAAGACTTGTCGTTGTGTGTTGTGTGCTCATATAATCTCTATAACTCATACAACAGATCAACACCGTCTTATATAAGTGTTGCCATATATTTCCATATATTTGTTTAACAAATATTTTTTTAGTCTGTTGTCAAATAATAACAACAATTTTTTTCATGTAAACTAAACTTTTCATGTAAAAGTACAATTCTTCTTTTATATGAAACAGAAATAATAATAGAAGCAACGATAATAGACAAGCTATAAGGAAACGCGATTTAATTTGGAATTTCTTATATTTATCCATTTTAACAGTAGCGAGTAATAAAATAATACGAGTTACGACATATTTGTAGCAAGAGCCAAGTCAATCTGTTTCACAAGTCTATAAAATTGAATGTTTAATATTACACTGCCCGTTGAATAGTTCTCATAAGTTGTATTTTTGGTTGAATACGTTTATATATGTATGTATGTATTGATGTTACAACTTTTTACTTGACACCCTTCTGCAAAAATGAGATTTCGTTAAAAAATATCTCTATCTACAAATTTAAAAAAACGAAAAAAATATCTAAAAAGTATGAAAAGGTAAAAATTATTTTGTTATGAAAGTTATATTACATAAGAATAAAAATTAAAAAACATTATTATTTTAAACAAAAAGAATTATCATAAAAATGAAACTTGTTTACAAAATAATTGATATTCAAGTTGTTTCAACGTATCGTATAAAAAAATACATTCGAGTAGTACTTTATTTTCATTAAACCAAGAAAACATCTAAAATATATATTTTGTGATATCTACATGAGCTGAGCTTTAAATTTTCAATAAATGCTCAAAATCTCTTCTTACTTTTCTATGAAAAAAAAAAACGAATACCTAATTTCCTTCCAACAACGCTTACATCAATATAATAAATACTTAAATACAGATTTCTCGAATAAACGATAATATTCATAGAATGTTAGTTTATTAAAATTCCTTATGCTTTATGAAAAATGACGCAGAACTCTTTAAGGTTTAGGCATGCGCGTTAATGCAACAAATTGATAGTCGAGTGACATGGCTGTACCTACTGCACCA
Source organism: Heliconius himera (assembly GCA_021202915.1). NCBI lineage: Eukaryota > Metazoa > Arthropoda > Insecta > Lepidoptera > Nymphalidae > Heliconius > Heliconius himera. Next base: position 70,199 of record JAJHJA010000797.1, on the reverse strand, counting down.
GACCAGCTATGGAATATGGATTAAACTAGAAGACATTATTTTTTTTACTTTATAATATAAACGTATTATATCTTGTATTTTTTACTCTGTAACTCTATTTATTAAAAATATATACTCATGTTATACTTTTATTCCATAATATTCGGCGGAGAGTGGGGAACGGAGTGTTTTAACACTAAGTTCCCTCTGCCTAACCTGCTGTGTGCGGGATACAACGTGAAGCTGATTTTTTATATATGTAAGAATATTATAGAGTAAAAGTATGATATATATTATGTGTTGCACATTTATTCAATTTCAAAGTCGAGTTTTACCTTGTTACCAGAGAATTTAGGGTAATTAAAAAAATCGGGCAAGCGCGAGTCGATCTCACCCTCTGAGTGTTCCGTACAGACATACTTTCTTCTTTAGATTTCTTTTTTCCTTAAAAGATACGGAATCCTAAAAATTGATAGCCGAATAACGTAGCTGTACTATACACCTAGTATAGTGGAATAGGGATTAAACGTGAAGAAAATGTTCTTTAATACGTATTTTTCTTTTATACTCTATAATACAAAGATATTTAATATCTCTGCACATTAACTTTATTTTTATTAACATTAGAGTTGGCAGATGGAACCAGGGAACCTAGTGATAAGACATTCGGTTCCATGGCATCGCCTGTTGAATGGCGAAATTCAACGCCGCACTTTGTCTTGATACCAGAGAGCTTAGGCATTCGTGCTAACGCAACAAATTGATAGTTGACTGACATTGTTGAACTGGACGAGGTAATAGAATATAGATTAAACTACAAGAAAATGTTGCTTAATTAATTATTATTAACCTATTTTGTTATTTTCCTCTATAAAATTAATAAATTTATTAATATATAAATATAATATAAATGTACAGTACGTTCGTTTATATAAAATTTATTGATATTATACACCAATTCTTGTTCTTATTGTTTAAATTGACAACATATAGATATATGTATAATGCTGGTATATCTCATTTTATGCAGAAAAATACGTCAGTTAAGTCTTGCGTCTCTGAGCACATTTAATTTAATTCTATATGCACAGATTTAACGAGTTTAACGTAAAATACGTTTTAAAGCCAGCGATTTAAATGTACGTAGGTATATATATGTATATATATATATATATAATAATTTGTAACATGAACTAGCTAGCTAGCTCGAAGCGTCGTAACAACATACAATATTTTATTATTAATTTTATTTATTAAAAAAACATCAACTTCACGCTGTATCCCGCACACAGCAGGGTAGGCAGAGGGAATCTAGTGTAAAGACACTCCGTTCCCCACTTTCTGCCAAATTCTGGAGGCATTGCGTGTTGAGTGGCAGAACTCAACGCCGCGCTTGCCCTCGACACCAGAGCGAAGAAATGGAAATATAAATTTAAGTAAATATTTCATCTCCTCGAGTGGGGATCGAACCCACTACCATTCGGTTTTACAGTTACGCTTTGTGCCCCTGCCCCACGACCGGCCTCATTTATTATCTTTACAATTTTTTTTCCGTAATAAATATATCGACAGAGTATAATGACATCACTTCTTTTTTTCCTTTGCTTCCCGTTAGGAATTAGACACTAGAATGTTGTTATGTTTTAGTATGGAACAAACGTTTAAAAGATAGTATGGCATATCGCATAAAGTAAAATAAAATCAATTCAATTTCAATTTTTTTTTCAAAGCTTTACGCCGTCTCTTTTATATTTTTTTTATTATTATTTTTAGCTTCACGCTGTATCCCGCAGATAGGGGTGGAGGGAGTCGGCAGAGAGATCCAAGGAACCTTGTGTTACGACACTCCGTTCTTAGCAATTATATTATGAGTAGCGGAATACAACGCCACGCTTTGCCTCGTTACCAGAGCAAGAAAATGAACATATTAAACATTTCAATTCCTCATGTTGGAATTGAACGCTCAACCGTCGTGTTCTCCTGCGCCACGACTGGCCTCTTTATAGCAATTAACATTTAAATCTAATTAAACATCAAAATTATAATTGAACTATAGTTAAATATGTTAATATCCACTTAGATACAACATACCGACGTCATATATCACAATGTCATTAAAAATATCTGATTTTTTATTGGTCTCGTAAAACGTCGAACCAGTGGACCGTTCAGCCGGAACACTCCGACTTCCTCGGATCAGGGCATGTCGCATAACAGATTTCAGAATTGAAAACATTGCCTAATAACTGTACTATTACATGGATAATATTTGACCCAAATACTAAATCTGTATAGTAATAAATATTACGTACAATATTTTGCAATATCACTTTAGGCTATAATAAGCAATGATATGTATGAAAATTAATATACACGTATAATAAACTTTATGTTTATCTGCATTTATGTTTAAAAACAAAGTCAGGTTCACGCTGTATCCCGCACACAGCAGGCTAGGCAGAGGGAATCTAGTGTTAAGAGACTCCGATCCGCACTTTCCGCCGAATTCTAGAGGCATTATGTGTTGACTAGCGGATATCAACGCCGCGCTTTTACCTGGACACCAGAGCGAAAAATGGAATGTAAATTTTAATAAATATTTAATTTCCTTCCCCGATTGGATCGAATCCGCAAACAGTCGCCTTTACAGCCACACTTTGTACGGCACGACTCGCCTATAGTACGTTTATTCTGATAAAAAATTAAAATACAATAGTTATAACCACAAAATCATCATTTATTAAAAAACATATAAACTCTCTCTCTCTCTCTCTCTTTTTAACTAGCATAAACCACTTAACAAAACACCATATAGAATTTAAAAATATTTAAAAAAAAAGAAGAAAACGAAATATAGTGATTGTCTCAGTCGTCGGTGGCGTTGGTTTCGAGCGACGCGTCGGGCAAGGTTGGCGAGAACGCGAGGTCAATGAACACGGCTCTCAACCCAAATACCTAATGCTGAGGGCGAATTAGGAAGATCGGAAAAAATATGTTTATATTATAGATTTTTAAAGTTTGTAGTGAAAACTAATATAAATGTAATTGTTTTTGAGTAATTAAATATATATTTTATATTATGAAATTTGAGTTTTGTAAATTATATTTTTTTTCAGCTTGAAGCTCATATCCCGCACACAGAGGGGTAGGGGGAAGCTAGTGTTGAGACACTCCGTTTTCCAACGATTTCTGAGTGTCTGTGCTGAGTGGCGGAACTCAAAGTTGCACTTTGCCTCGATGCCAGAGCGAAGAAGTTAAAATAGTAAATATTTCTTTTCTTCTAGTGGGCATCGAATCCACAACCTGTCGCGTTTACAGCGACAGTTTGTGCTAATGCACCACGACTGGCCTCATTATGAAAAAAATACAAATAACACTAAATGTGGAATATTAATAATAATAATATTTTTAAGCGTAATAAATATAAGTACAGCTAATGTGGTTTTAAAAATATACTTAAAAATAAATACAGAAACAAGTTCTTTAACGCCCAAGAAAAAAAACTGCATTAAATCTAAACAAAAGAATTATTTTAATTTTAATCCAAGTATAAATTTTCTTGATATATTTTAATTTTAAAATGTATAAAATTTTGGCACCTCGTCGTCGGTCATTAAAAATCAAGGTTAATTACAAATTATATGCAAATATCAAAGGTAAAAATAATAGAAAAACAAGTTAACAATTAAGACTATCCATAGTAACTGTGTACAAGTATTTCCTATTAACTTAAACTATTAATGATATATATTAATTATTTCTCCACATTTGAGGCCAGTCGTGGCGCAGGGGCACAAAGTGTGACTGTAAAATCGACTGGTTGTGGGTTCGATCCCCACTCGAAGAGATGAAATAATTATTTACATTTATATTTCCATTTCTTCGTTCTGGTGTCGAGGCAAAGCGCGGCGTTGAATTCAAAACTTTGCCTAATGCCTCCAAAATTCGGCAGAAAGTGGGAAAGGTGCGGAGTGTCTCAACACTAAGTTCCCTCTACCTATCCTACTGTGTGCGGGATACACCGTAAAGCTGATTTATTTCTTCACATTTTTCCGTAAAATCTTCTTTAAAAGAAAACCAATATTATACTATAGGATTACAATGTTCTATTTTATGGAATTGACGTACAAAAATTGGCAATACTCCGCTCATATAAGGAATTTTAATCTTTGTAAATATTTTGTCCTAGCATGAGATTTTCGAGATCAAAGTTTCGTGTGGATTTCGTTAAATCGATCTACTTTTATAGTTTTGAAGTTAAGCTGTGAGAAGTGTTATTTAATAAGGCAGAGGGATCTTAGTGTTAAGACACTCCATTCCTCATTTTGCCGCCGAGCTAGGCACTTCTCGTTGAGTGGTGAAACTCAACGCCTTCCTTTGTCTTGACACCAGAGCGAAGAAATGAAAATATAAATTTAAATAAATATTTCATTTCCTCACGTAGGGATCGAACCCACAACCAGTCGCGTTTAATTAAAATTAATTATTAATTTAAATTAATTATTTTAAATGTATGTATTTATTATTTGATAACATATGTTCATAGTTTAATGTTCGACGTCAACCAACGCCTCACTTCATTCACCGAGATCGATGAAATCATATAAATATAATGATCCATACAACGTCTGCGTCTTTAGTACCCAAGTGGAATTTGAACCCGATATCATTCCAGTTAGTTCACAGTCTCTAAATCAAAAACTGCAAAAATGTTTTTCTTTAGAGTTAAGCATCTTCACGCTGTATCCAGCACACAGTAGGGTAGGCAGAGGGAACTTAGTGTTAAGACACTCCCCACTTTCTTAATAACTATAACTTATAAATTAAAAAAATATTAATTTTCAATACTACCCAAGATAAATAACTATTATTTAAGTGTATAGATTTTTTTAGTTACCTTTACTTTAAAGTAATTACAATATTATGTTCTACTCTATAGATTTTAGTTTTTTTTATTAATAAATTTAACCATTTTTTCAAAAACACACAAAATAACTAACAAAATTCAAAATCAATCAATCATCACCTAAAATAAGATCCCCAAGATATATGAATCTCCAAAGCGCGATAGCTCAGCGGATATTAAATGCGGCCCAATAACCGGCTGTCATTCTCTATAGAGGCGCAGTTGGTCGCCGAGACGAACTGTTTCTTTTTTAACGTGATAATTTTTATCTTTTAACAGTGCTCGATACCTGTAGCTACTGTTGAGAACTTGTTTAAGATTATATGTAATATTTTGTTTATCACATTTTTTTTTTGAGGCCAGTCGTGGCGCGGTGGCACAAAGTATGCGTGTGAATCGACTGGTTGTGGGTTCGATCGCCACTCGCAGAGATGAAATATTTATTTATATTTATATTTTCATTTCTTCGCTCTGGTGTCGTGGCAAAGCGAGGCGATGAGTTCTGCCACTTAACACGCAATGCCTCCGGAGATCGGCAGAAAGTGGGGAACGGAGTGTCTTTCACTATGTTCCCTCTGCCTACCCTGCTGTGTGCCGGATACAGCGTAAAGCTGATTTAAAATATTAAATAAGCCAGTTGAGGCCAGTCGTGGCACAACTTTGTTCCCCTGCACACTTTGTGCCCCTGCCACAAAGTGTGACTCGAGGAGATGAAATATTTATTCAAAATTATATTTCATTTCTTCGCTCGCTATTTTATTTATCTAATATTTTCTTTAAATGCTACTGGAGTAGATTTCGACCTGTATAATATTGCTAGGATCATTCATCTACTTAGAATTTACAAATAACTAAAAATATATATTTAAAAGTAAATTTATTTATAATGTTAACAATTTAACTTAATTTTGTATATCTTTCATCAGAAATCTTTCCACTCACTTATCTTTCCATATTAAAATACTATAAAATTTTGTATTTACCTAATACAAAAAATTATATAATCGCTGAAAAATCGGCATAACTAAACTGATATAAAATCTATGAAATATCACATATATAACTCAGGTACAGTACAGTATAACTCAGGTAGAGCGCTTTGAGCGAGAAAAAAATATGAATAATTGGAAATTGAGCACGGATAAGCCCATTTTCCATGTAAATTTATGAATATATCTTAAAAACAAAATATAAAATACAGTAAATAATTTTTAAATACTTCATGCAGAAATATTTTATAATTTAAACACTTAAATATTAATATTTTTAAATATTTAATGCAGAAATATGTTATAATTTATTTGAACGCTGCTCTAATGAGCTGATTTGATTTTTATAAATATCTAATATTTGTATATTTTTTTTGAACAATAAATAATTTAGTAATAGAAATAGCCCTATTGCAGTTAATACAAGACGTCACTAATCTTATTTATTCGTATATCACGCTCTTTATAGCCAATTGTTGCCAAAAGAAGTTACTTTAAGACAATTTAAAATCTTGTAGTACACCAATTTATCTAATTGTACAGACACAAATAAATGTTATATTAAAAACTGCTATGCGGATTAATGCGTGAAGTTGATTTTAAGTTAAGATAGGTTTGTTTACTCCTCGTTCTTGAATTAATGTAGTTGTAATTCAAATTTATTAGTTTAAAAAAAAAGTCCGCGACGCCCTACATTTATCTCTTATAAATAAGTTACAATATTTTGTAACAAATAATAATTGAAAATTGCAAGGTGATATTTCATCGATTTTTATTTCACACTAGAGGCCGCCCGCGACTTCGTCCGCGTGGAAACCCTATGATAACGTAACAATATTATCAAAAAAAAGAAATATGGTAACTAAGTATTGCAAAGCTCTAAATTCTAATCACAGGTCTATTGGTAGCTACTGCAGTATGCTCCTATAAACTATATTTAACGTTTTTTTTCCTTCAGCGTAAACATGCAGATTGTGAAACATGTGAGCAAGCCACATAGAGCTACCCATGAGAAAAACATGGCGTGTCCAAATGTAGGCCTACCTTCAAGGTTTGACCCTGAGATCACGCATTCAGTTTTCAGAAGCGATAAATGTATCTATTTTCAATTAGGAATCAATCCCGCGGGAACTCCGGGATAAAAAGTAGCCTATATGTTATTCTGGGTCTTCAGCTACCTACATACCAAATTTCATCGTAATCAGTTCAGTAGTATTTGCGTGAAAGAGTAACAAACATCCATACATACTCACAAACTTTCGCATTTATAATATTAGTAGGATGCATATTGAAACTTACAAGCGAAAGTAATTTCATCATCAAGGAAATTTTATGAAGATAATCTTCAGCGTTTATAGCAAAGAAATTAGACGTATACTTTTCAAGATAATGTAATATTAAAATAATTCATAGGCATAGGCTAGAGTCCCACGGGGAGCGCCCTTGCCGCCGATGAAGTCCTATCACACAGCACTCCCACGTATTCTTGATTGAATGTATCAATCTGTTGACAAAGATTAATATTATAGGTGGTATGCGGGTGAAGCCGCGAGTTGGACGCTAGTGTATATAAAATCATGTCTCGAACCAGCACTCAAAGACCGGAGACGGAGGTTGATCTCAATCGTAAAGGTCATTATGAAGTGGATTAATCGAGACAACGTTAATGATCAATATAACAGAATCAAATAGGAAAGTAGTTTGACGCTTACATTATTGTTTATTTTGAATGTTTTGGAATAAAATTAATATATTATTTAATTACTTTCGGGATCTGGTAACGAAGCAAAACGCAGCCTTGAGTTCCGCCACTCAGCATACAATGTCTCGAAAATTCGGCGGAAAGTGTGGAACGGAAGTGTTTTAGTGAAAATAAAGTGTCTTAAAACTAGGTTCCGAAGTTACCTGCTTTTGCCTAACCTGCTAGAAGCAGCAAAAACCATAAAATTATAAAATACACATAAAAACCAAATTTTTTTTGCTTAGTTGCCATTACTTATAAATTACATATTGTAGCATCTAAATGAAAGTTACAATATAAGTTAATAGACAAAATCATATAAAAACCTCATCGTAAACATCAATTATATTGTAGAAGTAGTTACAAATTAATCAATTTCATTTAAAACAAATATGAATATTCAATTTAAATATTATAATTATGGGCTTACGTTGCCTTTATTTCAACAAAAAATGTTTTAAATAGAGAAACGTACTTTTATAGTAATAGATATATTTTGGTATAACTTCACACTGTATTCCGCACACAGCAGGGTAGGCAGAGGGAACCTAGTGTTAAGACACTAGGTTCCCTAGGTCTAGCACACAGCACACAGCAGGGTAGGCAGAGGGAACCTAGTGTTAAGACACTAGGTTCCCTAGGCTAGGTCCCCACTTTCCACCGAGTTCTGGAGGCATTGCGTGTTGAGTGGCGAAACTCAACATCGCGCTTAACCTCGACACCAGAGCGAGGAAATCAAAAAAATATAAATGTAAATAAATATTTCATTTCTTGGAGTGGGGTTTTGAACCCACAACCAGTCGATTTTACACTTTGTGCCCCTGCGCCACGGCTGGCTACAGCTTTGATTGGAACTTTTTTTTTGTATAACTTCTATATGAACTTTTTACTCGGAGCTTATTCTTGGACGGTTTCCACGAGGCGCGGGTTCAAATCCAAATTTTTATATGTTTTCTAAAAAGCATTTCTCTGACAGTCACTTTTTGAGAATATATCAAACATTTTAAAACTACCTACACACAGTAAAAAAATAATTAATTAAATCACAATTCTGGCAACATTCGCAACGCAATGAATACTTCACTTATTACGCTCCCTTATGTAATATTTTAGGAAGAACGAGCAAATTTCATTCGGAGTTTAATTTAAAATTTGATAAAGTTTGAAAAGCATAAATCTCTATAAATATTTTAAGTGACGCAAACGTAAAGCTCAAAAATCTAAAGCTCTCTGAAGCCTCATTCAGCCGTTTGAGGTTAATCAGAATGTAGTCGAGATGTTTCTGTCTCCGGTTCGTTTTTAACTATTTTTCACTTTATGGTTTGTATCGAGTTTCAAAGTTTATGTAAGATTTTTTCTTCAGCTTTACACTGTATCCCGCATTTATATATATATATATATATATATATATATATATATATATATATATATATATATATATATATATATATATATATATAGGCAGAGGGCTCCCTATGTTCAGAGGGTGTCCTGACTAATATCTGTCCGATATTTGTTCTTGGGCATACGGGTACGCGACCCCGGATCCTCGAGCCACCACTTGTTATAACCTCCGTCCAGTCCATAAAAGTGGTGTCCCCTTCTTTTAATCCTCTCCTTTTTCCTACCCTCTCCCTCTACCCATCCTTCCACTTTTTCTATCTGTCCTATCTTTCTCCCCCCGGTTTCTCCCCACAAAGGGGTTTTGGAGGTCAGATGGCAATCGCTCCACTAAAAACCATAACTCGCCATAACATGGAACGAACAAAGATGAGACTGGGTACGACTAGGGCGTCGCCGCAAAACGACGCGCAGGCACATCGCCCTACACCTGCGACAAGTGGGCAAGGGCTACCGTGTCAAGTACGGGCACGGCTAAAGACGCTAGTACCCAGACGGAAACTCCGCTTTGCAACGTGGAATATTGGCTCTCTAACCGGACGATGCAGGGAACTCGCAGATGTACTAATGAGACGTCGGGTCCAGTGTGCTTTTCTCCAGGAAACTCGCTGGAAGGGTAATAAGTCCCGTAACATCGGACAGGGTTACCGGCTTATATACACTGGGTCACCTTCCGGTAGTAACGGTGTGGCGGTAGTGCTTTCTGAAGAGCTTCAGAATGGGCTCCTTGAAGTTGACCGTCGCTGCGACCGCTTGATGCGAGTAAAGGTACTGATTGAGGGCGTTACCACAAACTTAATCAGTGCCTATGCTCCCCAGGCGGGATGTAGCGCGTCCGAAAAGGAGACATTCTGGGAGCAGTATGAAGAGGTGCTACTTACTATACCGTCTACCGAAGTGGTCTTAGTTGGGGGGGACTTTATAGCGGTTTTTGTGAAATACGCTATTTAATAATATTTTATATTTTTAATTATGGAGTGAAATTAAATTTCCAAAATTTTGTGGAAAAATAGTCCAAATTTATTTAACACTTAATAAGATATACAAAGAGAATAATTTTACACACTCACAGAAGGAAAGAAAGAATTTTAAAGAAATAGTAAAAGAAACAGATAAGCAAAACAGATACGTATTAGCAAGAAGATAAGGCTTAAAATTGAATACAAGCAATGAGTACAATATTAAAACAAGTGAACGTCGCAAGCGATAGTAGCCGACTCTTTACTCGTAGCTAGCAAGCAGGCTACGTCACGCACAGCAAAAAAACTCGAAACAAGTTTGTCATGCGAATGCGCTGCGTGTGGATGATTTTAATAAATATAAATATTAACACTTTAGTTTTAAGTAAATTTGAAAATAGAACGTAGTGTAAGAATATAATGTAAATATAGAATAAAATAGTTTTAGTTATTATTATGATTATGAATTAATTTTATTAAAAGATAATATTCACTACAGTACTCCCCCCCAGAGACCTGGTTAAGGGCGATAGTAGTCTGGAAATCTAACTCTTCTTCCGCTTCGTGTCCGCTTTTCAAGTTTCTGCTCCACATCAGACTGAGACTGAGAGATTGCCTTTGGTGCAGTAACTGGTCGGTTTAATACAGGAACGGCCTCTCGCGTAACATATGCGGGCTTGAGCCTGTCCACACTCACGTTGTTAGGCTTACCAGATATGTCTATCTGAAAATATTTAGGCGTCCTTTTAAGAACCTTGTACGGGCCTGCATATGGTGGTTCCAGTGGTTTGCGGACGTGGTCCTGCCGTAAAAAAACATGTGTCGAGTCTGCAAGGTCGGCCGGCATATGAAAAGGACCTGTCCTATGCCATGACGTGGGCTTCGGCGAGAGTCGTGCCATACTAGCACGAAGACGAGTAACCAGATTTGTGATATCACCTGTCTTGTAATCTTCAGAGGGTGCGAGAAATTGTCCTGGAAGACGAAGGGGCTCCCCGTAAACCAGCTCAGCTGTTGAAGCCTGAATGTCGTCCTTCCAGGCGCTACGGATGCCCAGCAGCACTAACGGCAGTGCTTCCGTCCAGGTTGAAGAGGGATGGCACATGATAGCTGCTTTTAGCTGCCGATGGAGTCTCTCGATCAAGCCGTTAGAAGCTGGGTGATATGAAGTGGTTCTAAAATGATGTGCACCAATCATGGCTGATAGTGCCTTAAAGAGATGCGACTCAAATTGACGTCCCCTATCGGTTGTAATTCGAAGAGGGCAACCAAATCTTGCTATCCAACCAGAGAGAAGGGCGGCAGCACAGGAATCAGCTGTGATGTCTTTGAGTGGGTATGCCTCAGGCCATCGTGTGAAACGATCGATGACTGTAAGGCAATACCTGAAATCAGACGAAATTGTTAAAGGTCCGACGATGTCGAGGTGGATGTGTGCAAACCTCGACGTAGGAGTTGGGATTGAGGATAAGGGAGCAAGGGTATGACGGTGAACTTTGCTCTTTTGACAAAGTATACACTCTTGTGTCCACTCTCTACAGTCCTTGCGAATCCCTGGCCATACGAATCTCTGTGTTACCAGTCGCACTGTAGCTGTCCTACCAGGATGGCTCAAGCTGTGTAACGCTTCAAAAACTTGTCGGCGAAATTTCTCAGTAATGAACGGGCGTGGAGAAGACATTGATACGTCACAGTAGATCTTCTGGTTAGAGTCTGGCAAGTCTACCTTAACCAGTTTTAACGATGAGCCTTTTTGAAGCAGACCTAGCAGTTCAGGATCAGTATCTTGAGCAAATGCCAGAGCCTGGTAATCAATAGAAAGACTCACCTCTTCCAGTCGTGACAGTGTATCAGCCACTACGTTCAAACGTCCTGGTAAGTATTGAATGCTGGTTGTAAACTGTGAAATATAGTCAAAGTATCGATACTGACGCGGTGAGCATTTCTCCCTATTAATGTTGAATGCATAGGTGAGAGGTTTATGATCAGTGTGAATCACAAAGTTTCTAGCTTCAACCATGTGTCGAAAATATTTAATGGCTTCATAAATAGCTAAAAGCTCTCGGTCGTAAGGACTATACTTCTTTTGTGCAGATGTTAATTTCTTAGAAAAGAAACCAAGAGGTTGCCATACGTTGTTGACACGTTGTTGAAGTACTGCTCCAATACCGACATCAGATGCATCAGTGGCAATAGCTAGCTCTGCAGATGAATCTGGATGAGCCAATAACGTGGCTTGAGATAAACAAGTCTTACATTTATCAAAAGCTTCCATCATCTCAGGTGTCATTGTGATCGGCCTAGCTCCTTTCATCTTGGGTCCTAAAAGCGCAGAGTCTAATGGTGCTTGAATGTTTGCGGCGCCGGGAATAAAACGACGATAAAAGTTAAACATACCAAGGAAACGTCGTAATTCCTTAGCAGTTTTAGGCACGCTACACTCCTGTATGCTCTTTACGTTCGTTTCTAAAGGTTGAGTCCCAGAACCTGACACTAGGTAACCAAGAAATTTTACCTGTCGCTGCCCGAAGACACATTTGGATGTGTTTATCAAAACACCATACTCCTTGAGCCTGGTGAAGAGTAGTCTGATATGGCGCTGATGTTGCTCTTCAGAACTGGAAAATACCAAAATGTCGTCTAAGTAACCAAAACAAAACTCATCAAAGTCACGTAGTACTTCGTCCATGAACCTTTGAAAGGTTTGTGCTGCATTGCGCAGTCCGAAGGTCATGTACGGGAACTCAAAAAGTCCAAAAGGAGTTGTAATGGCTGTTTTGTGGATATCATCGACGTGTACTGGTATCTGATTGTACGCCTTAACCAAGTCGATCGTTGAAAATACTGAACAACCAGAGAGTTGGTAGGAAAAATCTTGAATATGGCGAATAGGATACCTGTCAGGTACTGTGCGAGCATTGAGTGCTCTATAATCACCACATGGTCTCCATCCGTCGTCCTTCTTCTTAACTAAGTGCAGAGCAGAAGACCACGAACTGTTAGACGAGCGGGCAGTTCCCTGTGAGAGCATATCATCAAATTCTTTTTTGGCCGCTTTCAGTCTAACTGGGTCTAAACGACGAGGTCTACTGGTAACTGGTGGTCCGGGTATGGTATTGATGTAATGCACAGTATTATGCTTAGGAAGGGAAGACGTACCTGATGGTCTCGTTACCTCTGGAAACTCATGAAGCAGCTGATGGTATTTTGATTCTCCCGAAATGGCTTTGACTGACGCAAGGTCATCGGAGATATTTTCTTTTAATGCTTGTACTGATAGAGTAGTAGTTCCATCGACGAGGCGCTGATATCTGCAATCTACAAGAAGATTGTAAAATATCAGAAAATCTACGCCGATAATCGGTTTCGAAACATCAGCGATGGTAAATTTCCAGGTGAAAGTACGTCGCAGTCCTAGGTCCAAGTGTAATAATGTAGGACCATAAGTGTGAATGACTGTACCGTTGGCTGCCATAAGTTCATACTTCGTCTTGGTACAGGGCGCCTTGGTAGCCAACCGTGGAAAAACGCAGAGATCAGAACCAGTATCTATGAGGAAAAGCATTTTTGAAATACGGTCGGTAATGAAAAGACGGCCTGTAGGTAAAGGGCAGACGTTGGCCGCTACTTCCGGCTGCCCAGAGAGTTTTCCGACTCTCCGTAAGTACATGGCTGTACACATTTTTTTGCGTTGGAACCAAATTTAAAATGGTACCAACATTTTTGATGGGAAGTTACCTTCCGACGATGCCTGGAATGGCTCCGGGAACGCTCTCTGAACTTGAATGGTACCGAATTGTGACGTACCTGGGTGGAGAGTTCAGATACCTGCTTGGTCAGGAGTTGGATCTGCTTGGCCATTTCTTCCAACATGGAGGGTGCAGGGGGTGTGGCCATCGCAGGCGTGCTTGCGACTTGTGGTGATGATGGTGCTATTTCGTGCACCTTGTCTGCCAGGTCAGCTAATTTTTCAGTAGGTAGATCAGGCTGCGAAGCTTCAATTTGTGAAAACCAAAGCGCTGGTTCTTCCGGCCAGAATGGTGGAATACGCACGCCAATCCTACAAACGTTGGATGTAGTCGCGTCCTCCATCGTGTACTAGAGGTCACCTTGCAAAGGTCGTCAAAATGGCCTCTTGCCGTTTTTAATCTTCTCGCCAGCAGAAAACGTAGATATTTAATGTAGTGTTCACTAATTTCGGGTTCACCAATATAGCGGTTTTTGTGAAATACGCTATTTAATAATATTTTATATTTTTAATTATGGAGTGAAATTAAATTTCCAAAATTTTGTGGAAAAATAGTCCAAATTTATTTAACACTTAATAAGATATACAAAGAGAATAATTTTACACACTCACAGAAGGAAAGAAAGAATTTTAAAGAAATAGTAAAAGAAACAGATAAGCAAAACAGATACGTATTAGCAAGAAGATAAGGCTTAAAATTGAATACAAGCAATGCGTACAATATTTAAACAAGTGAACGTCGCAAGCGATAGTAGCCGACTCTTTACTCGTAGCTAGCAAGCAGGCTACGTCACGCACAGCAAAAAAACTCGAAACAAGTTTGTCATGCGAATGCGCTGCGTGTGGATGATTTTAATAAATATAAATATTAACACTTTAGTTTTAAGTAAATTTGAAAATAGAACGTAGTGTAAGAATATAATGTAAATATAGAATAAAATAGTTTTAGTTATTATTATGATTATGAATTAATTTTATTAAAAGATAATATTCACTACAACTTGAACGGTCACGTCGGTAAGGCTGCTGAGCCGTATGAACGTGTTCACGGGGGTTTTGGGCACGGTCTTCGCAATACAGAGGGAGAAAATATTCTCAGAACCTGTATTGCGTCAGATCTGGCCGTCGTGAATACGTTCTTCCAAAAGAATCCTCAGCACCTTATCACGTATAAGAGCGGGTCCCACTCAACTCAAATAGACTACTTATTGACCAGACGGTGTCATATGGGCAGGGTAACTAACTGTAAGGTCATTCCAGGCGAAAGCCTTACGGCCCAACATCGTCTTCTTGTCATGGACTTTAACGTCACTCCGAAGAAGAAAGTAACCGAGAAACGTAAGCCTCGGATCAAGTGGTGGTTGCTGAATGGACCGATGCAGACCGACTTCCTGGCAGAGGTGAAAAGTCATAATCTTTCGACTAACACCGAGACTGCTCAGGATGCTTGGGATCGAGCTCAGTCGGCAATCATTGCGGCAGGCAGGCGAGTTCTTGGCCTTTCCAGGGGAGGACGTGTCATCGACAGGGAGACATGGTGGTGGAATGACAAGGTGCAGGAGGTGACTCGTGAAAAGAAGGATGCCTT
Source organism: Heliconius himera (assembly GCA_021202915.1). Taxonomy (NCBI): domain Eukaryota; kingdom Metazoa; phylum Arthropoda; class Insecta; order Lepidoptera; family Nymphalidae; genus Heliconius; species Heliconius himera. The sequence continues at coordinate 54,888 of JAJHJA010000797.1, read as the reverse complement.
TAAGAAGTGGCAGCAATCCAACTCTCCTGAAGACAGACTGGAGTACATTGCAGCTAAACGTGCCAGTAAAAGAGCTGTAGCCAGAGCCCGCAGTGAGAGTTTGTCACCACTGTATGACAAACTTGAAACTGTGGAGGGGCAGAAGTTCATTTACAAACTGGCATGTTCCCGGGATAAAGCGACGCAAGATATCGCAAAATGTATTTGCGTCAGAGATTCCCAGGGCACACTGCTCTGTAGTCATGCCTCTGTGAAGGAGAGATGGAGGAGCTACTTCCAGGAGTTGCTGAATACTCAGCACCCATGCAGTCTTCATCACGACCCACCGCCTAACCTTGGACTTATTGCCCCGATAACCCTTGACGAAACTCGCAATTGCCTTCGACGCATGAAGAACGGAAAAGCGGTGGGACCTGACGACATTCCGATCGAAGCGTGGAAATCGTTGGGCTCTCTTGGTGTGCTCATGCTTACTGTCCTTTTTAACCATATCTTGAACACTGGAAAGATGCCACACCAGTGGCGGCTTAGCTTCATTACCCCTATTTACAAGGGAAGGGGCAGTGTTCAAGATTGTGGTAGTTATAGGGGCATTAAGCTTATGAGTCATACCATGAAGCTCTTCGAGCGCATGATCGACCTCAGGCTCCGCCGCGAGTGTACTGTCTCTGAGTCTCAATATGGATTTCAGCCAGGATCGGGCACTATGGACGCCGTTTTCGCCCTCAGAACATTGATGGAGGCATACAGGGAAAAAAGGAGAGCTCTGCATGTGGCCTTTTTAGATCTGCAGAAGGCCTTTGACTGTGTGCCTCGTGAGTGTATCTGGTGGGCGTTGCGATCCAAAGGGATCCCTGAGGCCTATATTGAGATTATCAGAGACATGTACCACAATTCCGCTTCTATGGTTAGGACTGCTGTTGGCGACACTAAACCCTTCCCGATTACAGTAGGGGTTCACCAGGGCTCGGCTCTTAGTCCGTTCTTAATCAATGTGGTGCTCGATACTGTCTCGGCTCACATCCAAGACCAGCCTCCATGGCTGATGATGTATGCCGATGATATAGCACTCATTGATGAGAACCGACTGATGCTGGAGCGTAAAGTGAACCTGTGGAAGGGTACGCTTGAGAACGGCGGTCTTAAACTAAATGTGTCGAAGACCGAGTACATGGCCTGCGGGAGCCCGGACTCGAGCACTATCCTTATAGGTCCTGAACCAGCCGTTAAGTCGGAAAAGTTCAGGTACCTTGGATCCGTTATGCACGAGTCTGGAGGCATCGATCACGATGTCTATAGCCGGATAAGCGCTGCTTGGGCCAAATGGCGGGAGGTCACTGGTGTGGTCTGCGATCGCAGGATACCGCCCAAACTCAAGGGTCTGATATACAAGAGCATCATCCGACCGGTTCTTTTATACGGCAGCGAATGTTGGCCAGCACTATCTCGGCACACTCAGGAGCTTCACGTCACGGAAATGAAGATGCTGAGGTGGATGTGCGGCGTAACGCGGTCTGACCGCATACGCAACACATTCATTCGAGGTAGTCTTGGAGTCCGTGACGTAGCGGATAAGCTCCAAGAGCGTCGCCTGAGATGGTTTGGTCACGTTACGCGCCGGCCTAAGAACTATGTCGGATGCAAGTGCCTTGCTATGTCAGTCCCTGGAGTGAGACCTCTCGGACGCCCAAAGAAGCGCTGGTTGGATGTCGTGATGCAGGACATGAGAGCCAATGGTCTAACCACCCAGGACGCTAAAGACCGTGCAAAGTGGAGTAGGTTAAGTAGGAAGGCAGACCCTGGCAAAAGCCGGGATTAATGCCAGGAAGAAGAAGAGGCAGAGGGCTCCCCATTGTGAAGCACTTTCCGCGCCGAATTCTGGATGCATTGAGTGTTGAGTGGCGCAACTCGACGCCACGCTTTGCCCCGAATACAGAGCGAAGAAATAAAAATAATAATAATTTTCTCAAGTGGGAATCAAACCCAAAACCTGTCCCGTTTATCATCACACGCTTATACTCCTGAGCCACGACTGGCCTCAAAAATGTTAATTCTTATGTAAGATGTTTATTTTAATTTCAAACACACAAAGAAACCGCCCGATGCCACATAAAAATCACTTTAATTATGATAAAATATTCATTATTTAAATATTTCAATTTCTGTAAGCATAAAAGATTGATTCGACAATTGTTTTCAAATCTAAATATTTACAACATCATGCAGTGCTAGATTTTCTACGATTTTTTTTCTTAGGGTTCCGTACTTCAAAAGGTAAAAACAACGGAACCCTTATGGGACCACTTGGTTGTCCGTCTGTAAAGACCATTTATTTAGAGACCACGTGGAGGTATCAAGCTGAAATTAATATCAAATTAATAGCAAAAATAAGGCATTGAAGTCTATACAATCAAAAGATACGAGCATTTAAATATCGATTAAGCTGGATTTTGGAAAACCTAAAGGATACTTTTAGTGTGCCTACAGTAACGAATTATGGCACAAAGAGAACTAATATTTATAGTTTATTTCATATGAAATGATTGCATATGCTCGCAAATTTAAATTTGTCAACTTTTAAGTTGTATTTCCCGCTGACCTACAACTCTGAAATTGGTATGGAGGCCTCGGTGAATTTGACTAGCACTTAATCGTTTTTTTTTTCTTTTTGCATTCTACTATATTACACGTAGAGGTTGACCATTGATTTGATAGTTCTTGGAGTTCCGTATCGGAAAATAAAAGATAAACAGAACCCTTTTAAAATTATTTTGTTGTCCGTTTGTCTGCCCATCTGTATGTCCGTCTGTCTGCCCAACTGTCAAGACCATTTATTTTGCACATAGTAGCCACTTTCACTTTAACGTGAAAAAAACTTAAAATTCTAACTTTTTAAATTTAATAATCAGCTTCACGCTGTACCCCGCACACAGCAGGGTGGGCGCTTAGCCTCGACACCAGAGCGAAGAAATAGAAATATAAATTTAAGTAAATATTTCATCTCCTCGAGTGGGGATCGAATCCACAACCAGTCGGTTTTAAAGTCACACTTCGTGCCGCTGCGCTCCGACTGGCCTCAACTTTTTTAATTTACTAAATAAATATATATTACACAGAAGCCTATTAGATCATTTTTAACCCATATCTTTATCTTTCACAAGAACTTATATCGATACTTATTACCGGTGACCGAAACAAGTGGCATTCTTTAAATAAGCGCCAAAGAACTTTACTAACTTCCTCATGTTAGAGTTCAAAACTCAGCGTGTACCTTTTAGTTCTGCTAACAACAATATTACCAACAAATCTTTTGTTCATAATTTAAGATATACATTATGTAATGTTATATATAAAAAAAAAATCAGCTTCACGCTGTATCCCGCACACAGCAGGGTAGGCAGAGGGAACTTAGTGTTAAGACACTCCGTTCCCCACTTTCTGTCGAGTTCTGGAGGCATTGCGTGTTGAGTGGCAGAATTCAACGCCGCGCTTTGCCTCGACACCAGAGCGAAGAAATGGAAATATAAATTTAAGTAAATATTTATCTCCTCGAGTGGGGATCGAACCCACAACCAGTCGATTTTGCAGTCACACTTCGTGCCGCTGCGCCACAACTGGCCTCTATACAGTTGTTATATACAGCTGGTATTTTTTACATTTGGAGGTTTGTTATAACGGTATACAGCTTAGAACATACAGTGATAAGCCTTTCCGTAAATCGGAAACGTGATCATTTTAGCACGAATTCCATTTTTGACGGAATTTAATTAACTTTGCCATTTAACCTGTTTTCCACAGTGTAAGGAAAGTGAAGCTAATGTTTAAGACGTTGTGTATTAAGTGGTGGAACTCAACGCCGTGTTCTGTATTACCAAAGCAGAGAAATAATGGTAATATTGACTTGTTATTTTATAAACATAATACGCAGATAATATGCGATGTATTTGTGTATGTTCAAATAAATAAATCATCTTCATTTTCATTCAGACATTCCGTTCTCCACTTTCCGCCGTCCGGCATTGCGTGTTGAGTGGCGGTACTTAACGCCGTGTTTTGCCTTTACACCAAAGCGAAGAAATGAAAATATAAATAAATATTCATTCCTCGAGGGTGGATCGAACCCACAACCAGTTGATTTTACAGGTACAATTTGTGCCCCTGCGCCACGACTGGCCTCTGTGTACATATATGTTTGATTAATATTAATTGAAATATATTTTAGCATACAAATACAACGCTTAGAAATTTAATCAAAAATTGTAAAAATATTACGTGATTTGAATTATTTCTCTGTCACGTTCACTCACTGAGTATCTATTAAAAAAAAATTAAATCAGCTTCACGCTGTATCCCGCACACAGCAGGGTAGGCAGAGGGAACCTAATGTTAAGACACTCCGTTCCCCACTTTCTGCCGAATTCTGGAGGCACTGGGTATCTATTAAGTATCGGTAAGGTGCAGTAACCCAAAATCGATTTCTATATCATAATCAATCTATATTAAGGACGTTACAGATTTCATTTTCCTTTCGTGTAATCTATTCGCAAATCCCAAAATCCTTTTAGCTATCAAACTTTACATTACTAACAAAAACTGCATCTAAAAGACTTTAATAAACGTAAAAGCTCGAGCCTCACACCGAAAGAAGTGAAACGCGGTCTAAGCGCCGTACCAATTTGTGAGCATTTGTGAGGCCCCCCAGGAGGGGGGAGAGGGGGAGAGAGGGGGGGGGGGGTTGGGGGCATTAATTATTCTACCTGCCGCCCGGTGGGCCGAACCCTTCAGTATTGTCTTATCCCATAAAAACACCTTCACGCCTTTTAAATGTTACTGATTTTTGACTGGTTTGAACGCTTTGAAATGTTTTCCTTTAAAGTGACGTGGGGCGATGAGGTTATAGCAAATGATTGTAATTGCTTTAATTAAATTAAAAATGTTAACAGCGTTGCGTACTGCCACTCAACATGCAATGCGTTCAGAATTCGGCGGAAAGTCGGTTCCCAGGTTCCTTCTGTCTATCCTGCCCACGCTTGACTGCTTCATTCTGTATCCCGGATACAGTGTGAAGCTAAAAATATATATTTTTTAAATTATTTTTCATTGTTAAATATTATTTAATTTAACTAACTGAGGATGTAGTACTGTTAAAAGCACTATAAAGTCTAACCTAACCTTTATTATGTATGTACAAGAATATAATTATTTTAAAATATAATCATGTGCAGATTCACGCGGTTCGACCGCATTTTATCCAAAACCGGAACTAATATGTGTTGAGCGAACAGGAAATCAAACCGGAAATATTGTATAAGTAGAGAAGGACAGGTGTGCAAGCAATATGTTTTATAAATATTCACAGGACGCAAATTCTGCAATTTGGCTTACCCTTAGTCTCGACTTACTTTTTAAAAAATTAAATAATTTAATAAGGATTATTTAATTTTTTAAAAAGTAAAATTGAGGCCGGTCGTGGCGCAGCGGCACGAGGTGTGACTGCAAAACCGACTGGTTGTGGGTTCGATCCCCACTCGAGGAGATGAAATATTTACTTAAATTTATATTTCCATTTCTTCGCTCTGGTGTCGAGGTTAAGCGCGGCGTTGAGTTCTGCCACTCAACACGCAATGCCTCCAGAATTCGGCAGAAAGTGGGGAACGGAGTGTCTTAATACTAGGTTCCCTCTGCCTACCCTGCTGTGTGCGGGATACAGCGTGAAGCTACTTTTTATATAATATTCATAATTTTTTTTTGTTTAACTTAAAGCTGTTTGCCGTATTTAGAAGGGTAGACAGAGGGAATCTTGTATCTTAACACAAGGTTCCCTGTATTAATACTAAAACTACGTAAGTTTCCCACACACCGAACGCGCTTTGTGTTGTAACCAGGTCGAAGAAATGAAAGTAATTCATATCCCCCAGTGATAATCGAATCCGTAGCCGTCGCGTTTACAGACGCTGTGGCGTTGCGCCACGATTGTCATTTATTATTAATTAAAAAAAAATATTATTTCATTTGTTTTTTGTTTCACATTTAATAGTTGTAGGGAACTATTATTTATATTTATAGTTTATTTAATATGTGTCTTTGACTTTGTAATTTATTTATTTGTATAATACATGTATTTAATAGTTAAAATCCAAAATTGAAGAAAACCGATTATTATAATGCAATATAGGGGAGAGGGGGGCACATTCGAACGATTTTTAAACTTTGTGTCATATCTAAAAATTCTACAGTTTTTAACTTCTTTACTATTTCACAATGCTTAGTCCAACTATTGTGCCACACAATCGTAGCATCGTATGTAGAAAAATATATAAGGTAAAGGTGCCATATCAACTTTAGTAGCAGTAGTCAAATGTTCAAAGCTGCCCCCCTTCCGGGGTAGCTTTGAACACATATGGGGCAGTTTTGAACTATCATCGAATTTAATGAAATTAAAAGGCTTTTAAGTAATTTTATTAATAAACTTAACATTAGAAACATTGGAGATCAAATACCAGTAACCATGTTCTTAAAAAAATAATATACCTAGTTTAATATTGCGATTGTACTAGTACTAGTGTTAAATAACTTTAATATTATTAATAGACTTTAAAAAAACAAAAAAGTAACTTTGGCTTCGTAGAAGTAATTAACATTATAGGATCAATCATAGAATAAATCTAATATTATGAAAATAAAATAAAATATTTTTTAAATAAACAGCTTACTACCCTAATTTGAACTTAGAAAAATTAAATTTAAAGGAAAACATGGATGTAGTACGTGACGTAACCAGCAACTGAAATTGGGGGAAGTAGTCTACGTTAGAAATAAAAATTAGCTTCACGTTTTATCCCGCACACAGCACGGTAGGCAGAGGGTGTTAAGACACTCCGTTCCCCACTTTCTGTCGAATTCTGGAGGCATTGCGTGTTGAGTGGCAGAACTCAACGCCGCGCTTAGCGTCGACACCAGAACGAAGAAATGGAAATATAAATTTAAGTAGATAAATATTTCATCTTCTCGAGTGGGGATCGAACCCACAACCAGACGGTTTTACAGTCACACTTCGTGCCGCTGCGCCACTTTCGCGGTATTTTTTTACATATAATAATATTCAAAACTGCCCCCTTTATTTTGTTCAAAGCTGCCTCAGTGGTATTTGAAAATTTCCAAATGTTTTTTTTTCAAGTAAAAGTTTAAAAATTGTAGTAATCTCTAGTTTATTGCATGATATATGAAACATTCTAACTAAAAGATGAAAAAATAAAACCGTATACCTTGAATTGGATCCCTGCGATCCTTACGCGCTTATTTAAAAATGTATAAAATTTTACTCAAAATCAAACAACAACTCCTCGTAACTCAACAACTGGCTCCCATATATCAGCGGTGAGAAGTGACACGTGTGCAGATTAGTGCTGCCACTACTCAAAAAAAATCTACCAAAATTTCTTTTTAAAATAGCTCTGTTAACACATATTTTCAAAGGTGCCCCTGTTCTAAGCTGCCCCCCTCTCCCCTATATATATTTGGTAAAACGATTCCTATTTTCGTTACGTGTTCCCAATCACGTATACACGTAGCTATGATATGCAGTTACGGTTTTATCATATTCATTTATATTCTAAAAATATTATCTAAAACTATTATATGTACCGTATAATATGTACCGTAATAAATATGAATTAATGCTGTGATGGCGCAATAGAACAGCTTGTGGCTTTATAAGCGATGCTTATGAGTTCGATTTCTACTTGGAATGGAGTGGAACGTGGAAATGGAGTGTCTTAACACTAGGTTTCCTCTATATATTACTCGTGGGATACAATGAGAAGCATTTTTCTTTATTCAATAATATTTATTTTATAATGTTTCATGCAATATAGTAAGTCCGTACGTACTTAAGTACAGAGCTATGATTTGCAGTCATAGTTATATATATAAATTTAAAAATAAAAAATTATAGAAAGAAAGATATATAGAGTTATATATATCTTTTATTTATATTCTAAAAAAAATTTTTTTTGAATTTTTTCGGTATATATACATATATATGATAATGAATAGGAATTGAAAAGAGGAGCATGTGGCTGTATATACGATGTTTGTAGGTTCCATTCTAACTCCAGGGGAATGATTATATTGAAATTATTTACATTTTTCCGTTATATAGACAATGCGCGGCGTTAAGTTTCGCCAATCAGCAAATAATTGCTCAAAAGTTTGATGAAACGTGAGAAACGGAGTGTATCAACAACAGCGAGAAGCATTTTTTTTTATTTAATAATATTGCGTTTATAACGTTTCTTGCAATATAGTAAGTCCACACTACCCACAAGTCGAAGCTAAACATAAAATAATAGCGTCACGTCCATGGTAGCGTACGCCGGTAATATATGGGAACTATCGAAACTCGTAAGGTTCCCACGCTATAGATGATGTCGGTAGAGAAGATAGACTTTTAGCAATATTTCAATATATTTCATATTTTAACTCGATCACCTATAGTATATATATATGTATATATGGTAAATCTCGAATTTATATCTATTATTAAACTTACTTAAATTTTAAAAATATATATTTTTACAACTAAATTAATATAATGAGGCCAGTCGTAGTGCAGGGGCACAAAGTGTGACTGTGAAATCGAATGGTTGTGGGTTCGATGTCTACTCGAGGAAATGAAATATTTATTTAAATGTATATTTTCGTTTCTTCGGTCTGGTGACGAGGCAAAGCGCGGCATTGAGTACCGCCACTTAACTCGCAATGCCTCCAGAACTCGGCGAAATGCGAGGAACGGAGTGTTTTAACATTAGATTTCCTCTGTCTCCCTGTTGTGCGCGGGATACAGCGTGAAGCTGAAAATAAAAATTTTATATAATTTGTGAACAAGATATGGTTAATTAACTCCAAAACACAATGTCCTTATGAAAGTTCATACGAAGAAAATTCACTGTAAATGACATTCATTTAATATGAAATATGAAACTTGTCCTTGAATAGAAGTGTAATATCCAAGTAATTTAAGTTTCAATAATATTAGTTATTTTATTATTCCATTAATATTATATATTTTATTATTAAATGTTACTGAAGCTGTCGTGATGCATGAGCACATGGGTGTGACTGTAACGCGACGGTTATGGGTTCGATCCCCACACGAATGAAACAATTATTATTTATTTATATTTTCATTTCTTCACTCTGGTAACAAAGGAAAATGTTCCGCCACTCAACACGCAATGCCTCGAAAAATTCTCGAAAAGTGGAGAACGGAGTGTCTTAACACTAAGTTTCCTCTACCTGCCCTGTTGTACGCGAGAGACAACGTGAAACTGTTTATTTTTATAATATTAGGAGTATATGTTTTTATAAGCGCTACAACTTCCAAGCATAACAAAAGAATATGACGAACCACTAAACCACGTCCGTAATATATCACACACGAACAAGAACCAACATTCCTTTTAAGCAAATCAAACTAACTATTTGACCGTAGGACTTGATTTCTTTTGAATCGCATGGTAGGCCACCGACAGCCGGCCCCGTTTTACAGCCTCTTTTAGCTATACGATACGTCAACGATACGACAACGACACTGCAAGCATAGCATCCTGTCCCTTTCTTATCCATAGAATCGTGTAACCAGCTGGTGTAAGTACATGTCGTGGGGCTTAAAGAGGACGGAGGGCGGGGAGACGGGAGGAGGGACGCTAAACGGGATGCGCGCCTCCAATTTACATTTATGAACCCGTAACAGATTCCGGAGTGTTTACTTTCGATAATTAAAACAGTCTTAGGTGTTGCGTTATACGGTTTATTGCCACTAGCTTTGTAAAATTCGATGTTTTAACGTCTCTTGTCTAACGTAGGTTAACTTTAAAAGGAATTGCAGAAAAAATATTTTTGAGGTCGTCGTGGCGCAGTGGCACAAGCGTGTGACTGTAAAAGCTACCTTTCGATTCCCATGATTTTCTATTTATGAATATTCTCGTTTTTCACTATAGTAACATGGCGACGTTGAGATACGCCACTCAACACGCTATTCCCCGAAATTTCGACGGATACTGGGGGACAGAGTGTCTTAACTTTAGATTCCCTCTGCCTACCCTGATAATAAAATTTTTTGCACATTTTATAAAACATTTAAAAATAAATGCACATTTATTTTATAGCTGTCTTTTTTGTTACGTTGGTGTTCTTTGTCTTAAGGATATTAGCATTTTTTTGTTAAATTAAGTCAATGAAGCCATTTAAATTTCAAACAAGTTTTTGCCCTTACATTCTGGTACAATTTATGAGAGAGCTTTATAAGTAATTTTATTGATACCAACGACCATACACAATTATAATAAATATTGTGTAATATCTATTATGTTTTAAATAGATACGTAACTCATTGAGACTATAAATAGATAAAATAAAACATAGAAGAAACTCAACTACTACTAGTACTATTAACTAAATATAATTGAACTTTAAGGCTTATTTTATGTGACAGAATTTGTATTTTACCACAGAGTATAATACCGTCGTGCCGACAGAGACCGTCGTGACGCAGCGGCAGTGTCTCACTTAAAACGCAACGGTTGTGGGTTCGATTTCCATCCGGACTAAAAAATTACTTTAATTTTGTCGCTCTGGCATCTTGATCACTCAAGCCTCCTGTCTTGAAATAAGAGATTAGGATGTCCTAACACAATCCTAATACTTACGTTTACTAACTTAATTTATTTTTATATACATTTTTTAAGCCTTACATAATGTGAAAACTCTTGTATTTCGACACAAACAAACACACAAACATATTATACCTACAATATGCAGTACTATACCTATATAATGCAGTATATATATATATGAACTCATTGCAGAAATGCAATCCTGACGACATTAGTGCAGTTTAGTTCAGTAAAAATTAGACGCAAATGTAGGTTGCTTTGATGCATATCCTCGTGAGTCTACTCCTCCCCGCGTCTCGTCCACTTGCTTTGTTCAGGTCGCGGCTTTCAACTGTTGTATGAGAGATTGTCATTATACTAAACTTACTGTTGTTATTTACTGGCGAAATTATTAATTGTTAATAATTAATTTTAATTAATTTTAGTATCAGAGCTGTTATTATCTATATATTTATCTATGTATTTATTAAGTTAATTTTTTTCTAGCTTATCAAGCATACAGGTAAGAATAGAAGAAGATAGTGGTAAGACACTCTGTTCGCCATTTTCCGCCAAATACTGGAAGTATTGCGTAAATTAACGCTTTTCAGATTTTTTATTTCATTTATATTGTAAGTTCTCACTTTGTGCCAAATTTTATAAATGTAGGTCCACGGGATGTAACTTTAAGGTTTTGATTACGCGTCGAATTACATAAAAAAAGCAACAAAATCATAAATTAAAATTAAATTAAATTAGCTTCACGCTGTATCCCGCACACAGCAAGGTAGGCAGAGGGAACCTAGTGTTAAGACACTCCGTTCCCCACTTTCTGCCGAATTCTGGAGGCATTGCGTGTTGAGTGGCAGAACTCAACGCCGCGCTTAACCTCGACACCAGAGCGAAGAAATGGAAATATAAATTTAAGTAAATATTTCATCTCCTCGAGTGGGGATCGAACCCATAACCAGTCGGTTTTGCAGTCACACCTCGTGCCGCTGCGCCACGACCGGCCTCAACAAAGGCAAAGCAACAAAATCGATGTTCGTATTTTTTGATTGCATTGATTTAGCTTTATTTTTTCTGTGCTTCTAGGGACCATGGATCTGAATAATTTATATTAATTTCAAGTGTATATCTCTATGCGATCTCGAGATAAATGATCTTGACAAACGGACAGACGGAGAACAAAGTGATTTTATATAGGTTCCATTTTTACCTTTTTTTACGGAATCCTAAAATAACATTAAAAGTTGTAAAAGGTAGCAGAACTCAACGCCACGCTTAACCTCGACACCAGAGCGAAGAAATGGAAATATAAATTTAAGTAAATATTTCATCTCCTCGAGTGGGGATCGAACTCACAACCAGTCGGTTTTACAGTCACACTTCGAGCCGCTGCGCCACGACTGGCCTCAAAAGCCTAAAAGTTATAAGTTTTAATAATATCATTAGTAGAAGTTTAGGCGTGGTTCCAAATTATAAATAGAAATTAGAACAGCTTTACGTTTGTTTGCGCTATAGATTTATAGTGCTGATGAAAGGTTGAGAATTTAGCCGTCGCCGTGCGCTATGTAAATTAAATCGTATATGAGTACATTTGGTACGGAAAATGTCAAATAATTTTAATTAAATGATTTCTTTGGTCTTATAATGTGAACTGGATTTATAAATATATGGCCTTGTTCAATATTACATAAAAGTATGGATTTTTTATCTTTATTAATTTTTTTTTTATTTTTACTATTTAAATCGTTTTCTTTGTGGTATTGATAAAGACAAAGTGCCACGCCGACCATAGTAAAATCATTAAAAATGTTTATTTTTAACAATTTTAACAATAATATTACCAATTATTCAAATAAATATTGCAACAAAAGCTTCAACATATCAAAAAAAAATTACAAATCAACCAAAAACTTAACATTCTAAGCAATTTTTCGCTACAACAAAAAAATATTTTTTTACCATAAAACAAACAAAGATTAGAATAAAAATATATATCATGAACAACCCTTAATAGAATTAAAGCTGAGGCCGCGTATGTAGGTTAGTTTGATGCAAGTCCTAGCGCACCGCCACTGAGACGAGCCGTGTGACCACTCCACGCCCTCAACAGTGCTTTAAAGCTGTACGTACGTATATTGTGAAACAAACATGGGTAAACTCTGCTTTATACTTTTATATGTGGCTTTCTCTATCCCGTATATAGCAGGATAGGCAGAGGGAACCTAATATTAAAACACTCCGTTTCCCGCTTTCGTGTTGAGTGTTGAGAATTGCGTGTTAAGTGTGCTTTTCGTTGGAGGAAATGAAAGTATTACTAAATAATAATTCATTTTCTCTAGTGAGGTTGAAACCTACAACCGTAGTTTTCACGATTGTGCCACTGCGCCTCGACGGTATATTATTTTTGAAGCTTTATATTTAAAGCTTGGGTAAGGCTCTTGTAAATTATAATTAGAAGTTCCGAAAATGGTTGAAATTTACATTAAATAATATAAATTCTTTATCGCGCAATACAGAAAATACATAGTAGGTAAGTATAAACTGGTGGATTTATTTATTTAAAAAAAAATTACGAATAAGTTAGATTACTTTTTACTTGTTTTTATATATTTCATTCCCCTATTTTATTATTTGTTTTTTGTTATTCAAGAAATAATTACTATGCCTGTAATAACAATAATATAATAATAATAACCAGTCGTGGCGCAGGGGCAGAGTGTGCATAAAATCGACTGGTTGTGGGTTCATCCCCACTCGAGGAGACAAAATATTTACTTACATCTATATTTTTATTTCTTTGCTCTGGCGTCGAGGTTAAGCGCGGCGTTGAGTTCTGCCACTCAACACGCAATGCCTCCAGAATTCGGCAGAAAGTGGGGAACGGAGTGTCTTAGCACTAGGTTCCCTCTACCTACCCTGCTGTGAGCGGGATACAGCGTGAAGCTGATTTATTTTATTTTTATTTAATAATAATAACGAAAATGTAAAATACCAATAAATATAATATAACCAGTTAACCTAACCATTGTCCGCTATATCGACAGCTCCAAATTCTATTTCGATAGAAATGCTTTACTCGCGCAGTTATAAAAAAAAATACATTTTATACGAATCGTAAACCTTTCGAACTTGATCGTCATTCACAAAACACTGAACCTAATATCAATAACCTATAAAACGAAATTTTTGTATATATACATCATGAATATTTTTCACAAAAAAAAGTGATTGAAATACCAGCAATTCTGCGTGAAACGCGAACAGCAGAGGTTGGCTATTATTTTATTTATATCGATTTTTATAACAACAGTAACGGTATTTTTTCTTTTATATATTATTACTATATTCAAATTGTCGTGTGAGTGTGAACACGATGGTAGTGAGTTCGATTTTCACTCGAGGAATAAGATATTTAACATTTTCGATTCCTCATTCTGCTAACGAAGCAAAGCGCGACGTTGAGTTGCTCTACTCAACACGCAATGCCTGGAAAATTCGTCAGAAAGTAGGGAACATAAGTGTCTTAATGGGAACGGAGTGTCTTGTGTAATAGTTATTCTAAAAAATACACACACAACAATAATTATTGTACTCATCTATATATATAAAAGGACATGTACCTGACTGACTGAGGTAACAGCCGTAACCGCTGTGCATAGAAACGTGAAATTTGGACAGATGTTTATTTTCGTAATCTGGACATCCATTACGAAAGGATTTTGAAAAATTTTAACCCTAAAGGCATGAAATAGGGATTGAAAGTTTGTATGGATTTTTTTTAAATCGGCACTGATTTTTATAAAATTTGAAATTCAGACTCTTAAAAATATTTTATTGAACACGTGTTTCGTGGTTTTTTAGAATTCACCCCTAAGGATGCAAATAAGCGGGCGAAGCCACGCGCGCCCACTAGTTGACATATAAATTCTTTCCGTATTTTCTATTTATAATTCTTTAAAGCTACTTTTCTTTTCAAGTACCTACTCAATGTTTCTTACCAAAAAGAAATCGAACGGTGTTACACAACCTATAAAAAATAAAAAAATAAAATAATTGTGTCAACATGAACAATTTCTTCAATTACCTATAATTTCTGTTTACAATATTTGTTTTCCAATATCTTCTTTTACAAAAATATAACTCCATTTTGATGATAATAATTTCAATTTCATTGGACGGAGGGGTTAAATATTTAAGGTAACTTCCCTACTAACGTTCAACTCTCATCCACAGTATTACATAATAAAGTACACAAAAAGGTTATTATTTAAACACGTCGACCCATCTCAAAGGTCTACCGCGATTTGCGATATTTACTTTTAAACGAAATTTCTCGTAAAACTCCAGATAAATTTTAGGAAGCAATCACTACGTAAATACAAAGTTTAATTTTTTATCTGTTTCCACAGCAATAATGCGGTGTTAGAATAAAATTTTGTAACAATATTTTAAAAATACAATATTGGGTATAATAGTATCTTAACAATTGGTTCCCTCTGTCCATCCTGCTATACGCGGGATACAGCGTGAAACTGAACTTAATTTATTCTAATTATTTGAAGGGTATTCTGCGAATATTATAAATGTAAAAGTTTGTGACGATGGATACTTGTTCCACTTTCACTTAAAAATTACTGAAGCGACTTACATTAAACTTTACAGTAATACAGTTTAAACATCAGAATAACACATATTACAATTTACCTTAAAAAAATATATTACTTTGCTATAATATAACAATATTTTTATCAGGTTTAACTAGTATTCCTTATTTCAGGTTACAAAACTAGTCAATTAATATTTATTTCATATTGATAGTAAGCATTATTATAAAGTAAATAAATTAATAAATAAATCAGCTTCACACCGCACACCGCAGGGTAGGTAGAGGGGACTTAGTGTTAAGACACTTCGTTCCGCACTATTATAATGTTAAATATATTTTAATGCAAGGCAAATATAAAAAATACACTAGAACAATACAATTTTAAATAATATATTGCCTAAATATATAGCACTTATATTTTAAAATATAAACAAAAATTGTAAAATGAATTTTCTTTTTTGTATAAGGTTCATTTGGTATCAAATATACATTTTAAATTAAAATTGATTAAGAAGGGTCGTTATTTTTTAGCCCTGTCTAATTTTGTGTTAGAAACTTTTTCAGTCCATTTAAAGGAGGATTAGTATTGACAAAAATGTAATGGCTTTCGATCGAAAAGTACGAAGAAAGCCCAGGGCTGTGTTTTGCAACTTTTCCGTAATAGAACCTTACCGTACTTACATAATAACTTCGTTTCACTAAAATAGTTACTACTACTATTGAGGCCAGTCGTGGCGCAGCGGCACGAAGTGTGACTGTAAACCCGACGGGTTGTGGGTTCG
This sequence comes from Heliconius himera, assembly GCA_021202915.1. Classification (NCBI taxonomy): domain Eukaryota; kingdom Metazoa; phylum Arthropoda; class Insecta; order Lepidoptera; family Nymphalidae; genus Heliconius; species Heliconius himera. The sequence continues at coordinate 38,836 of JAJHJA010000797.1, read as the reverse complement.
ATCCCCAATCGAGGAGATGAAATATTTACTTAAATTTATATTTCCATTTCATCGCTCTGGTGTCGAGGCTAAGCGCGGCGTTGAGTTCTGCCAGTCAACACGCAATGCCTCCAGAATTCGGCAGAAAGTGGGTAACGGAGTGTCTTAACACTAGGTTCTCTCTGCCTACCCTGCTGTGTGCGGGATACAGCGTGAAGAAGATTTTTTTTAACTAATTCCTCTACTCGATCAAAAATGTCTCAAATTTAGGTGCAAATTTAGGAAATAAGTGCCCTAACACTAATTTATTCTCTCTACTTACCCTGCTATTCGGAAAAAACCTAAAGCTGAAGAGATTATTTATCAAAATTCTTACGAGAAATGAAGGGAATGCATAAATATAATATTTATTAATAAACTTCACATGTTTATGCAATAAAAAATCAATATCTGATGTACGAGATTGCAGGCGTTTTTTTTTCTTTTTTCCCGCTGCTGTCTCATCTTTCTGGGTCGACTCGTGTCCCCATCCAGTTTAATTCCCCCTAATTTATAACCTCGTTATTTGGTATTCACAAATACATTTCTTATAGCAGATGTATCTATTATTTTCTATATATAAAATACACGTACCTATATTTAGAAATAATTACAGTAAAAATCAATGGCATAAAGATTGCTCTAGCACTAAGGCAAAAGCCCGGCGTTGACTTCCGCCACTCAACACGAAATGCAACGAAAAATTTGGCGGAATGTGGGGAACAGAGTGTGTTAACACTAGAATCACTCCGTCTACCCAGCTGTATGGCGGTATATAGCGTTAAAATGATAATATTATATTATTTTAAGTAATAAGAAGTAATTCTTCTTAGTATATTATCTTAAATATTTATATATTTTATATATATCTGATTCTTTAAGTAAAAAAATAGGAGTTCGGTCGACACGTACTATCTCGGTAGGGACTGAAAGAAGATTAGAGTGATTTATGACGTCATAAAATATTGTAAGCGCGCGACTGTAAGCGCGATGATTGTGGGTTTGATTCCCACTCGAGGGAGTGAAATATATCATATTTTCATCTCCTTGCTATGGTAAGGAGGCAAAGCGCGGCGTTTAGTTTCGCTACTCAACACGCAATGCCTTAAGAATTCGGTATTCGTAAGGTGAGAACGGAAGTGTCTTAGTCCATTAACCGTTCCCACCATCTGTGTCTTAGCATTAGGTTCCCTCTGCCTAACCTGCTGTGCGGAATACAATGTGAAGCTGAAAAAAAAGAAATAAAATTTTGCATAGTATTTACTAGCCGTGACACCACCTGGCTAGCCTTTAAAATTAATCCCAGAACAAAAAGTAAAAAAAAATAATTGTTTAAAAATTGATAACATTAGCTAAACAAAATATTTGGAGCAGCAAAAAGTGTAAAAAAATTTAGTTCTTTAGATTCGAAGCCACAACCATCGATTTAAGTCACACACATTTAAGCTGTACCTCAACATTATCGTTTTCTTATTGCCAATAAAACTACAATGTCGAAAACTAGCCGTCACTAACTAAGCTTACATTATAGACACTAAAGCTACATTTAGATGTAATAAAGATAGTGTCACTTAGCGGGGAAGTGTTAAATAGAAGCCTAATAAGCTCTTTTAAATATCTTCAATCAACGAGACAAAGACATTTGTACGTATTTCTCTTCAGATTTCTATTTAGACATTGTACGAGTGTAGCGGGGGCACAACTGTGTGATTGTAAACGCAATTGGTTGGGGGTTCGATCCCCACTTCCGAAAATTAAATATAATTGCAAAAGTACGGCGATGAGTTTCACTACTCAACACGCAATGTCTTCAGAATTCGGAAAGAAGTGACTTAACACTAAGTTTCCTCTATCTACTCTACCTATCCTGCTGTGAGCGGGATACAGCGTGAAGCTGACGAGTATATCAAAGACCTGTATAGTGTATACCAACATCACATTTAATAGGTACGCTTTTAATAGAAATGAACAGAATTGTCGAGACAAATCTAACGAACTGAAGGCCTCGCCTTCAATTTTCGGACTCCATCATCAGACCAGCTCGATATTCGATAGGTACGATATTATTATAATATCATCTGATTTACGCATAATTGGAAAATCTCATAAAGAATTTGATTGCCATTGCCAAGTTTTATAAGGGGAAAAGAATTAGAAATGAATGTTATTAAGATTTGACTGAATTAAAAGCGTATTAAAATAGTTCTACATGTGATTCTCTTTTTAATATTGAAATTCATCTTATTCATTACTTTACAATCTTTCGAAAGAAAACAAAAACAAAACGTGAAAAAAAAAACTTGTTAAATTTAATTTTCCAGAAATATTCTATAAAGAAGAAGGTAAGAAGGTAAATCAATGGAATGAAAAAAAATCATGCAAAATATTTCATGTAAAAAAATACTTTCCAAGTTCAAATAATAATTATTAAAATAATATTTTACAAAATATAGAGAGAATATTATTTATCTTTTTAACAAATAAAGCCAACATTATTTTATCTATCTTTATCCTAAACCAAGGGCAAAAAGCTTTAAACAAAATTCAAGCATATCGATGTCATTTGCACTGATTTAATCTCCTCCATAGAAACTTACTAATGGTCTTATTGACACCTAAACTTTTTATTATTAAACACTTCAAGATCAAAATTGTTAGGGTCTCGTACCTCAAAAGATATAAAGGGACCCCTTTAGGGTCACTTCGTTGTTTGTCTGTTAAGACCATTTATTTTAAAATTATTACCAAATATTCTCTGGTCCCATGAAGCTACCTCTTTTAGCTACCAAGTCAACGCAATCAAAAGATACGAGAATCGATTTCCTACATATTGTATGAGATCTGCCGCGTAATCAAAATCTATAGTTCATTTTATACAAAATAAGTGCATATGCTCGCAAATTTAAGTTTGCCAACTTTTATACGTTCTACTTCCCGTTGACAACTACAAACCTGAAATAGTTATGAAAGCCTCGATGGGACTCGCACTTAACCGTTTTTTTTTTCTTTAAATAAAAATATGAGCCCAGTCGTGGCGCAGCGGCACGAAGTGTGACTGTAACACCGACTGGTTGTGGGTTCGATATTCGATCGAGATGAAATATTTACTTAAATTTATATATTTCCACTTCTTCGCTCTGTTAGTTCTGCCACTCAACACGCAATGCCTCCAGAATTCGGCTCAAAGTGGGGAACGGAGTCTTACTTTTAGGTTCCCTCTGCCTACTCTACAGTGTGCGGGATACAGAGTGAAGCTGATTTGTTTTTTTTTAAATATTTAATAATAAGCTTTTTTAAGTTTAAATTTAAATTATCGAGGTAGAGAACAAATAAAAGGAATATTTAAAGAGATTTGTATGTACCATTTGTAAAAAATACTTTAAACGAGTAGAAAGGATGTATATAACGGCGCTTTAATTGCTCCAAAATTCACAAACACCGTTCTGTAAGGAACAACTAGTATCCGTTCATTAAAGTTTGCCGCATAAGTATCTTTAGTCACTTTGTTTTTAACGCGAGAAATTGTTAGGAAATTATAGAAAAATCTATAAGCTTGTAAGTTTAATATTTTACTTTTTACTTTTTAGTAAAAAAGGGATTTGAACCATAAGCTTCGATTTGAACGTATGGCTTAGTTGATCAGTGCGCTTGGACATTTGCCAAAGATGTGCGAGTTGAAATCCCGTTACGTTAAAATTTTTATATGCTTACTATTAACTGTTTTTCTTTCCTAAGTGTGGAATATCACTTTAAAAATGTAAAAAAACTTTAATATTTTGTTTTAAGATGGGCGATGTAGATTACAGTATTACTTCTGTATATTCACAGAATGGAATAAAAGATAGTTTTAAATTAACAAAAAGTAGTAAAATAAACGGTCATGTAGTTTCACGTATCGCTAACCGAAACGCATTCTAATGAAAAGCCAAAAATCGCTGTATCACGCAATATAGCAGGGTAGGCAGAGAGAACATAGTGTTAAAACATTCCATTTCTGTATTTCCGCAGAGTTCTCGAGACTTTGTGTGTTGAGTGGCGGAACTCAACCACACTTTACTTTGTTACCAGAATGAGCAAATGAAAATATTAAATAATTCGTTCCACCGAGTGAGAATCGAACCCACAAACATCACGTTTACAGTCACGCGCTTGTACCACTGTGCCACGATGGACAATAAATCTAATTTTACACATCCATTTAACACTTAAAACTTAGTTTACATGTGCTGTTAATACGTATTTGTAGCTGTTCCTTAACAGTTATATGGCATATTGCCATAATAAGTATTAAATACTAAATTGAAATATACATATATTCATAAATTTATTGTTTAATTCAAATTTTAAGATTGTCATTGCACAGGGTCACAAGAGTGTGACTATATCACGACGGTTATATTGGGGTTTGTGGATTCAATCCCTACTAGAGGAAATTAATTATTATTTAATAATATTTTCAAGTCGCTCTGGTACTAAGGCAAAAGCTCGGCGTTAAGTTTCGCCACTCAACATGCATTACCTCGAAAAATTCGGCGGAAAGTCGGGAACGGAGTATCTTAACACTATGTGCCCTCTGCCTACCCTGCTATGTGCGGGATACAGCGTGAAGCTGATTTGGTTTTTGATTCAAATTCTTATGCTCTATCACATAGCAATATGATAAGTATTAATATTTGTTTAGAATTTACATTATATTAGACGTTTGTATTTACGAACCGCTTAGTTTAAGCTACTCTTTCAATATGTTTTTGCATGACAAGGGTCCCGCTAGATGCCAATCATTTGTCAACAACTCCACCATTTGTCCCTTACGTCATATTCACAACGTTTATGGAAAAAACTGTTTCTTTTAAAAAGTTGAACGACCACAACTTCCTTTAACAGTTGGACGTTCTTATCAACGAAAAAAAATGGCGAAAACCAATTAAATTGTACGCTATTTAAAAAAAAAATTGTAACTATCAAAAATATCTAGAATTATTTGAGATTGAATCCAAGCGGTAAAGTGCTTAACCACATTATGTTTTAGAAAAAAAGGATTCATATTAAGTTAATTACCTGGCAGGCGAAACGTCCTTTTGTCGGTCGAGTCGACCGAGTTCATTGATTCCGTTCCTGCGCCCCCCGGCCTGGCTCGTATAGCGGTGGCCACCCAGCTAGACCTCCACTTCAGCCAATTCTACCCTGTATTCCAAAGATTCGGCCGCGAGGAACAGGGCACGGCAGGTCAGACAGGTTGGTCGTGCCGCGCCAACATGTGTTTGTGGCATTGGCCTGTGTGTTTGTGGCAATGGCCTCTACGGATTGCCATTTGAAATTTGACTCTCACACTATGAACTGAGAGTGCTTTTTACATTGTATTGTATTTTGAAGGTTTTGGTGAATGTTATATCAATTACAAAAATAAGCTTTATTTGTATTAAACAAGAGTTCAATTTTGCATGTTTACTTTGTATTTTGATAACGTATTAATGACATATTAATCTGTATGAAGTCGGGTTTAATTTAGGTGGTTGATACGTGTTCATTGGATATACGCAAATACTTGTACAACCGTTTTTAAGGTAATCTAGTTCTTCGGTTGGATAAGGAAAAAGCATTTCGTATGTAAAATACAACAACTTAACCAAAACCAACTAATTAGATTAATAATTTTACTTTTTTTATACTACAATTTATCTCTTACTCTTATGATAAGTGATTATAGACCAGTCATGGTGCAGCGGCACAAAGTGTGACTGTAAAAGAGATTGGTTGTAGCTACAATGCCCACTTGAGGAAATGTAATATTTATTTAAATTTATATTTCCGTTTCTTCTCTCTGGTTTCGATGCAAAGCGTGGCGTTGAGTTCCGCCACTCAACATGTAATATTTCCAGAATTTCGCTGAAAGTGGGGAACAGAATGTCTTAACACTAGGTCCCCTCTGAATTACCCTGCTCTGTGCGGGAAGCAGCGTGAAGCTGATAGAGATAATTTATACACCAATAGAAATTATAAAATAATATTATTATATGTAATAGAAAAGACCATTTAAAAAAAAAATTCTACTGTATATTTAAAAATAACACCGTAGTGACACACTAGTGGCGTGTCTGATATGATATAACAGTTTTGCATTGAAACTTGAACATCAAAGGAAATATACAACTTCTCCGGTCTTGTAAATCAAAATCCTTACCTTGAAACCTAAAGCATAGGTTGATTTAGCTTTTGCCTTCTGAATAAGTCCATGAAAATAAACAATATAACATACAACATAATAAATTGAGGTCAGTCGTGGCGCAGGGGCGCAAAGTGCAACTGTGAAACCGACTTGTTGTGGGTTTGATCTCCACTTGAGGAGATAAAATATTTACTTCAATTTATATTTCTATTTCTTCGTTCTGGTGTCGAGGCAAAACGCCACTCACCCCGCAATGCCTCCAGAATTTGGCAGAAAGCGGGGAACGGAGTGTCTTAACACTAGGTTCCCTCTGTCTACCCTGTTATGTGCGGGATACAGCGTGAAGCTGTTTTATTTTATTTTTATTTTTATTATAAATCAAATTGCTCAAATGGCTAATTATTTTTGTAATACATGAAGTCTATGGTTGGTAAGAATTAAGATAAATAAAGACCGTAAAAATCGCAACTATTTGTATTATCATAACGATAATGCAGTCAGCTAGTTTAAATAAAATGCATTGCTTATTTTAATATAACGTGATATTAAATTTTAAAAAACCCAAAAGATGATTTATATTTCATTTCTATATCTAAACTGCCTACTAACAGACCTTTACCGCACCGTTACCTTTACACTATATCGTATCCCGTATGTAGCAAAGTAGGCAAAAGGAACCCAGTGTTGAAACACTCCGCCTCTCACTTTATATCGAATATTATATCCGAAAATTTCAGTTCAAATACTTGTTCAATAATTCAGAAATATAAATATTACGAAAGAAATCTTTTCTAGGATTTCTTTTGGTAATAAAGATAAAATTATTGAAATTACTCCATACAATGACTTTCAATTGTCCATAATGTCTATATTTTAGAAGAATGTTACACGAAGAGCCGATGAAAGAAAATATGTTGAATTATATAAAATAAGATATTATTTTTCAGTTTCAGTATTTACACTTTCCTAATGTATTGTAACAACGTTAAACCAACGGATTTATCAAGTATGAAATATTTTTTTTATCTATATAATAGTAATAGAGGTCAGCCGTGGCGCAGAGGCACAAATTGTGACTGTAAAATCGACTGGTTGTGGGTTCGATCCCCACTCGAGGAAATAAAATGCTGCTGTGTGCGGGATACAGCGCGAAGCTAATTTTAATAATATTCAAATTTATTTAATAGAGTGGGGATCGAACTCATAACCAGTCGATTTTACTGTCACACTCTGAGAACCTGCGCCACGACTGTCCTCTTTAAATATTATTTCTAATTTAAAATCAAATCAACAAATTAAATACATATTATAACGTTGAATAACAATTGAAATCAATTATAAACCAAGGAACGAAGGCGTGACCCTCAACACAAATTCCATACAGCGTGACCACCACCACTCTTCTCCATTATATAAAATAAGGGTACAATATACGAGTACATTGTGTATGGGGAGAAAAAAAATGACGTTTAAAAATACATGTGAAATAATAATTTAAAAAATATTGACCGTCGTGGCGCAGTGGGTTTGGTTGATTATATATGTGATGGTTCAGTGTTCGATATGACAAAATTATCTCAAAAATTGGTCTGAAAGTAGAGAATAAACCATCCTAACATTAGATTCAATCTGTCTAGGCGTTTGATACTATGCAGTAAAATGCCTGAAACTGATTTTTGAAATTTTAAAATGTATTTATCTAATAATCTATATTTATAACATACAATTCTAAATCGCTCCTTTTTCAAGGTTTCAAGTTTTTAAAAGACTTAAAAATTAACGTGAAAGTCTATTATTAGTGGATTTTTTTATTATTTTTGTATGCAGGAAGCTACATTTTAGCAGCAACTCAACACAGTCGCCTTGTTACATCGATAGAATCTGTAAGTAACCTTTCGTGCAAAGGACATGTCATACGACCTCCAATTATACTAACTTTGTCCTTATAAAATAAATAAAACAAAATATGCATAAGCATGTATTTGTTACTTTAAAAAAATACTATTCAGAAATATTTATCCATATGTTTTGTGTCACTATGTTTTTTCCCAAATATAATCTTATAGTTCAATGCTTTTTTTTAGCTTCACGCTGTATCCCGCATGTAGCAGGATAAGCAGAAGGAGCCTAAACGCCACAGGTTGTGGGTTCGATTCATATTCGATTTTCAATTCCTCTCGCTGGTAACGAGGCAAAGCGCGGCGTTGAGTTCCACTACTCAACACGCAACACGTCTAGAATTGACCGGAAAGTAAAGATTGAAAGTGTCTTAATGGAGTGTCTTAACATTAGGTTTCCAGGTTCCCTCTGCCTACCCTGCTATGTGTTGGATTCAGAGTCAAGCAAAAAAATCAACAGATTTTTTTAATAATAAAGTTTTGTAGGTAATACTTCAAATTTTACATATAAGGTACATATAATATTTCTTTAAACTTGGAAAGACAAAGAAAAATGGCTGAGAATTTATCGACTAGCTCCTGAGGGCAGCTTCACCTGCTTAATACGTATCCCGACGGCATTTTTCTACAAAACCGAACTGAAATAATAGTTATAGTATGTATAAAAATTTTGTATTTTAAAGCAATTTTCGATTCATGTTATAGTTATAACATTTATATTATTATTTGAAGTAAAGCAACAAACCAACATACATTAAATATATGTCAAAATGTACATTTTATATGTATATTTAAGTGATATGAGATAATATTGTTTTTATACTATAATTTGAGGCCAGTCGTGACGCAGCAGCACGAAGTGTGACTGTAAAACCGACTGGTTGTGGATTCGATAATCAATAGTCAGCTGAGGTCCGCCATCTTATTTTATATAATTTCGTATACAAACCGGATGTCAAGGCGCCACCGATTTAAATATGTCACAAGCATAATGGTGACGATTAGGACACCGGATGTAAAACATCAAATCAACCTTTTGAATGTGAAATGTAAAAAAAACCGTTTATATCAAGTTAACATAAGGACAGAATACGTAATGAATAGAATACAACATAAACTAAAGTAATAAAATTAAAAATGGCAGATCCTTTGTTGAAACTTTTTAAATTTCATCTACATTTTTTTTTTACAGATATATAGGTATGTATTGTTTAGTGCATTGGCTATTTATACAGATTGAAGAATTGGTCAAACTGAATAGTCATAATAAATTGAAGGCATCTTCGCAGACGCAGTGAGTTCCTAGTGGTATCTCCACAGAGATTGAGTTGTTTATTTATTTTCATTTACTAGCCCTTGAAAGTCAAAGTGCGGCGTTGAGTTCCGCCACCCTCGTATTGAACCGGAAAGCTTAGAACAGTGTGCCTTAACTAAAGTATCACCGTCTACACTGCTTTCTTCGGAATACACTATAAATTTTGGCAAGCTATCTCTTTACGCTCTGATCACTGCCACTATTATAATATAAGCTGTTATATTATTGAAATTTACTATACATTTTGTATTATTAACATTAAAAAGCCACTAAACGATATGTTTACGATACAGTCCACAATGAACTTTGAACTTCATAAAACAACACTTTAATTGCTATCATAAAATTCACAACAAAAACTTATAAAACTTTCAAATTTAATTATTTTTCAAAAAAGTAAGTCAAGTTAAGGGAATCACCATTTAACATCGATATTAAAGACGCCCGTTTCGCCGTACATTTGTCTCTATTTAGCGTTCAAAACCATCTCACGTAATCTACACCTTATTCCTATAACAATAAGGGATGATTTATGTTTCAAATGAATAAGAGATCAGTGGAAACAGCTTCTTTCATTCTATCTCAAAGGAGGGCTACCTTATATGTATGTGTGTACGTGACGTCGTTTTAGTGTGTGACGTTAAAATGACAAAAAAAATCCATCAAACTAAATTTTGCGATCCATTTCCTGTACATTGACATATTGTGATTAAAATTTATATAGAAAGTCGTCAATGGATAGCGATGTTTAAAAATTTACGTAACACGTTTTTGTGGAGTGCGACCAAGCAGCTGTTCCAGTGTTGATAAGCATGTTCTGTTTCGTTTTCTTGTCGCGCAGTGGGGCCGTTTTTATGCGTCAACGCTAATATATGGATACTTACATCGTAATTATTTCTATACTAAAATTTTTAAACGTTTTATATATTAATTAGGCTTAGTGATATATATTTTTTGGAGATATTTTAAATTTGAAGTATATTGAAATATAAATTTATAAATATATTAATTTGAAATATATTGTAAGTATGTACGTGTTTACAATAATACTATTACTTAAGGGACCATATGATATTTCCATTTTTTCGCTCTGCACTGGCGTGTGTTTGTTCACAAGTGTGTGACTGTAAACGCAGCAGGTTGTGGGTTCGATTCCTACTCTAAGAAATGAAATATTTAATATTTTCCAATTCCTCTTCCTACACTGTTACATGCGAGATAAGCTAAAATAAAACTTCCCTAATGTTTAAACCATTTTATTAAAAAAAGAATATAAATAATGCGTTACGTTGCCCATTTTATTTTTTAAAAATGTTGTGAAAAATATTTACATTAAATAATAAAACAATCAATATTTATATATAGAAAATCAACAATTTAATATTATTCCAAATGTTCTATAATCTTAAATAATAAATAAAGTTAAGCCAAAAATATAGTGTTCATTATGCGAATCTTAATATCGAACAGATGGTTGAACCTTTGTGGGTTTCTATTGCTTACACAGTCTCTTTCTTCTTTCTTTTTTATTATATTTTTTTTGTGATTTTAAAAACCACCTGGTAGCCAGGCCTAAACGAACTCTGGTGCAGTCTTACATTAAAATTCTACGCATAGTTATATTTTATTTAGGCAAGTATAAAATGAGTTGGCTATTATAGAACATGGCGCAGTGGCACGAACGTGTGATTATACCCGACAGATTGTGGGTTCTATTCCCATTCGAGAAAATGAAATATTTCAATATTTTCATTTCTTGGGGGGTCCAAGATGGAAGGCTTGCTCGCAGCGACCCCTGCCAGCCCTTACGAGGGCTGCAACGTTCCATCCGCCACGTGCACCTCGAGAGAGCGCACTGATAGGGCGTCCCCCCAAGGCGACGCGCACCAGTGCGTCCCCGCTGGTGTGTCAAGTGGCGACGAATGCGGCGTTGGGGACCGCCACCCAACACGCCATGTCCGGAACGGCGGGAGGTGGAGGACGGAGCTACAAATAGCTACGTGGAATGTAAGAGGAGGGATGGAAGAAAAGATGAATGAATTATTAGATGTGATGGATGATAGAGATTTGGATGTCGTTTGTGTGACAGAGACCAAGCGAAAGGGCAATGACACGACCGATTTGCCGGGCAGTCGGGTCGCTTTCTGGGCCGGCGTACCAGAGAGCGAGCGGGGCTGTCAAGGTGTAGGTGTGTTATTGTCCTCTCGACTGGTTAGTGCAGCGGTTGAATACAAGGCGATCAACCCGAGACTGCTTTGGGTTCGCTTCAAGCTGGGGTTAACAAGAGTATTCTTGTTAGTGGCGTATGCGCCAGTATCCTCAGCTCTATTAAGCGAACTCGAGGAGTTTTGGGAGAGTGTCAGGGATGTTCTAGGTAGCGTCAGAGGGAATGAAAAATTAATAATATGTGGCGATTTGAACGGATGGGTCGGAACTGCGCGAAGCGGTTACGAGGGAGTGTTAGGTCAGTATGGTGACAAGAGAATAAATGAGGCTGGAAAGCTTATATTGGAAATTTGCAAGGAAAGGAATTTGTTTGTGGCAAACACTATGTTTGACCACAAACAAATTCACATGTATACATGGGAGCGAACGGAAGGGAAAAGTATGATTGATTTATTCCTAGTGGATCAGCGTATTCGAAGCCAAGTCATGGACACACGAGTGTTTAGGGGTTCTGATCTGGGAACAGACCACTATCTAGTCGTTGCTAGAATAAGGGGTCTGTTCGCGGGTTGGCGCAGCTACACGAGGTGTCCAGACTTGGAGTCGAATTACCGCATAAGAAGCTGGAAGCTTCAAGATCCACCGACTAGAAAGGAATATCAAGAAAGAGTTTCCAAAAAGCTAGACAGCAGTGAATCTGGAAATGGAAATATTGAAGTATGCTGGCAGAACCTTAGGGATTGTATGAAGGAAGCAGCGATAGAGGTATGTGGTAAAGGTAAAAGGGGCTTTAGCAAAAAGCGTGATGAATGGTGGGATGATGAAGTGCAAGATGCAGTAGAAAGAAAGAAGAAGGCATGGCAGGACTATAAAGCCTCTGGTAAAGATAAAAGTATGAGAGAGATAAAAAAGAAAGAGTATAAGCTGCAAAAGCACCAGACGAAAGTACTGATCAAGATGAAGCGTGAAAAGGCAGAGAATGAAAGAGATGAAAGGTTAACGAACAACTTCAAGGAAAATACGAAGCTTTTCTGGAGAGAAGTTAGTGTTTCTCGAGGTTGCTCGTTAGCCTGTAGAATGAAAGGGGTGCTTTCGAAGGACGGTGAAATTCTAACAGAACAACCACACGTTTTGCAGCGATGGGCGGAATTTTACAAGGAGATGTATGAATGTGATGACGCCTCAGTCTCAAGTAGCAGCGAAACGCTGAGTCTTGATGTAGCTGATGGCGAAATCAGTATAAAAGAAGTTGAGAGTGCAATACGAAGTCTGAAATGTGGTAAGTCAGCGGGAGCAGATGGAGTTACTGCCGAGATGATCAAATATGGTGGGCCACGCGTCTTGGACTTGTTCTGGTTTTTGTGCAATTTGTGCTGGAAATCAGGGGAGGTCCCAGACGATTGGCGAGGTGCGGTCATCGTGCCTTTGTATAAAGGCAAAGGTTCACAGATAGACTGCGCAAGCCATAGGGCTATCAGTTTGATTAGCTTAGGTAGTAAAGTTTATGCTAAAGTTTTAGCGAGAAGAATGCAGGAGAGATCTGAAAGGTTGTTGTGGGAGGCCCAAGGGGGCTTTAGACCTGGAAGAGGGTGTATGGATCAGATCTTTTCCCTCCGCATGATCACGGAAAAATTTTTGGCCGTTAACCAAAAAGTTTTCTGTGCTTTTGTGGACTTGGAAAAGGCGTTTGACAGAGTTGTTAGAGCGAAATTATGGGAGATACTACCCCGGTACAATGTGAGCGGACCCTTGCTGCAGGCTGTAAAGTCTCTTTACAGAGATCACTCAGCCTGCGTGCGAGTAGGAGCTGGCATGTCGCCCTGGTTTGACATCCGATCGGGTGTTAAACAAGGTTGCGCCATGTCAGCTTGGTTGTTCAATTTGTATTTGGATAGCTGTCTCCAAGGAGTGAAACAAAGTGATATGGGAGTGAAAGTAGGTGACCTGAATGTGAATTGCCTGCTGTACGCAGATGATGCAGTGCTTATTGCATCATCAGAATGCGAGTTGCAGGCATTGGTCACCACTCTGAAAGAAGGGTGTGAATATAATGGTCTAAGCCTCAATGTGAATAAGACAAAGGTTCTGATTTTTGAAAGAGATGAAGAAAGGACGGAATGCAAGATCAGTGTAAATAGTATGATATTAGAACAAGTGAATGAAGTGGTATACTTGGGAAGTATGTTCAGTAGAGATGGAAGATACGAGATGGATGTGGAAAGGCGTATTGCTGCCGGTAACAAGGTTAACGGAGCCTTAGCTGCATTGATGAGACGGCGAAACGTCAGCACAGCTGCGCGTTTGGCCGTACACAATGCAGTTTTGGTACCGACTCTGTTATACGGCAGCGAAACGTGGGTATTACAGAAGAAGAATGAAAGAAAGATGAATGCTGTGGAGATGCGATCTCTTCGTAGGATATGCGGAGTCAGCTTAGCTGATCGAATCCGCAATGAAGAGGTACACAGAATGGCAGGTACTAGCGAGGATGTCACGGTGAGAATGAAGAAGAACGTGCTCAGCTGGTTTGGGCACGTCGAACGAATGAGTGATGAAAGAATGGCAAAAAAGATTTATGATGGAAAAGTGAGCGGTAAGAAAGGTAGGGGGAGACCTCGGTTGACCTTCGAAAACACAGTATCAAAGATACTGGAGGAAGGTCACGTAAAAAGCATGAGGACCCCCCGAAGGGCATGTATGAAGAGGTTGATGACAGTGGACGAGGCGAAAGAGGTATGTAGAGACCGTAGCGTTTGGCGCTCCGTTCTCTCTGACTACCCCGCAAGGGATAAAGCGTGAAGCTAAGTTAAGTTAAGTTAAGTTAAGTTTCATTTCTTCGCTCTGGTGTCTAGGTAGAGCGAGGCGTTGTTGTTCTGACACGCTATGCCACTAGAAATAAGCGGAAAATAAGTAACGGAGTGTCTTAACAATAGGTTCCCTCCGCCCACACTGCTGTGTACGGGGCTCTAGCTAGCTAGCTATAGCTCGAAGCTTAAAAAAAATATACAACATGTAAATTCTAACAACACAGTAAAAATATATTATAATATAAAAATGTGGGTATTTTTACTTTGGCTAGACGAAGTGCATCGTTTAATTTCACCATTTAAAACAACAATCTCTTTACTGCAGAAAAAATAAATAGTACACCTCTATAGCTACCAGAAATAACAGAAGAACATAAATGAAATTTTAAAGAGAAATCCATAACAATTAATATTTTAAACCAATACACAGTTTTTATAGAGATTCTCGTTCACTACGCTGAAGCAAACCAATAAAGAAAGAAAGATAATCGAAGTTTAGCAGCTATTTAAGAACAAAAAGTTACCTGGTCACCGACAGGTGGTGGCGGGTGGCGACAGGTGCTATACGACCAGGTTAGTCAGTCTCTACAACGTCATTACATGGGCATGCTTGTATTCTTATGGTGTCAATATGATATTAGTGCTATAGAAGGAAGGCTAATAATAAGTTATTTTTCTTATTTTATCTTTATCTTTTATTATGCATATAGCTGGATGGGCGTAGAAAACTTAATGATAAGACACTCCGTTTTCCAGAATCCGCCTAATTTAGTATCGTAGTAGTAGTGGTTCAGTTGGCGGAACTCAACGCTGCGCTTTTTCTCGTTACCAGAGCGAAGAAATGGAAATAATTCTTTAGTGATAATCGAACCCACAAACGTCATCGTTACAGTTAGACTGTAATGGTGACGTGGCACCGACGCTGCACTGTACCGTTACGATACGACGGCCCCATATAAACGTTGAGTCAATTAATTAAAAGAATACTAATGTGTTTATGCAGTTGTGACAGTGTTCGTATATGTTCGTTGTACCTCCAGTGGGATTTGAACCTCATAATGTTGAAATCTCAATCGGGGGAAAATTCCAACGGGGAACCCAAAAATTCTTCAGTCTGGTTGACCATAACACAATATCGGATTCTAATAATTTAAAAGCAATCCTTAATAGGTGAAAAGGATTGAGTAGAGAGAAAGTGAAAGAATAAGTTATTTATATTTAGCCTACAAAATTAAATGTAAATAAAACTAGAAAATATATATTTTTTTATCCGACTACGACGAAGCAAAAACGAGTGGTTTTGATTTTAATCTGTATGTATATATGTGAGTACGAATGTTCATCTGTTCCCTCATAACTTCTAAATTAGTTATCATAATTAGATAATTGAGGTGTTATAAGAAGCCTCTTGATTGTCCGCTGGTTATAGACTGCATGACGTCACGTTAAATTGACTACAGCACCCTTTAGGGGACTTAAAGTAAAAAAACAAAAAAAAAATGATTCTTTACGACGTTGTGTGTGGTATCAAATGAAAGAGCTTTTTTAGCACATTTTTAATATATAAACATTATTAGCTGTTGATCACGATTTTGTTTGCTATCACCTAATAATTGCAAGAATTTATTAAATCACTTCTAAACTAGTTAAGTATCGTAATTGGACAAATAACACGAATTCATAAAACTAAAAAATAAGTTTATATAACACTAGGTTCCCTCTGCCTAGCCTGCTGTGTGCAGGATACAGCGTGAAGCTGATTTAATTTTTTTTTAAATAAGTTAAATAAAAAAAGCCACCTACTGTAGAAAACAGATTTATTAGTATAATAAAATTAAATTAAAATGGCATACGATCACGCCTATCCTTTAAGCATACCTCTATCAGTGTGACGTATAAAAATACTTTAAAATATAATACAGTGAAAGTTAGTTGTTTATTTAATAGTTTGTATGTATAAAATTTTTAGCGAAGACTATTTTCTTGTTTCGTGCTTTTTAGAGCATATTTTAATAGTCTGGTTTTAGTTATTAAACTTTTTAGCTTCACTCTGTATCCCGCACAGCAGGGTATGCAAGGGAACCTAGAGCTATGACATTTCGTTCCCCATTTTGCGTAGAATTCTGAAGGCATTGTGCGTTGAGAGGCGAATCCCAACGCCGCTCTTTGCCTTGATACCAGTGCAAAGGAATGAAAATATTAAATATTTAATTTTCTCGAGTGGGAATCGAACCCATAACTTGTAGCGCTTAAAATCACACCCCTGGGCCACTACGCCACGACTGGCCTCGAATGTACCTATTTAAAACAATATTTTTTACATATATTTTATTAAAAGCTGCTACTAACACATAAATTTTAAATAGTACTAACACTAAAACGATTTCCATAACTTTCGGAGCAAAAGAACAAAAAAAAGTAAACAAAAAACAAAGATAGGCAAGTATAGAATATTTTTTACTGCAAACAGATTACAACACATCGTCTCGGAGGGGAGGCTCGACTCGATATAAATATTCAAGAGAGGTTAACGCCGGGCGAGGGACCCCTGATAAAAAGTTGGAATGGCCGAATTGTATCGGAAGCCCATCTTGTGACTTAACGTATGGGATGTTGTGATATATGCTAAAAATATATATGTACTTATAATAGTACTTTTACTATGTAAACATTACGGTTGTGAGTTCGATTGCAATTCGAGAAAATGTATTATTTTTTCGCTCTGGTAAGAAGACAAAGCGCGGCGTTTATTTACGGCACTTAATGTGCGATCTTGAAAATTTGACGAAAAGTGGAGGGTGGAGTTTCTTAACAAGAGGTTCCTTTTGCTTAAATAAAAACACCCTTTGCTATATAGAAAGAAATGTAAAACTTTCTTCTTTTTTTTTTAAATTATTCAATAAAAATATCATAATATTGGTTTTACATTTTTTCTTATTTCATTTCTCTGTAACAAAGCTAAGTACACTTTGTTTGTTATCAATTCTCCATATTTCGATCTTATATCGGAGAGAGGAGAAATTAGAAGCAATCTATATATAAAACATGTTGGTTCTATATACATATATAATACAGGTACACTGACCCACAGCTGAATATTTATAATATACCGCCTATGGGGTACATTATCATAATAATATATTATAATGTCATATAAAATAATGATATCTAGACTCGACCAGCTAGCTACAATATAATAATTTACAATTAGCATATGAAAATGTGAACTGATATAGAATACCAATATATTTTAGAGTGTAGTGTCGTGGCGCAGGAGCTCGAGCGTATGACTGTAACTTGACGGTTGGAAGTTCGATTTTCCCCCTGGGGGAAGTGAATTGGTAGGTATTTATTAATATTTTCATTTCTTCGCTCTGGCACCTAGGCGAAAGCGCGGTATTGAGTTCCGCCTCATCATAACGCCTTGTAAATTCGACGGAAAGTGGGAATCGGATTGTCTTAACACTATCCTGCTGCGTCCTCTACGCTATATGCGGGATACAGCGTGAAACTAAAAAAAAACGTATTTTCACATATCATCCATACAATTATCCTTTACATCAAGGGTAGCACATTCGCAGTTATTTACGTGTTTAGGCGCACGCCATGTGCATAATGAGCGATTTATGGGTTATAATAACTGATAACGACTGAAGCTACGAACTGGCTGCACTTGTGAGTAGATACTGGTGGTAATTAATAATGTTATACAAATTATAAATAAACAACGGAAGAAATTTAAATATAAATATATAATAATTCATTGCCTCGATTGGGGATCGAACCCACGACCGTCGCGTTATTGTGCACCACTGCCACAAATTATTGTAATTATTAGGCGTCAAACATTATCTTATATCTAAATGAACCTGATCTTATAAATTTCTAAAAACATTTTATACTGTAAAATGTTAAAATAAGTAAATAAATCAGCTTCACGCTGTATCCAGCATACAGGTAGGGTAGGGTAGGCAGAAGGAAGCTAGGGTTAAGACACTCCGTTCCCCACTTTCTGCCGAATTCTGGAGGCATTGCGTGTTGAGTGGAAGGACTCAACGCCGCGCTTTGCCTTGACACCTCCTCGAAATAAATATTCCATCTCCTCGAGTGAGGATCGAACCCACCAATCGGTTTTATAGTCACACTTTGTGCCACTGCGCCACGACTGGCTTCAACGCAACCAACATATTATTGATAGAGAAATCGTTAAAAAATAATTAATAAAACAGTCAGACTGATTTGTGGTTGTGAATATGATTATAATTCCTATCAAACAGTCATCGCCCAGTAAATATTAAACGCGAAACGCTGTACCAAATTGTATTAAGTATTTAGTATATAATAATGGTGTGTAAATGTAATTTTCATACATTCATCTATTAAAGGACAAGTATGTTTTAGGCAACACTCTCCATTGCGAAACTCAGCAGCATAATTTTTCGTGATATTACAGCGGCGGAAATCAACGCCGCGCTTTGGCTGCCGGCGGAAGTAAATGAATTTTCGTTTACTTCCGCCGGCAGCCAAAAACTAATCATTTCTCTGAGTGGCGATCGAACCCACAACCATCGCGATCCTTCAGACGGTCGACAAACAGCGTCGCGACGGCCTCCTAAGCAAACAACAAAAGCTTAGTTTGGTGTTGACAAAGAAACTGTAAGCAACTCATAGAGAAGAGAACCAATGACTAGCAATTGGTACCTTCTATGTAACCTAATTCTTTTATACGATGTCTCTTCCCATTGAAGCTGTATATACGGAGTCTCTTCCCAGTGTCTTTGATAAAAAGCTTTTATTATAAATTAGATTTTTTTATCCCACACACAGCTGAGTAAGTAGAGGGAACCTGGGAACCTAGTGCTTAGACACTTCCGCCGCCAATTTCCACCAGATTCTGGAGGCATTGCGTGTTGAGTAGCAGAATTGGCAGAAATGGCAGGCGGTATGAGGAACGGGGTGTTTAGCACCAGGTTCAGTCTGCCTAACCTGTTATAAATGGGATAATGACACCAGCAGTGAATCGGCGTTGAGCTCCGTCACTCAACACACAATGCTTCATAAAAACGTTTTTAAAACAAATTTCTCCTTCTAATTAAAAGTTATTATTTAGTATCTATCTATAACTAAAACATATACTATAATTTCGTTTATATAAACCGAAACAGAATCCATCATTTCAGAATTTCATGAAGATGTCATAGAGTATGTAAAGAGAAACAAAGGCAGAAATAGTGACGAAATGGAGGCTTATTCTATGAATTGGGCTTTGCTGTACGAATCTATCAAGCTTTTGGATGTTTGATTCAACCTGTCAGTTCCCAATACCGAATCTGACGACTGTATATTGTTAGTAACGCGCTGAGCTGTCGCTGTAATAGTTTATTATTTATCAGAATATTTGAGAATCTAACCTGGCGCAGTCACTTGATAATTTTCAGTTTGAAAGCTTTTGCCATAAGAAGTAAGTTTAGTAGACAGAGGGAACCTAGAACCTAATATACTGTTTCCCACTTTTCGCTCAATTTTTGAAGGAAAAATAGCTCCCCAGACTCCGTCGAGTGGGAATCGAACCTACAATTTTCACACAGAAACACTGTCCCACTGCGCCGGCTTATGAATAATGTCGTGGGGTAATGAATTTATGTAAAATAGGCTATCCGGAGTCCGGATTTCAGAATGATATTAGGTACACCATCTAGTAAAATATAAATATATCTTTATTTTTGATTATTATATGTGTAAAAAAATTTTAAACAAAATATAAAATCATTTCACTATCGATGAAATCATTAAATTTGAATCATAATTATTATTAACAAATAAGTTCTATTGTTTTTTACTTATTATACTATTAATCATGACCTATAAAATTACCTTTTATTAAATTTGTTTACCATTTTTTTATTGTATATTCTTCCTTACACAACAGACTTATTTATGGTCCGTACCTTTTGTCATCTTATACATTCATTATTGAATATATATTTTTTTCTTTAGACATTACGTATAACTGGACTTATGCTATTATATACATATATTTCTATATTTATACAATATCTCCTTAAGAGAGTCCAATTATTCATTTAAGTTGCCACTTGCCAACTTAACATTAAAATATAACATTATAATCTAAATAAAAAATTAATAATAGATGCATAAAAAATTAAACATTCATTATAAATAAATTTAACCTAATTGATTACAAAAAGATAAAAAATATTCATTACCGATTTCAAGAAAAAATTTTACAACATTACATTTTTTTTATACAACCATACAAATATTTTTTCTCCATCCATTCATTTTCATTTGTTTACAAATACAACACAAAAATTGAAAAAAAAAAAACTATAAATAATAATAATTTCATCAGGTGATATCGATGGATATGATATTTTGAATAAAACAAGTCCTAGTATCTAGACATCACATTTATTATAAAGTGATGTTAGTCCAATAAAACTCGCATTCTAATATGTAAATATTTATTTCCTTTATTGTTGTTATAAAAATATACATCAACTAGCGACCCGCTCGCGGCTTCGCCCGCTTTAACTACTGAATTATTCATGAAATGTACCTATGTTTGCAAAACACTTAAGATTACTAATGTGAAAATTATTTAAACCTTAATGCAACCCGCATTTTCGTAGTTCCAATAAGGGTGTTCCAATTGTTTAAAAAAACACACTTAAACAAATGACATAAACAACAGAAAACTTAAACGAAAGAAATGATAAACAACAGACTACCTACTATTCTCTTACCCAAAAATACTTAAACGAAAGATGTAACCAATTATGTCACGTTGAAATACATTATAATTATTGGATAATACGTGCAATCGCTTCTAAATTAACTTTGCTATAGAGCCAGGCGCAGAATTGAAGCATTCTCTCGTCCATCTCCGTAGTAGTTCCGACCGACATCTGGGCGTAGACACAGTATGAAATTGGAAGGATTATCAAATGCCATCTAGGCGGCCAACTCAGTCAGAAGAGACCCTCGGTTTCCTGAGGGAGGCCCATCTTAAACGACCAAGGTTCAATGCAAGGCTCATGAGTCGGATTTGGAGGAGAATAGAAAGTCCCTCGGAAGTAGTCTTACGTCTGACCTCGGGCGGCCGGGTATGCCACGGAGTACTGCTCCTTAGGTGCAGGTGATACATTGGCGCAGCGGAATGCGTTGGACGCGAGACGACCAATGTGTACCTCCAGGCTTTCTATTTTTATGTTGCGATGATGCGTGGTGTTCCTCACTTAGTATGGCGCATGCGTCACTCGACGGAGGATGAGATTCTGGACCACCTGCAGGATTTCTCGTTGAGTGATACTCGCTAGGGCGTTGTGATGTCATCAGTGTATAGTGCGTAGAGAACATGTGATAAAATGCTGCCCTGGGGAACAACGGCAGCGATCGAGTCGCTGCTAGACCTCGAACTCTCAACTCTCACGCAAAATGTCCTGTAACTGAGGCAGGGAGGCAAAGACATGCACAACGTGCTGGGGGGTGGCGGCTCTAAGCACTTAATGAAGTAGGCCCGGATGCCAACGCGCTCGAATACGCGCGCTACATCGAAGTGGTATACCCGCTTGCCAAACTGCTCGCTTCGTGGGTGGATGTGCTACAGGAGAAGTGAGAGGAATAACTTCTCGAACAGCTTGGCGACCGCGCTAAGTAGGGTTTTAGATCGGTATCCCTCAGGCTGATGACCAGGCCTTCCTCCCATGCCCGGGGAAAAGAAGCCAGGCGGGTGCGGCGGATCCATTTTTATAAGCAAAAGGTTGCGGGGCGCTTACACAGCAAGAATTTTTTAGTACCGTAATTTTAAATCTGTGCTACTAATCTTCTAAAGTACTTATTGAAATGAAAAAGAGTAAACAACATTTTAATCTATATTAAATGGTCAAAAGGTAACTAATATACTTATATATATACTGAAAGTAAGGGTTAAACATGAGTCGATATAGCTTTTCTCTAAAATTATTTGTAATTTCGAAATATTGTAGAGAGCAAAGTTTATCTTTGTTTAACGTAGAAAATTAATAACTTATTTAAAAGGATAACGATTAATATCATTGTGGACACACATCCCTTACAATAAGAAAATATATTTAAATTACCGTCTAATTTCCGTCTCCTCTACGCTTTCATTAGTAAGACTTAAACGATTTTTATTTGCATTTCTTGTTCTACGACCTATGAACGACTTTTTCGTGGCATAATTAAATTAAAAAAGGAAATGTTTAAAAAGGTAAAAAATAATAATAAAAGAACAGAAGAAGAGTAAACAAAATAAACAACAGGATACTTAAACGAAAGAAATGATAAACAAAAGACTACCTACTATTCTATTAATCAAAAAAGGTGAAACTAAATATATCGCGCTGAAATAATACATTAAACTCTAATTATCCAATACGTACAATCGCATCTAAATCTACTTCGCTACAGAGGCAGGCGGGGAGACGGGCGCGGCGGACGCGTCGCGGGGCGCGGGGGGACGCATGGCGCGTGGCGAGCCGTTTCGCAGCAAGGATTTTTTGATATTGTAACAACTTCTAAAGTACTTATTAAAATGAAAAACAGTAAAAGACAGTTTTGATCTCCATTAAATGGCCAACGTAACTAATATACTTATTTATATGCTTTATGAGTGAGGGATAAACGAAACATGAGCCAAATCTGCGGTTTATAGCCGGCGCGATGTGTCAACAATTAAATGCGTTTTTCTCTAAAACTATTCGTAATTTCCAATTAGTGTAAAGGACAAATTTTATCTTCGTTTAACGTAGAAAATGAATAAAGTATTTAAAAGGATAAGGATTGATACCATTATGGACAAACATCCCTCAAAATAAAAAATATATTCAAATTACTATTTTTAGACAGAAATATGCTCACTGTATGTTATCCTTAGAAGATACGAATATGCTGTCGCTGACTTTTTTGTAGATCTTATTAAGAGGAATAATACTCTAGTACATTGTTTTCATGTAGGACTTACCATTAAAGCAGCGCATGCGTGAAAGTGTCTCAACGGGTAGGACTTTATACACATTTATCATATTTATGTCAAATTACAATAAAATATACATATAATAAACCATATATAATCCTTCCCTGAGAAATACTCTACATAATGGTGAAAACCGCATCAAAATCCGTTGGGTGGTTTAGAAGAAGATAACGTAGAAAGGCCAGACAGAGAAAAAAATCGTTCTTATTTTATAATATTTAGAGAAGAGTTGTAACTAAATTGTACCCAATCACATTTATGATACTTATAAAGTCAATCAAGTCATTTAAAAATAATATAAGTTTACCCACGAATACAAGTTTTTTCTAAAGTTCACTAGAACAATTAGATACTTCTAAGAAGGTTGCAATTTGCGGATGCATGAAGGCCAAACTTAGATAATTTTATTACTTTTGTACTGTAGCGACACTCTCGAGGCTTCGCCCGCTTGAACTGCACAAATATTTATTTGCTAATCTAAATTCCTTTCGTATTGTAATAATATTAAAAAGCAACATTTCAACCAAATTTATTGAATAATACATTTTATTTTAATAGAACTTTTTTATTTATGATGAAACGAATGAAACGATTAAAGTAAAACAAAAAAAAATATTAAGGGTAATTTGCTAAAATACAACAATGTAAACGGCAATTTAAGTCGCCTAAGACGGTTCCGAGATTAGCGTGCACAAACACGCTTATAAACACACGTAAAAGAAAAAAAATCTATGTTCAGAGATCGATGAGTTATAATTTTACTATATGTGTAGGTTATCCAAGACCATATAAACTTTGGACATATCATAATAAGAATATGCTGACACTGTTTACCTTTTACTGATCTTATTTCTATCAGAATTCAGCAGAAAGTAAGAAACGGAGTGTCTTAACACTAGGTTCCTTTTTCCTAAAAATTACTCTTTCACATATACCTACCTGGGTAGGAAGAATAATCCTAATCCACACCGTTCCCTACTTACCGCCCAAAGATCGAGATATTGCGTGTTCAGTGGCGTAACACAACGCCGTGCTATGTTTACCGGAGCGGGAAAATAATTTGAATATAAGAAAACTCTCGAATGGTGATCGTTTATTATTATTGCATCACAACGCCCTAGTGTTACAAAAAACAAGATTTAACGCAATTTTTCCTTATAAAAAGTAACTTTAACCGATTTACTTACCTATACATACATATGTTATCTAATAGAAAAGATAATATAAAAAGAATAGCTTCATCTAAACGAATATATAAAACGTTATATCCAAACGCGTCCACAAAATGTTTGTACCTTTTGCTGGGAAGTAGACCTTGGTTTGATTGATTCACCTTGCCAGTGGGAGGAGGCTTTATGTATGTATGTATGTGTATGTATGTATGTATGTATGTAAGTTATTGTTAAGTTGAATTGATGAATAATAACTTATAATAAATAGTTTTAAGTTTTTAGGTTAGACTGTAAACATTTGAAATATTTATCAATGAAGTAAAATGTTTTTCGGTTATCTTCGGCTCTGGTATTCCCCATATAGTTAAAATGTAGTGTTAAGTCACTACATTCACTACTTTTCGCTTTAATACGAGACATTCTGTGTTGAGTGATGAAATTAAACGCCGCACTTTGTCCTCAAATCATTCCCTACTGTTTTCAAAACATACCTAATTTAGTAAAAAAGGAATAAACAGTAATAAAAAAAATGTTTAGTAGTTAATTGCGAAAGGATAAACTGTTAACCAACAAAATGCCTATAGCGCGTAGGAAATCGAACTGACTAGGTTAAGGTTAACGTACAGGGCCATATGCGATAGTTTTTGCTGTGACGTCATATAAATGAGTTACGGTAAACGTATGGTATCTTATGGTAACCGGTTTAAAAGTATAGGTTTTAAACCAAAAATAAGCAATATCACACGTACGGTACGTAAAACATATTTTGTTTTAAGTTATTAATATTAAGCTTATGTGTTATTTTATGTTGCAATATTAGGCTTATAATTATATATTAAAATATGAATGTAAGCGTAATTTGAACCCGCGCTTCTTAAAACCATCCAAGCACTCTGACCACTAAACCATAAGTTCTCATTCTTAACTTATTTACGGACCTCCGGGAGCTTTTTGCAAATTTATGGTACAGAAAGATGATTGTAAACAGAGAAACAGATAGATACGTTCAATTATATTATTTTCTTGAGGCCAGACGTGACGCAGGGGCACAAGCGTGCACCTATAAACGCGACAGGTTGTGGGTTCGATTCCTACTCGAGGACATGGAATATTTAATGTTTTAATTTCTTCACTCAGGGAACGAGTCAAAGCGCGGCGTTGAATTCTGCCACTCAACAAGCAATGCCTCAAGAATACAGCTGAAAATGGGGAACGGAAGTGTCTTAATGGTAACAGAGTGTCTTAACACTAGGTTTACAGATTCCCTCTCTGCTTGATGCGGGATAGAGAGTGAAACAAAAACATATTTTCTTTCTCTAGTACCTACACCTACCTGCCTAATAACATTTACACACAACCATTTTTCTACTTGAATTTGGTAAAGTCTTAAAAAATGCCACGACAGCTTTCTAGGTGTCAAACTACAGTTCAATCCGTCCGGCAGCAGTTTGAGCCATGCGTTAATATATCACTCAGTTATCTTTGCTTTTTAGAAAAGATAGATAGATAGATAGATGGATTGGCAAAGTGAATTTATTTAGTCGCCTCCTACTAAGAGTACAAATTAAAATTCAATATAAAAATAAAATTGAGGCCAGTCGTAGCGCAGCGGCACAAAGTGTGACTGTAAAACCGACTGGTTGTGGGGTCGATCCCCACTCGAGGAGAAACACGCAATGTCTCCGGAGTGTCTTACACTAAGTTCCCTCTGCCTACCCTGCTGAGTGCGGGATACAGCGTGAAGCTGAAAAAAAAGTATTAAATGACTATATTATACTAATAATTGTACAATGTTTTTACGCACACCTACCGTCGTTGTTAAAATCAAGTAAAATATTATATATCGTCCCTTTTTGTGAAACGTTGGAGAGAGAACTCAATGATACTCACTAATGACTGCCAATTTCACAATTATTACTGCACAGTAGAACTCAGTGCCAAGTTCAACCAAAATGAAAGAACATTTATATTATAAAAAACGTTTTTTATTTTTATTTCGCGGCGGGGTCAATGAGAACGGAAAGCTAATAAACGATAGAGCTACAAATAATATAAATATCAACTTAGCAATATTTGAACCCCCAACCCTTCCAAAGCCTATGGAAGACGAAAATTATTATTTTAACATAATTATTTTATATTCATACTACAAGGCGTTTTGAATCTCGATCTATATTGAATATGCAATAAAGTTTACGCTCGTTATCAAATTCTGTTTACAAATTCAAGTCGTGTACTCCCGCATGATCTGAGAAAATCAAAATCTCTCTTAGCTTATTTGCTTAATAAAATTTTATGTTTTATGTTTAAAATTATTTAGGTGGTGTTAATTTGTGCAAAATATATCTTATAGCATTTAAATATTATATTTTCGTACTATTTCTTTCGTTTTTCATATAAACAAAACAAATGTTACTGTATAATAATGTATATATGTATATATATACTCCATT
The DNA here is from genome assembly GCA_021202915.1 of Heliconius himera. Lineage (NCBI taxonomy): Eukaryota > Metazoa > Arthropoda > Insecta > Lepidoptera > Nymphalidae > Heliconius > Heliconius himera. The sequence goes on along the minus strand of JAJHJA010000797.1, from coordinate 11,822 downwards.
TTATAATTTATGCCCTCGGAGGACTTAAATGTTTTAATTTAATTTCCTTGGCAACGAAAGCATAATTTTGTTCTGTTCAATATGTAATAACTAGAATTCAAGCGAAGAACGAAGACCGGAGTGTTTGGACATTAAATTCTCTCTGTTTTCGGTGCTTTACATAGGTTAAAGCTTGAGGCTCAATAAAACACAAAATATTTGTACGTTACATCGAAATATTTTATCTTTTGAATATTCATATCCTTCGTTATATTAACTATTTGCTCAAGTTAGTGGCTTACGAATAGGTAAATGGATTTAAAAGGAATTTCACAGGGAGATACGAAACTTCGGAGAACATTACAACCTACTTATATAAAAGTTTGATATGTTATAATCAGCTCATCAGAAAATCGACTTTTGAAGTATACTTAAAAATATTGAACTTGAAATTTCAAATATGCATAAGACAAATTTATACTGAATATTTTTACTGAATACAATATATTGACGAAATGTGCTTTAATTACAAATTACTTTTTCTTATAGGAACTTGACGAAATTTTCGAAATTAAGTACCTACTTCAATGTGGGTATATTGCAAATATTTTTTTTTGTATCAACCAAATACGATAGTAGGGGTACGTACCTTCCAGATAACTGAAAGTTACAATAAATATCGTGTTTTTTAAATGAAACTATTAAACCGTATTAGTCGCGTATATAGACTACCCGTGACCACGGACTACAGCAAAGTGTTCGAAACGTCGGGCTTCCAAAAATGTACAAAATTAAATATACTTTATTATCTTTTTATTATTATATATTTTATTACTTCATTAATCCGATTAAATAGTTTCATGTTAAATGTGTAATAATGGTGAAAATCAAATATCTTAATAAATATTTCATCTGCTCGAGTGGGGATCGAACCCATAATCAGTGTTTTTTAAAGTCACACTTCGTGCCGCTGCGCCACGACTGGCCTCAGAATAAATATAGTGCTATTAAATATATACCTTTGTAAAGTAGATTCACAGCGTCATGTTTTTTCCTGTATAGCAGAGTAGAAAGAGACATAGAGACAGCTACTCCGCCCTCCACTGTCTACCTTACGTATTGTATGGCGGAATTCAACGCCGCGATTTGTCTAACCAAAACATCCTTTGTGAAATAAAAATCTTTTTTTTCTCTTAACACAGTGTCTCATTCGTTAGAAACATAGAGATAATATAGAGACATTGAGCTCTAGGTGACGGACTAATATGCGGTTTCGTCTATTGGATTTGCGAAACTACGTTATTTCATTATTAATTTATATTTTATCGAGAGTGGAATTTGAATACATAACATTCCCGACCAATTAAATATAGGTATACCACAGAATAGCTTAGCTTAGAATATCTTAGCTATATAATTTATAATTTGTGCTTAGATACAGATGTTGACTGGTTGTGGGTTCGACTCTTGTGGACATTAAGCGCGCTGATTAGTTCTGTCATTCAGCACGGCCTTCCAGAATTCGGAGGTGCGTGTTGAACGATGTCGTTATGGGAATGGAGTGTCTTGACACTAGGTTTAGTACAGGATACAGCATTACGTTATTTAAAAAAATACACATACATCGCTAAATGTCACACCACCACTTCAATGTAAAATTTCGTATTTCTTTTGCGTTTTCCTATTCGCAGCTGTTAATATATTACGAGTAGGTACTTTCTTTTATTTTAATGATTACTACAATAAGTAAAACCATTTTTGACCGTCCTTGACCTGCGTGGTTAGCAGCTACTGCAGCTTGTTCCATATATCGAAACTTAAAACATAAATAACTAAAAATATTATTTTTATTAGGACGAAAGACAGACGTGGAGAAACTTTGGTTCAGACACTACTACTCTTCACGTTCCGGCCATATTTAAATCATTGCATATTTCTATATATTTTCTCTTTTTCAATATTTCTATATTGCTATATGCAATGATTATAGACAGAAAGAAACTCTCCATTTTGTGTTACTGAAGTGTGAAAACACAAATTATTTACATATAAAAACCAATCCTATCCAATCCCCTGCTTCGGAATCGAATCCATAACCGAAATGGCTACATCCCTAAAGTCTTTAACACAAAAGCTGGATATATAATAATAATTTATAATATTATGCCAAAAAAGTAAATCCGGTAATAAATCAGAATATTTAACACCTTCACCTAATATTCTTTCATAAATTAATAAATTGAATTTAAATAGATAAATAATTTAGCCAACATTTTTAATTTCTTTAATCTCTCTGATGTCGAGGCAAAGCACAGCGTTGAGTTCCGCCACTTAACACGCAATGCCTCCAGAATTCGACAGAAAGTGGGGAACGGAGTGTCTTTCACTAGGTTCCCTCTGCCTACCCTGCTGTGTGCGGGATACAGTGTGAAGCTGATTTTATTTTAGCTATGACTTATATTCCTTTATGCCAAAATGCACTAAAAACACAGTGTATTCAATAATAAAAGAACAATGAAACTTGAAACATAGATTATCTAAGCTTCGAAGCCCTCGAGCTTATTGGAGCCAAGGTTGCTTACAAAAATTATGCACCGAACAACCGTCATTTAATGCTATTATAATCAAAATTGTACACGTTATAATATATCGTAATACATTGGTATAGGTGTTAGAATTGCATATCTTGTAATTATTTATGAGAATGTATGAGGTGGTGTACGCCTTTCACGAAGAATGAAATCATCTTCCTAAACCGCAATAACTGTTAATGCACACAATAAGGTATTATAAAGATCTAAGTGTAATAGGTTTTCTATATAATATTAAAAATATAATATTGAGTCCAGTCTTGGGGCAGAGGCAAAAACACGATAGGTTGTGGGTCGATCCCACTAGACTTAGAGGAAATGAAATATTTAATATTTTCATTTCTTCACATTTTCGCAGCGTTGAGTTCTGTCACTCAAAACGCAAGCCTCAATGAATGAAGTGTCACACTTCCCATGTAACACAAGGTTCCCTCTACCTAACCTGCTGCGTGCGGGGTACACCGTAAAGCTGATTTTTTTTAATGTATAATAAGAAATTATATAATACAATACAATAAATAATTTAAACAATGTTTCAAATTTCATATGTATATAGTTTTAGTAACACAGACACTTGTGATATAAAAGTTTTAAGCCAAAGTTAAAGTAGATACAACAAAGTTACCTACTATCTTTAAAAGGGTTTTTATTTTTTTCTTTGATTTCAGTAGTAAATGTATTTAATTCGTATTTGTTAGAAATTAAAAAAATACAATTCTTAAAAAAGTGACATTCTTTTAATAAAATCTTAAGCAAGAGCACAGACGTTTCGTAAACCAACATTTTGATTCCACAAAGAAAACAACAAAAACATGGTTGCCAAAAATGACCGGAAGTGCCGACAAGAATGACGTTTCACCACTCTTTCTATCCCTACCACTTTGGTGAACGAACTTGACAAATTACTAAAAAAAGGTTTTAAATACATGTTTTCTTAAATATTGCAAGGGTATATTATAACTCACCACTTCCATTGATCAGTTGCATCACAAAAAGCTGGTTCTATGAATATCACGACGAACAAAGATATTTTAACAAAACAACTCTACCTGAACCGTTCGAAAAGGCAAATGTGTTTGTACACCGCGAGCAACACTAAAAGCAAATAGATTTTGGCAGTATTTTATACTATTTCTAAATAAAAAAATTGTTTAATATAATAGAAGTAAATTTATTCGTTTTCAAAGTTTCATAATAATGTTGAATTAAAATATAATTATGTAATGTAAATTATAATTTGATGTAGATTCGATTATTAAACGAATTTATTTTCTTTTACGATATTTTTTATAATAAAAATATTGTGTGTGAAATACAACATAAAGAAAACGCTTTAGAAGATACAGCTTCACGCTGTATCCCGCACACAGCAGGGTAGACAGAAGGAACCTAATGTTAAGGCACTCCGTTCCCCACTTTTGCCGAATTCTGGAGGCATTGCGTGTTGAGTGCTCAACGCCGCTCTTAACCTCGACACCAGAGCGAGGAAATGCAAATTAAATTTAAACAATATTTCATCTCCTCGAACCTACAACCAGTCGGTTTTACAGTCACACTTCGTGCCGCTGCGCCACGACTGGCCTCAAGTCTTAGACTTTTTTAGACTTTAGAAGATACAAATTAATTATTTCCTTGCAAAGGGGAACTACAAGTACAATAACCTCCTATAATCATAAAGCCTAAAGTAATATAATTAATAAGAAATCAAAGATTATAAAGACATTTTTCTATTAATGCATTTATTTAACAAATCATTACAAATTTAATACAAAAAGCTGTTTCCCAATACTGTATTTTACTGTTTATTTAACTTTTTGTCTGAATATTTTTACGTGCTAAGCAACTTCGGTTGTAGGTTGTACAGCTATACAAACATACATTCCCTGCGATAGGAGCGCACGTGCGCGACGGGCGGCGACACCCGAATGCGGACGACTACCAACCGACAGCACACTATATATCGAAAAACGTTATAACTCCACAGAACTGTTCACTTAATTATAAACTCTATTTTTTTGTGATAAAGCTTAATTTTGTTTCATCAATTGACAACACATGAGCCCTTACAAGCAAATACTACCGTACGCCCTCGAGACGACCGCCGCGCATGCGATGTCGCACCCAATATATCGAATGCAACGCGATCCATTGAAGGTTTAGTTGGACTGTTAAAATTATAAAATATTAGATGAGAAATGTATGATAAATAGAAATATCAATCGGTTTCTTGATTAATAGTGTATGGGTGGTTAGTTGGTTACTACTTGCTTTGCATTCGGTATCATGATGATGTTCAAACCACTTTTGTTCGCGATTATGTTTTTGTGATGGTCGGTTGGCGTCGCTTCGTTATTTCGTATTTATTATATATATACATATATATTTTATTTGGCCTTTTGGCACAATTTTTGTATAAGTTAAATAAAAAAAAAACAAATCAGCTTCACACTGTATCCCGCATACAGCAAGATAGGTAGAGGGAACCTAGTGTTAACACACTCCGTTCCCGACTTTCTGCCAAATTGTGGAGGCATTGTGTGTTGAGTGGTAGAACTCAACGCCGCGCTTAACCTCGACACCAGAGCGAAGAAATGGAAATATAAATTTAAGTAAATACTTCATCTCCTCGAATGGGCATTAAACCCACAACCAGTCGGTTTTACAGTCACACCTCGTGCCGCTGCGCCACGACTGGACTTTTAATTATAAAATGGCAATTTTACTATTAATAAGAGTTTTGTATTTGTTTATTATATGTATTTGTTATATACAGAAAAGGCAACAAGAAAATAGATTAGATAGACTACTAGAATTATCAATATGTTATAGAAAAGAGACATTACGGGTTCCAATATTATAATCTAACATATACAAAAACAAAGACATAGACATTTATAGTACATCTTCCATTATTCAATTAAATAAATATATTTTAGAATAAATCCATTAAAAAGGGATTCTGAATTATATAAAGATTGACACGTACGGTTAAAATACGTTAGTACATCTTCACTGACAAAGAAAACAAGCCGTTCTCCATTTTCCGCCTACTTTGCTCCAATATTGGGATCCTTATCTTCAACAAGATAATTATTTGTTTGACCAACACATTTTGCTTCCACTAGAAAAAGGATAAACCATGCTATTGAGCTGTTTTAATTATACTAAAGTCGTAGGTTCGATTTCGTTTTGAGGGAATGCTTAAAATTGTAATATTTCTTGGTCACATAAGACAAATTGCGACGTTGGGTTCCGCTTTTGCATAATATATCGATATATATATATAATAATATAAACTGAGGCCAGTCGTGGCGCAGTAGTACAAAGTGTGACTATAAAACCGACTGGTTGTGGGTTCGATCCCCACTCGAGGAGATGAAATATTTATTTAAATTTATATTTCCACTTCTTCGCTTTGGTTTCGAGCAAAACCCAACGCTGAGTTCTGCCACTCACTACGGGATACAGCGTAAAGCTGATTTATTGATTATAATATAAACTGAGGGTAGTATGGTGTATCTCAAAGCAAAAACATGAAATAAAAAATCATACCAATAACAATAGATAAATAATCAATACAAGAAATCTATTAAAAATCACTTAAGGTGGGGAACGGAGTATATTAGTACTAGGTTCCCTTTGCCTTTCCTGCTGTATACAGCGTGAAGTTGAAGTGTTTCAATTTCAAATAAAAACTTGAAATGAATTTAATGCCTACCTATATTTAAATACTTAACAGCTGTAGGTATAATTATTTGACGTAGTATTCAAATTTAATCCATCACGGGCTCGGCAATTTATTTTTATTAAGATTTTAGACAAAATGTCAAACTCTTATAAATTGGTCGCTCAAAGAACACTTAAAAAATCGAGAACTTTTGGTATTTACCGTTAACATGTTACTATAAAATTAAAACCTATTTTTTACCTGTTAATACATTACTTATATTGTAAAATCAAAATAAATCAGCTTCACGCTTTATCTCGGACACGGCAGGGTAGGCAGAGGGAGCCTAGAGTTAAGACACTCCGTTCCCCATTCCTCCCCTACCTACCTGCTATATGCGGAAAGGTGGTTTATTTTTTTTAAATATTTTTTTCCTAAACAGGTAAATTAATCATTCAATAGTAATATACCCGGATGATCGTCAAGGGTGACTAGGATCGGAGTACCACCGGATGTCAAACCCAAGGCGAAGCAAACATCCGACTGGGTCACTAACCCCTATGTAGGGGAGCTTTTTCTGTTACATCGTGATGCAGTATTAAATGTAAACTATTATAATATATGTTTACTGTGTAGTTGGATATTATATTATAAAATGCTCTGCGTTGCTAAAATGTGAACCTGTAAGTATATAAAAACGTATAAAAAAATGTATTAAACTAAACAAAGATATATATGCAAAATATGTATTAGGTACAATTTTGTAAAAGTACGTATATCAGTCAGTATTTGGAAAATTAAATAAATTAAATTAAATTAGCTTCACGCTGTATCCCGCACACAGCACGGTAGGCAGAGGGAACCTACTACAATCCGTTCCCCACTTTCTGCCGAACTCTTGGAGGCATTGCGTGTTAAGTGGCAGAACTCAACGCCGCGCTTTGCCTCGACACCAGAGCGAAGAAATGGAAATATAAATTGAAGTAAATATTTCATCTCCTCGAGTGGGGATCGAACCCACAACCAGTCGATTTTACAGTCACACTCTGTGCCACTGCGCCACGACTGGCCTCAATTTTCCAAATATTTATTAAATATTAATTAACAATTAATTATTATACAATTAAATTAAATAATATTTTGAGAAAACGAAAAAAAATCTTTAAACGTTTTACTTAAAGTGCCTTGGATAAGATAATGAGAATAAAAATAACCTTTGTGTAATAAGCTTACTTAGGATAGATATAACAAGCTAAGAGTTTAAAGGAATTGAAATTTATCCTCTTTTTACTCATCATGTCCCGTTTTAATAAACTAGATGGCTAGATAGTGAGGCCAGACGTGGCTCAGAGGCACAAGCGTGCAAGATGTGATTTGATTTTAACATGTAGAGTTTCCAGAAAAAATGCCTCCAGAATCCGGCGGAAAATGAGAAACTGAAGTGTTTCAATGGGAACGAAGCGTTACTTACACTAGGTCCTCAGGTTTCACTTGCCAACCCTGCTATGTGCGAGATACAGCGTCAAGCTTAAAAAAAGAGATACAGTACCTAGTGATACTCCATTTAATTTCACATTTCGGATATTTAGAGTCATTACGTAGATTGGTGGAACTCAACGCCGAACGAAAACCCGTATATTATACGTAATAGATATTCTTTCGAGAAGGATCTGAACCCACAAACATCGTGTCTGGTTGCATTGCTCACGATGACGTCATATTTATTAAAAAAAATTATAATGAATACGTATGGTCTTGAGCCACAACTTTATATGCAATTCGCTGAGTCAGACAATTTGTTTTACCTGTTTAGGTCACGCGTGGCAACCTTAAATCGTTTTTGAAGCATAAAAGCTTCAAATTTTAAGCCCCATCTACATGTGGTTTAATGAAATAGTTAATTAAATCAACTTCCCGCTGTATCCTGCATATAGCAGGGAGGTAGAAGGAACCTAGTGTTAAGTCACTCCGCTCCCCATTTCTCGCTGAATTCTGTCGAGTTCTGGCACCCAACGCGCTTTGCCTCAACACCAGAGCAAAATAATGAAAGTATTATATACATTTAAATAAATATTTCATTTGATTGAATGGGGATCGAATGGACAACCAGTCGGTTTTATAGTCACACTTGTGCCTCTGCGCTACGACTGACCTCTCTCCCCAAAAAGTATCTGTCTACTAGAATTTTACAATTTTATTACGATGCTTTATCGCAATTTATGGTATTTTTAAAAGCGCAATAAAATAAATAAAAATATTAAAAAATCCATTGCCAACTGAGTTAAGCTTGTTATCAAACTTAAAGTACTATAACAACATAAAATATATTTGTAATATATAAAAACATTTAAATTCAAAAACTTCAAATTTTGTAAGTACGTATAAGAAGAGATTATATATAAGTGTATATCCTGTATAGAATATACACAAAGCTCTGTATTACCTAATATTAAAATAGTAAATAAAACTGTAAACAATATAGCTAGCGTACTAGCTACTTTGTTCACTTTACGCACCACTATAAAGATTTTGTGGGGACGAAAAGGTTCCAAAGGTTACCTGGGTCTCGTTGCTATAGTATATAAAACAGCTGCATAGTAGTAGCCTTTCGAAACGACTGCACTGCACTTACCTGCAGGTACCTTTTGTATGACAATATGATATTAAATATTTAAATTATTTGTCTAGGTTAATACAGCGCGTCTTTGAGTTTTAAGTTCCCGAAGAACTCCAAGAAATATTATATTTCAATAATATGAGTAGATACCTACTAAGCAGAAATTTTATAGTAATGTTTATTTAATCTCTCTTTGGTGAATGGATGAAGAAAATATTTTTATGAAAATATATTTTACGTTGTGTCTCATATAATCTTAATTGTGGTCTTTCGTGGCGCATTCGCACAAGTGACTGTAAAATTACTACCACCACTCTATTTTTTTTAATAACGTCATAAATTGCGTTAAGACATCGTAATAAAAAAAAAGAATTCTAGTACAGAGACAATCCTTGAGGAGAGAGGCCGTTGTGGCGCATGGCCACAAGTGTACTGCCATAAACGAGATAGATTGGAGATTCGATTCCTACTCGAGGTAATGAACTAAGTAATTTCGTCTCTTCGCTCTGGTATCGATGCAAAACGCGACGTTGAGTTCCGCCACTCAACACGCAATGCCTCTATTATCCGGCGGTAAGTCCGATCTTAACACTATAACCTATGTCAACGAAGTAAAGCCGAAAAAAAAATTAAAATTATATTTTATTACAACCATATTAAACTACTTTTGAAACATTAATTCCCATAAAATGAAATGAAATAACTAATTCATATATTTATCCACTTTTCTAGTGGACTTTACAATAATATGTACATACAGCTACACACATTTTTTTATATATATCTTGAATTATATGTTAATAGGCGTTTTATTCATCTATTCTAACAGCACAGGCATAATCAAACAAGACTCGAGTTCAATCCGATCAATCGATCAATCTCAATTCAAATGATATTCTGTGATAACCTAAAACTATTGTAGTCAATATAGATTACTCTTTTAATTGCAGTAATATATATCTATATTTTAAGTGAATATGTATTATATTTTTTATTTTAAAATATTAAATTAGTTTGTTATAAAATACCATTGCTAAAATTATTTATTTAGTAAATATATATTATATATTAAAGGTTATTTATAATAATCTTAATTTTTTATATTCTCGCTGTTATCCGCACATACTTAGGTATGGCAGAGGGAACCTAAGAGTCTAGTGGTAAGACTCCTTGTTCATTTTCCGTTGAATTCCGTAGGCATTGCGTGTTGGGTGTACTGTGCCTCGTTGCTAGAGCGAGGAAATTAAAATATTAAATATTTCATTTACCCGAGTGAGAATCGAATCCACAACCTGTTTATAACGTTTATGTTTATGCCCCATGTGGCCCCGCGCCACGACTACTCTCACTTATGAATAACCTTTCAAAAAGTGGTAAAAATAGTAAGCAATCTCATTTGATCGTCATATTAGGTGAAAAGGCTGTATATATTGTGTGTCGTGGGTGTGTTACAAATGTGAGTTGAACTTTATAATAAATTAATAGAACAAACCAACTCCATTTGGTAAATTGTAAAGGTTAAACTTAAACCTGACTCCTCGTGGAGTATTATTTAAAAAAAAACTACCAACTAAAGCTACACGATGTTTTGAGGCCAGTCGTGGCGCATTGGCTAAAGGTATGACTGTAAACACGACACTGTTGTGGGTTTGATTCCCACTCGAGAAAATTAAATATTTCGAATTTTCATTTTCTTCGCTCTGGTGACGAGGCAGAGCGTAGAAACACGTCTACAGTTACAAATTAATACTAACACACAAGATTGAAACGCATAATGCATTACAAAAACACTAGATTTTACTCTCAACATTATTACAGCTTCACGCTGTATACCGCACAAAGCAGGGTAGGCAGAGGGAACCTAGTAAGATACTCCATTCCCCACTTTCTGCCGAATTCTGAAGGCATTGCGTATTGAGTGGCAGAACTCAACGCCGCGCTTTGCCTTGACACCAGGGCGAGAAAATGAAAATATAAATTTAAGTAAATATTTCATCTCTCGAGTGGGGATCGAACCCACAGCCAGTCGGTTTTACAGTCACACTTTGTGCCGCTGCGCCACGACTGGCCTCAAACATTATATAACATCACATATTTGCAAATACATCCAAAACTATATAAAAATAAAGGAAAAACAGTCTTTAAGTTTCAAAATTATATAATTCACCAGCGTGACCCGATTTCAACTCGATGAATACTTACCTACTAAAAAGCCTCCTTTGTTAAGGCAGCCGTTGGTTTGTCTTTATATAAAAGTTTCAAATACTATGCGGAAATTAAATAGAAAATATTCTCACTAATTTTGTGTTTATGTTTACTCTGTTTCTTAATTAAGAATGTTAGAAATTAGAATATTATTATTTGGAAGAGATAGTTTCGTAATTTTTTAATAAAAATAAAAACAAAAAAGATAACAATAATTTACTTACTAGCATGATTGGTAGATGGAACCTATTAAGAGTAAGTAAAAATTAGTTACTTAAGATAATTCGTTGTCCACTTTCCGTACAATTTTTTAAAAATTACGTGTTGATATGCGGGGTTCAACATCGCACTTTGTCTATAAAAGCTGGGAAATTGAGTGTGAATCAAACCACAACCAGACATAGTAGAGAGTACACAACTAGACATTTTCCCCGCCACGATGACTTTGATACAAGGTCGTCATAAAATATTTTATTTTAGCTCAGTAATACAATTTTAAAGTATTTTAGGCCAGTTGTAGCGCAGGGGTACAAGGTTGCGTCGATAAATGCGACAGGTTGTGGTTTCGATTTCCACTTGAGAAAACGATATACTGAACATTTACATGTTCTCAGTTTGGTAATGAGGCAAAGCTTAGCGTTGAGTTCCACCATACATAGAAATGGGGGAATCGGAACAGAGTGTCTAACACTTCGTCCCCAAGGTCCATCTGCCTATCCCTCTATGTGCGAGATACAATGTAGAACTAAAAAAAAGTATTTTA